>OZ026819.1:737476-1242045 GCA_964023185.1 Macaria liturata
GCCGCGGCCGCACCGCAGCCGCTCAAGGCCAAGCCGGAGCCGCTGGTGAACGGGGCGGCGTAGGAGCCGCGCCGCGATCACTCTACTTACTCGTATTATGCTTTCGTGAGAGATTCGTCATTTGTATTCCCGGTTATTCGATTAATGAAAATTGAGAGATGTGTGAGGCGCTCCCCGGACGAGACGGAGGAATGAAACGCACTTGTACATATATCGATGGTTTATTGTACCGCGCCTGACCGCCGCGAGCCCCCCGCGAGCCCCCCGCGAGCTCCCCGGGGTACCTTGTTGTGTGTCGCTAATATAAATTCTAAAAGTGTGGAGATGACGCGAATCTATCGTATTTAATTATTTACATGTAAGCTACACTATATTATATCAGTCGTACGATAACTTAAAGTACCGTGATATGCATCATTGCCGGGGATATCACTAGGAAGTTATATTTACAAAAGATATGATTTTTAGCTACGTTGGCGTTGCGTGAACAACAAACGACGGTGTGGGTGTGTCTGAGAGTAGAAGGGTAGGAGGTCCCCCCGGCAGTGCTGTGGACGCAGTACGCGGGGCAGGAAGGTTTGTTTTTCACGCAAGCGTACGCTTTACATTTGATATGTAACCGTAATAATGTTCGACACAGAAGTCATTGCACGATCGTTCTGTACTTTCTCGAAAGTATGTCAATATAAAAGGAGTTTCCTTGGAAGATACCCGAGTAGATCGAGGTCACCGGGTGACCGGATGTACACTAAATATGAGTATTTGGCCGCGAGACTGTCTCCAGGCCTATCGGACTTACGATCTTGGCCTTTTACATTGATGTCAACGATCTCCTTCTCTCTGCCCGACATCGAATATTGTATACTTACTGTTTATACTTAGCGTACTCGTACTAAATTATAACTGCGTTTTACAGTTACATGATAGTTTTCTTTCTGTTGCATGACTAATATTCCATTATAAGAGTATACATCGCTGTTCGATTTAAGAGGAGGTTCGTTCGCTGGGCGAGAACTCGACGGGAAGTGTTCGTAGAAATTGGAGATATCCTGCTAAACGGGCAGGATGGCGAGATTTTTACAGTTATGTGAAAAGAAAGGTCGTGTATATATATTTTTTAAAATACACGGGATAAGTGGATTCCCCGAGCTCGCCCAGTCAATGAATGTCCTCTGTTTGTTAACGGAGATACCTTGTAACATCCGTTTAGTTCCGCTTGTGATCGCGTGGAGTGAGCTCAGCGAATGACGTCAGACCGCCGCGGGAGGGCAGACATATTGTCTGAACTCATTTTTATACGTTGTTGTAAAATGTGAAATGTACGAATGGGATAAACGACTGTTTCGAGGCATTGGAGCCCTTTTATGTGAAAAATGTTGTTTATGTTTATTGTTTGTGCTATTCGTACACGAGTGCAGGCGCCACGGCGACAGCACGCTGAGCTCACACACACACACACAGAGAAAGAGATTAGGGCATTATGACATTATCTGTCGAGAGAAAAGGTTACACTTAATTGTAGGATAATCAATGTACTCGAGTGGTATTGTTTAAATCTTCAGTATTGACATTGATGCTACCGATAGTAACTCGAACAACTTTGTTACACTGAGAGAAATGCAAATAAAGGCCATGAGAGCAAATGTGGCATTATCTTTTTACGATTCTTTGATTTTATATGTAAGCTCCTCTCCTCGCTAGTGTAAATATTATCAAAATAGATATTAGGACCGTTAGTTTGTAAGTTTGTGATAACATCATCCAACTTAGTGCTTAGTCCTTTTCAGAGGCCGTATAATGTAGTTATATAGTTAAGCTCGTCATCCGTCATATTGTTCTTATGGCCTCGATCTCACATTACATAGGTTTTATTAGATGCATATAGAATATAGGGCTTAGTTATTATTGGAGGCAGAACTAAACACAAAATTGTAAAATTTACCTGTGATTATGTCAACAGGTGATATCAAAGATCTTACTAGTTGTACTGTAGATAGTACATAAACTACTTCTATGATAACACGATAAAAATATATTTTTTGTTCTGCCTGCAATCATATCTCATATCTATAAAAAGTTCTATCATATTATTCCCAGAAGGGGCCAAGTCCAGCCAGTTAGATACAGTCAGTGTCAGAAAGTAGTGAAGATTCGTGATATTTCGTCGCGTCGCATCTGGTTGTTACATTGTGCTCGCAACCAGATTACAAACAATACTTGTAGGGACAACTTGCTGAGATTATAATTATTTACAAATGATGTCCTTTTCTTGGAAATACTAGGGAAAAAATAGCCAGGGTAGGTATTCGTATGAGAGCCTGTAAGTTTCGTGTCCTTTGAAAAGCTTTTGTAATTGGTGTACTACAAATAGGATAACAGCCATGTAAGTATTTCAATTTAATATATCATACAACCCACGGAAGACACAGAATTTTTAATTTTTATTTATTTTTAATTTATTTATTTCCATTTTACAAATATAACCTTAATTCTATTAACTTATTTTAAGTAGGTAAGTAAATGACTATTACCCGCAGTGAGTGAAAGGTTCCTAAGTGATTACGCGAGCCCTACACTAGGTTCGAGACCTGTATCGTAGGCGCTCTCACAAATCAAACTGTCCATTGTAGTGTGTTTCGGTGCGGATTCTTTAATAATAGTATGAACAAAAAATATGAATTTACATTTCAGAAAGTAAATTTGCAAAGATTTAATAAAATAGGTTCTGGCTTAAGTTGACTAACATGGAACTGTGTGTGTTTGTGTAAGTGTGTTTGAGTGTGTGAGTGTGTGTGTTTGAGTGTGCCAAAGTGTGTTTAGTTATATAGAAACATGACTTGAACGAGTAGATATTTCATGAAGAGTATTATTTGACTATGGTGAGCAGCTCTTCTGTTTCTGTATAGGTGAGAGACATTAGAAACTTTGTGATATTTGCTTTGGTTTCTCGGAATGTCATGTCAATGATGTTGCATTTTTTGTTTAATATATTATAAATAAACGGAATGTAAATGCCTTTTCCTTTTATTTAAAGCTGATTGCGTCAATAGATTTCTATCTCAGGCGACCGCATACGAATACCTCGACTAACTGTGCTATAGACGACTCTTGAGTTGCAGAAATGATTTTTATATACCAAGAAGACATTTAAAGTAGGTAATGCCGAATTTTAATACAAGTGTTTTTAAAAATCTTGTACCTAGCATAAGCCCTATTTCGCTGTATTATACATTCGTCTTCCTAGCATGGTGACAAAAAGTGACCAACTCTGATGTCGAGATTTTTTCATGTCTGAGATCCTCTAAGCATTTTCTCAAATCATATATTTCTCTCTGCAACTCAGTACATATAGTGTCCTGAATAGGTTTATTTCCCGTTCCTTCCAAGTAAAGGGCTCCCAGCAAGTGTCCCCAAGTACCATCCCGCATTAGACGAAGGTGCCCAGCGTGCTGGGCTTCCCGGCAACGATGAGGTGCGAGCATTACAGCAGGCGGTGGCGGTCGTGGCTCTCCGAGTCCGAGGAGGAGGCAGAGCGCGAGCAGCAGGAGGAGTCCGACCAGTGCTGGAACTCCTCCTTGTGGTGCTCCAGCGCCTGCAGCGAGGGGAACAGGCTGTCGCACGCGCTGCAACTGGAAGGGACGGAAACTGACATTAAAACTGTGTTGTGTTCAAAAGTAGCCTATTTAATTAATTTTTTTACACGTTTTAGGCTCACGCTTGACTACAACTTGCCTGATGTGAAGCAACGTTATAATCTACGATCATAAGACCCTTTACTACCTCCGTACCGAAAATCACTGAAATCCGTCGCTCTGTTGTGGCGTGAAAGTGAAAAAAAAACAACTCTTTCGCTTTTCAAGCAGGGGTTTTAGGGTGGTTTTGGTACAACAACTTCTGTTATTTGATTTCGGTTTTAACATACTAAGCCTGCCTTTGAAAGCTTATGTTTTATTCACCAGCAACCCTGTATAATGGTATGGTCTTCATCAAACGTCGTTTTACCAATTGAGAAAGGAATTATACAAACAGAATTGTAAAGTATTTTAGTATGATAAAGTAAGTTTTAGTATGTACCAACCTACTAGCTGACTCGGCGAACTCTGTTCCGCCTTAGAGGCAATAAATACGCAGATTTAGGATTTTATTCAATTCAATTACAAATAAAAACGGGACAAAAAGTAATCCTATGTCCGTCTCCTGGTTCTAAGCTCCCCACCAATTTTCAGCTAAATTCGTTCAGCCGTTCTTGAGTTATAAATGGTGTAACTAACACCTCTTTCTTTTATATAATACTAGCTGGAATAGCGTCCGCGTGGAATAGTTATTTCGGGCATCATATTTATTTTTGCAAACAACCTCTTCAGCTCTATAAATTATAACAGCTATAATTTATAAAGCACCCACGACTTGAACCGTTTTCGCAGCGCACGCAACGGAAGCCCTCGAAGATGAATAATTTTCCCCGTTTTTCCCACCTTTTCCATTGTTTCTTCGCTCCTATTAGTTGCAGCGTGATGTTATATAGCCTAAAGCCTTACTCGATAAATGGTCTATTAAACACAAAAATAATTTTTCAATTAGCACCATAGTAGTTCCTGAGATTAGCGCGTTCAAACAAACAAACAAACTCTTCAGCTTTATAATATTAGTATAGATATGTAGGTACATAGATTTTAGTATAAAGTATTGTTCTCACCCGAAATGCCTCTTCTTCTGTTGGTGGTCAGCGAGCTGGCGGCGCGTGGAGAAGGAGCGGTCGCACACGTTGCAGGTCAGCGCCTCGTCTGGAATACACACGATAACAGGTTATTTACTTATAGGAATAGAAATATCTTTACTTAACAAGGGAATTACTGATTCAGGTACCTTCATTCTGGCACTCACTGTGAAACACCGCAGGTTCTTTGTACAAAATACGTTCCATCCCATTTCTACATATATTTTTGAAGGCAAAAGATTATGCTTGTAAGTTTGTTCGCTCAATGAGCTGAACAAATTTGGATATAATTGGGTATGAAAGTAGATCAAACCATGGGCTAACACATGGCTGGTTCTTATCCCGGATACCACCGAACATTTAATAATACTACGTATGTAGGTAATATAATTAAATAAATAAATATTCCGGGACATTAAATATAATATGAAGTTATTGCCTAACTATTGCTACTTACTAAGTTAAATAATGTCACTTTCAGGAGATTGAGAACTCGACACCAAAGGTCAAAGGACCATTCTCATACAAAATTAAAAGTAAGTAATTCGCAATCCACTCTATTGTCGTTGCAAGAGTAGACTTAAAGTGGACCAAATATTTATCCGGGGCATACCTACAAACCTATAGCAGCGCCCTCAGTGGTGACATGAGTAAACTAGCAGTAGGATTCTACTCTGGTATATTATATAACTATGGATTACTTTATACATGGATTCCACTCTCAGCTATATTGTTTATTTATAACCAATATGTATTGAATTTGGTATGGCGATAGATCCTGGATTAATACATATGCTACTTTCTATGCTGGATTAACACGGAGCGCCGCAAGTTATAATCTACATTGGGTAGTAAGGATATTGTTCTCATTTCTATAATAAATTGTAGTAAAACAACCTGTAACTTAATTTTCATATTATATTTAAATTAAAATACAATCCAATAGAAAACTAAACTATTTTGAAACAAGGGAAATATATTCACAATAGTCATCAAGACAAGTATTTATAATTTATACTAAATTAATATTGTGATATGTTACATTAAATTAAATACACAAGTAAAATAAGAATCATGTTTGCAATAGATATAAAAATAATCCATCCATGCAACCCATAAAGGCAAGAAAATACATTACACTACAAATAACGAGATTTTTACTACCAGTATTTATATAATGTATGATCATAACTATGATAAAAACTAATAAATCACTGACAGACATAAGTATTGTGATCTATACATATAATATAATAAAGCTGAAGAGGGTCGAAAGTCTGAATAATGAAGATATTTAAAAAAAAAAATATGTCATAGTAGGTACTTTTAACCAGAAATAATGTGAGCGAAGCAGCAGGAGTCCATAGGAAACAATAAAATTGTAATATCTGATTCCATGCAAACATAACACTGTACTCAGTATCAGTAATTACTTTAGTTGTAATTTTTTATTTATTATAGTCAGGTATAATGAGTTGTCTGAAGTAACACACACACACTAACAACACTGGTTGAATGTGAAGTATGTATGTCTGTACGGAAGTGGATTTTAACTAAGACTGCCAGTCAGAACTTTCTTGCTTACTAACAGAATTATGTAAAAAACAAAAGCAGACATTTGATGCTATAATTCACTTGAAACTTTACAAAATCTTAGTTTTACCAAAATGTAGCACCCGTTTTTGATATTTATTTATTTAATATAGATGCAAATATATTTATACAAAACTTACCATAATAATGCCTAAAGATACTGACATTAAGGTCATCTCACAGATACATAGATATTTGAAATACCCAAAAATACCTGCTTTACATGAAACCCAGTGATCTTAATAGTTTATCCCAAATAGGTACAAATGCATTAAAATTAGTATAATATTTTATGGAAGTTATATACTTTTGCATATTTCTTTTATAATCACTTAGTATAAAAGTACATACCTTTTTAAAGATTAAACTATTGTTGCCATTTGTGATTATATCAAAATAAAATAAAAAAAAAATTAGCTCCTCTAAACATAAACTAATGTCTTAATACAATATATTAATGTCAACTGTTGTTTTTGTTCTCATAAACTAACACCAAGACATACTTGTATACCTATTAGGTATAGTAGAACATGACAATGCAAAAATATACAACATCCATACACCTATCTTATACAAATAAGTCTTAAAAGATGTCTGAGCATATCACATAGACATTGACAGCCATCCGTTAAATGGGCAGTGTGTTGGAGACGGAGGATTTAAACACGCTTCCAAACCACCTCGCTCCGGTGGAACCTCCAGGGATGGATCCCATCATCATCCAGAACAGAGCCATGACTTGCAGCACAGCACTGACGATGGTCCAGGGAGTGCTCTGGAGGTGCAGGGCACAGTACAAGGTGGCTATGAGGGTTATAAGGTACACTGATGTGGTGAGGGCTCGCTCCTTCGAGAACATTGACTTGATGTGGGACCATGGCCCGTACAGGAAGCTGAAACTGTAACACAAGGGCTATGTTAGTAATGGCTACTTAAATAATTAATTATGACATATTCTTCTTAATTTTTTGAATAAGTGGGTAAATCAGATTGAATAGGAAAACCAAAATGACTAAGTAAATAAGCAAGTGTACTGTTTTCCTTGAATCACCAGAAGATTCCATGCATTTATCATGTAAATTTAGCTCACTCATTCCAAGATTATTGCATCATGCAATCTACTTTGAAAAAAAGTAGGTACCTACAATAAATTTACATATTTACCTAAGTAAGAAGAACAGGCTTCCCAAAGTGAATAGCAGAGCAAACTTGCGAGCTTTGAGCAGCAACACTGGTATGTATATGAATGACAGGATGAAGCACAGGATGCCCAGGCCCAAACATATTCCAAAGCCTAGAAACCGTTGTGTTCTACTCTGAAAACAACAACACAATACAGTGATAAAAACAAGAAATAAAAAAATACCTTAGATTTGATGTGTATGTCAAATAGCTATTCATGCAATTTTCTTGATAATTCGTACCAGTCAAGTAACCCAATACTATCCTACATACAATACCTAGCTGATTGTGTAAATTAATAGTTGCCCAACTGGGTCAGTTTGGAAACAAACTGATTACTTGTGAGTCATTCTGAATCAAATATGAATCTTATGAACTTACCAGAGTGAAGTATTCTTTCTGGACGTTCTCAAACCATGTTGCAGTGCTGCTGGTCGTGCTAGTGGGAGTTTCATCGGTACTCCGAGAGAAAAAACTCGGAGTAGTAAACTGAGGCAAGCTGAACTTGCTCCGACGACTCTCGTTTTGTAACAAATATTGATCCAAATCAGACTTGAGGTTAGCCATTTTGATATTCACTTCACTTTGTACGTTTTTATTACTGTTTGTGCGGTGCAATGTGGCTATATCTTCATTTTATATTTGCAGTGCTTCAAAAAACAAGAGTATCTTGAAATTCTTGAAACAGTAACAAGCAACACAATTTCACAAAAATTGGATGACAACTAATTGACATTGACATTGATTAAATCTGTCAGTTGTTAGCGATCCATAGACAAAATTACTTAGAAAAAATAAGAAATAACTTTCACAGTGGTTTTCGTAGTGCTGTTCACAGCGCATGAACAAAGGTATCGATTTTTTGGGACTCGTTACCAGCAGGTGAGTTTTTAGCGCGAAATAGTTTAAAACTTACCGTAGTCAGTATCATCACTGAAATCATCGTGTGTATGTCGACGTATGTTGTTGTTGTATCGGTCGTGTGCACAGGGTGGGCAGACGCCGCGTGTATCACGTTCATCTAGGTCGGTGCTGCTGGCGTCTGACTCGACATCCGCTTCATCGATGTGGACTTCTTCTGCCTGTCGATTATCGAGTTTTTCATTCGATGAAAGTTGGTTGTACTCTTTTCTGGGCGGTCGTGGATCTGAAAATAGAAATGATTTCTGGTCAAGAGAGCGATCCGATATTTTATTCTAATCTAAGTATTATTTTTATCTCCTATTTAACTAATCAGGCCAATAATTAGTCTCTTATGCCATCCCGTGCACATCTCTATCACCTTCATAATTTATTTTGATACGATAACAAGAGCGTTGCTCTCATTCAGTTGTTTATTTACTTAATACTTCATATTGTACGCAGTTCACGTACAGAGCGAGTTCTCAGCTAGTTTTATCCAGTCTGATAGGAAATTAAATTGAAAAACATATTATATACTGTAAGTAGATAAATTGGCTACATTTTTATACTTACAAAAAAGAATACATTTGAATATTGTTTAAAAAAATTGCTTGTAATTGATTTATTGCTTTATCCGCCGTTTACGATGTGAGCAAATGAGTAGTGGCAAATTAATTAAAAACGTTTATGAATAAAAAAAACTTACCTACGCTTTGAACAACGTTTATAAAATATGTTACGTATTTGATAAATTTGCTACTAGTCACACTCACTATTCGAATTACATAAAAAAGACGTTTACCTTGTCTCGGATTTTGCATAATTTAGTTTTATGGAATTATTTGCGTTATGAGCGTGTAACACCCTAGGCTGCAGCGATGCTTAACATCAGGCAGGCTGTAGTCAAACGTAAACCTATCCCACGTAAAAAAATGTGGGTAACTAGGTACTAAACAACGCACAAAGATTCTTTAGTCACAATTTGTTTTTTACTGAACTTCAAATCAAAACTTTTTAAACGTAATATCAATCGCAAAACTTTATCTTCTTCTTGTGACCAACTCTGGTGTCTAGAGTTTTCAAACCGCCCTAAGGGCCTCTGACATGGCTTAACGACTGCCGTACTAGACAAACAGCCGGGACCTACAATTTAACGTGTCATCCGACCCACGCAAGTGCCCAAAATGGAATGCCACTTTTCGGTCACCCATCCAAGGACTGACTGCGTCGACAAAAACTTTATAAAATGATGCGACAATCTACATTGGAGACCTAAGTACAACTTGTATGATGGCACTTAATTTAATTAATGACGCGTGTCAAGTGCATGGCACATATATGTATCTATAAATATTTTCTGGAGTGTCAAATTAATAATATCGTCGTGAACCGATAAAACTATAAATTACTGAGATAAAATTGGGTATACAATACTTTCCTTAATATTTACGTATGCGTTATCAGCTCAATCATGTGAAGTAGTCATATATGTTGTTTCATCACATCATTTTGTCATTGTACACGGAAAATTTACGATATTATTAACCAACATAAAAAAGAGGAGGAGTTTCTCAATTCATTTGATTGTTTTTTTGTAACAAAAATGAGTAAGTAGGTACCATTACCATCTTTTTCAGACGTAAAAAATGGACAAAAATGGTCCAAAAGTAGCTGTGCTGGGTGCAGGTGTGGTGGGGCTGACAACTACCACAATACTGCAACAACAAGTACCAGCCGCAGACATCACTGTCATTGCAGACAAGTTCGAGCAGGACACCGTGAGCTGCGTGGCGGCCGGCATATTCCGGCCCGGCACCAGCTTCAAGGGGCCCTCGCCCGAGCTCACCAAGCAGTGGATCAAGGACTCGTGGGACTACTGGCAGGAGATCATGCACTCCCCACAAGCAGCCGAAGCAGGAATCATGCCGCTCGGCGCATACATATTCTCCAAGGACAACTACCACGTCACGAGAAATCATTTGATCGAGGATATAGTACCCCTCTACCGACCCGTAGACAAAAAGGAATTGAAACTCTGCAACGGAGATTTCCGATTCGGCTCGTACTTCTCGACTCTAAAAATTGGGTGCGAAAACTACCTGCCGTGGACGAAGAAGATTTTCACGAACAGTGGCGGGAAAATTATCGAACGTAAAGTCGATAGTTTTGCATCTCTACCTGGGTATGATTTGATTTTCAACTGCACTGGGATGGGAGCGAAGCATTTGTGCAATGATCATGATTTAGTGCCGATTCGTGGACAGGTGATCAAGGTTCGCGCGCCGTGGCTGAAGACCTCGTTCTATGGGGACTATGACACGTATATTATTCCTGGTTTGGACGGGGTGGCAACGCTGGGAGGGGTGCGGCAGTATGATAGTTATAATATGTCTGTTTGCAAGCACGACGCGGCGGCCATCTTGGAGCGTTGTTGTGCTATGGTGCCGGGGCTGGCGCGCGCTGAGGTGGTGATGCACCGAGTGGGGCTGCGGCCGCATCGTAGTCCCACGCGAGTGGAAGGAGAGTTGGTTGATGGTATGAAGGTAGTGCATTGCTATGGACACGGCGGGTACGGCGTCATGTGCGCGCCTGGCACCGCACTGCATGCTGTTAGGATAGGACTTGACATGCTCAAGGGAAACTCGAAGAGCAAGCTGTGATACTAACCTTGAAGTTACATTATGGCATGTACGAAATAGCTATAAGACTATTGTTATTTACCTAATCTATGAGTCATATATTATCCCCTATCAAGTTAATGTTGTTTAAAATAAATAAAAGATAACTGTTGCTAAGCTGGTAGATGATAGGTAAGTAAGTAAATGAAAAATACAATATGTCATTTTATTTATACTGCATTTGCTGTTTTATTTCTTCACCAATCAGTAAGTATGTAGGAATTTTAATGTCTTAATATGTACGATTGAATCTGTATTTTATTATAACGGCCGCACTTGCAGCGACCATAACTATAATAAGACACGAATAAAGAATTTCGATAGATTCACAAGAATACTACGAATCAAAAAAATAATCTATGCACATTTCCGTAACGGCCATCAACTTAACAATCGTACCTATCCATTCAACTCCTCACAATATTGATGGGTCCCAACCCTATCCGGAAGGGTTGGGTACTTCCGGCGAACAAAGCGTATCAACAGTAGGCATTATCGAAACAATGGCTGAATGGCGGGACCGCGGGCAGCCATCCGTCTTCACCGCGTGACACTGACAGCCGTGACACTTGTCGACGCAGCGCGATAGATGGGCCACTGTGGGTAGTTGGATAATATTAAATTGTGAGGTAGATAAGTATCTTTTCCTAGGAAGATAGACACTTCACAATCAATTGATACCTATCTATATATACCTACCTATGTAAGGCGTCTTGAAAAACTTTGTAAAGTTTAGACTTTATAAAATATCTCGCTAGTAACATTGCCCATGTATACAAAATTTGTAATTTATGTATGTAGCATGGTATAAACTACGAGTATAGGGCAATGAGTAGGTAGTTAACAAATTACCAACAAGGAAAGTAAGTACCTAAGTAAGTATATCTTGCATAGTATTTAATACAACAATGATTATGTGTATCCCTTGCCATAATTTCATATACATAAGTACTTACCTAGATATTACTTCTGTGTACAATGTGCTACGAAATAGAGCGACACTTTATCAAGAAATCTTTAAAGCGAGCTACAGCACTTCGCTTCCAAGTAGTTTATTAAGAATTAATTATGTAAGTAGAGCTCCGAAATTCATCGCAACGTAATCTAATTAGAAATTCACAGAGGTGTGCGTCGGCCATGTTTTACGTTCATATTTGGCGCGATATCAAAGCGAATTAGAAGTAGGGGAGCGTTCGGAAGCTATAGAAATTCAAGAGCTGTGTCGATCTACGTGGGGGGAAAACTACGCTTATTAGATCAGCTATCTCTTCATCCGTAGATCTACTTCAAGGCAGTAGCGCTGATAGTTCAGCCTACTGATATATTGCATTGGATTGGTTCAATGTCAATTATATATTGACCAGCTGAGTGATGGAAGAGGCATTTACATCATCATAGTCTTCTGTGAGTAAGATGACTTAACAATTAGTAAGTCTCAACTGCTTTTCAGAGTCTTTGGGAGGCTTTGGATTCCAATATCTTTTTGTAAAATGAAATTATGCAAAATAAACAAATTTTATTTATTTATTTAGAGTACAGCAGTCAATATAAGTAATTATACTTCGGGTCAACCGAAGACGATTATATTGTTTACAAGCAGCAGTTCGTGGAATTGTGCTGCCACTGTCACACTTTTAGATAGTCAACTACTTTAAAAAAGCAAAATTCTACTTCCGGTGCACTCGTTTCCGTGTCCGCTCCACGCGGCTCACCTCGCAGGAAGGCGCCTGCAACTCGCCATTACGTGATTTTGTGTCGCCGCTGTCGCACGCCTTAAACAATTTGTTTAAAATTTTTTTTTATATTCTTTACGTGTTGTATCTAGTGATTATTAAAGAACATTGTGAACCGTGGCAAATATAACGTTCAAAAGGTATAAATTCGAAATATGTTAATAACAAAAACTAAATTAAATAAAACTAACGGTTATTTAACGTCGTTAAATCATTTAACCAAACATTACGACAAAACCAGTGAATATTATTTGCTTTTGTGAGACCAGTTACTGGAATTCTGTCTATGGCGGAATTTTATGGATACATTATGTTTGGTGAGTGACTTATTCTATTAACAAACGATCTTATTTTTAAACTACCCTCAAATTTATAATAATGGTAGTTTATGTTTTTACTTAATTGTAATAACTACTCAAGTACCCACCTTTTGTACTTTTTCTTAAAAAATAATAATAGTTCTTTATAAGATAAACATTTAAATAAATATTTAATACCACATGTAACAAAATAGTCTACAAATAGAGAATGAGCATGCAATATCGCGCCCTGGCGCAAATAAGATTTAATTGTTTTCTATCATTATTCACAACTAATTCTCAATTTAACTGCTCAGATCAACCTAAACGGTTTAATATTCGATCGTAACTTTTTATATAATAATAATAATAATAATAATCATTTATTTACACTTAAATAACTAGTTACAGATCTTAATGCTATGTACTTGTAAATGTAGGTACCTGCTTAAAGTAGAATACAATATTTAACAAGATAATAATTACTACATAGACATTAAGCACTGGGTGCACTACATTGCACACTAAGTCGAAACTTGTGTCGTGCAATGTAGGCTCTTTCCGTTGATTCATAGATGTAGGTACATAGGTATATGGAATAAAAACTACAAGTGATAATAAAAACAACAAGTATTACCTATGTACTTGAGTGTAGTTCTTAATAAAAAAAATAGAAAAATAAATAAATCTAATTATCAGAAATTAGTATAGCTGCACATGTTCGTCAAAAACATATGTAACTACCTACATACATAGTTTCGCTTAGATATACACATCTATGATACTTTATTTATTAACTAGTCTTAGTTAATAAATAGCGAATTTACTTAGTTAATATAAAGCGAATCGCAAGACAAATACAAAGAAAAGCATATCTGCACAAAATTCATGACATTAGGTAAGTACATCAAATTCTAAGATCTAGTCAAGTGTCAACATAAATTATGTTCCTTCCATTCCAGGGTATTTTATTTTTGTGGGTATATCCTGTGATAACGCGGCACGATTATTGTGTGTATTCAATGTGTTATGATTGGGGCCTGCATTTCAAAACTAAATTGTCCGGTAACATGCATGGTATTGCAAGTTAATGTTGCACACGCACCTTGTAAAATATATGATAAATAAAAATATATATGATGATGCTATGCGTTTTACTCGCGTTAATCGAAATAATTTAGTGAAAATCTATGTAAATTCCTGTTGAGAATATTTATGTTGGATCACGTATATCGTGTTAAGTAATGAATATGAATTAGTTTACAGCAAATCTCCATGTGAATCATGTTGAGAATATTTGAATGGATTCACGTGTATCGTGTGTAGCAATGAATGTGGATTATTATCCACCAAATTTTCATGTTTATCATGTTGTGTATATTTATGTTTCTTTACGTATATCGTGTTAAGTGATTAATGTGAATGAGTTTTCAGCAAATCTTCATGTACCTAAATCATGTTGAGAATATTGATATAGCTTCACGTATATCGTGAAAAGCATTTTATGTGTATTAGTATCCACCATATCTCCATGTAAATCATGTTGAGAATATTGATATAGCTTCACGTATATTGTGAAAAGCAATTTATGTGTATTACTTAGTGTCCACCATATTATATCCATGTAAATCATGTTGAGAATATTTATATAGCTTCACGTATATCGTAATTAATACTAATTTGTGTACACCAAATTTTCATGTGAATCATATTGAGAATATTTAAATGGCTTCATGTATATCGTGTTAAGTAATTAATTGGGAATTGTATAGCAAATATCAATGCTAATTATGTTGAGAAAATTTAAAATCCTTCACGTTTATCGTGCAAAGTTATAATTGTGGGTTGCTTATTTCTTTTTTTTTCTCCGCGTGTGGCGTGTTGGGGTACCTACCAATTACCAACATTTATCAATTATTTACCTACAATTACAAATATAAATCAGATAATGAAATAGCTCATGGTAATGATGCCTCCCTAGAAAAAGAGGCCTAACAAAGAAATACATTCGAAAGCCTCATAATCAACCACAGATGCATTAAAAAATCTTGTTCCTGAAACCTTAAGTTTACACAATCAGTATTCAGTACGGAGTACAAAGCACGGAAAAACTAGGATAAGGATAGGATAAGGATATTGCTACCTGGTGTTGGCTTTACATGAAAAACTTGCTTTACAAATGCACTCAACTTGAACTTAGAAATTCAAGCTGCCTTATCTCCTCTCAATATCAAAAGGATATTGATTATGCAACTAAACGAAACAAACTGTCTTGCTGTTTATCAGCGGTCAGAAGCGTTTGGCTGGGTTAAAGTAAGTAAATAAAGTAGGTAAGCTGTTCCAGATTTAATGAATAAATTTACGTCATGTTCGTAAGTGGTGGCACTTATAAGATTGATTAAATTTAAGAAAAGCTGACCTTTTAGTTTTTTTCCAGCATTGGTTATTCAAACTTACTTTGGGAAAACATCTTTCCTGACATGATAATCCTTTTGTTATATCCATACAGAAACCACTCACGGGATGTCGCTAGCGGAGTAGCTTATCAAATTGAAAATAATTCCATTGTAGACATATTAAATTACATGTACCTATTATGTAATCTTTTCTTATAGGCAGTGCCTAGTATTATTAAATATATTATATACATACTTGCGCATATATAGAATTAATCTTACATCATTTAAGCGAAATAAAGTTAAGAACATGATTATTAAAAAATAATAATCACAAGAAATATCTTATTACTACTTTGTGGTTGCGAGATACAGGATAAACAAATTGATTTGATTTTCTTTTTGAATATGTTAATAAACATTTTTTGCAGTTTTCTTTCCTAGATTGATAAAACTGCTGTCTTCGGCTGACCCTTGCATAATTGGAATCAAACATCAAACAGATAAGTTTTCGTTTGATTCTTAATTATATTCATTTCACTCGAATGAATTCCACCCAGTTTTCAAACTCAGTGAAGTAAGTAGGTTTATAAGGAAAATTTAATTCAGCAAACGTATTACGTACACTCGCGAGATAAACGTTTTGTATGAATTTGTTTAGGCAAGTGGCACTCGTACGTGCCAGTACGTTAGTATTTTATCTAAGTACTTGCAAGTTAAATTTGTAATTGCTTTATACAAAGACATTAACCAAGTATCTACCTACATAAATAATCGGAGAATACTTCTGTTTTTTTTTCATTGTGCGATAAAGTTGTTGAACTTGATAACACGACTTTTTAATGAGTTCAATTGTAGGTTTCACCAGAGTAATATGTAAAAGAAAACGCTCCATAGAATAGGCTAAGTACTCCCAAAAATTTCATCCCTCTCTATTTCCGTAGTCCACTGTCGACCTCAGAGTGAATTGTGTGTTTTTTCTGGTCACCAAGGAGTCAGATATCTGTGTGTCTGTCTAATATCTTTAAAGTGAGAGTGAACCACTTCTATTGGGGAAGCACGATCCATCTTAGACCATAGCTATTGCTTACCATCAGGAAAACTATAGTAAAGTGAAAAACCTGCTTTATTTAAAAAATAATATTATAAAGCTATAAATCCAGCTATTTCTCACATAAACCCCAGCATCAATTTATTCGTAGCATAAAGCGGGTCATTTTGCATTGAACTCGCCAGTCAAAAGAGTCACAATATATTCTATTCTAAGTACGCCATCTAGCAATGTTGCAAGCCTGCCTGTCACGTTGTCAGTCTGTCTGACAGCTCCCGGGCAGCTCTCCCTGCAGTTACATCCGTCATAGCTTGCATTACATAGTCATGTTACACTGAATTTTATCTGAGGTATAAGAACTTTAGGACTTGCTACTTCTATGGTTAACACTACATATTTCTCCAGAGTTTCAGTTACAATGGATTTCCGCAAAGTAACGCCTGATTCAATATCTTAACTACTATGGTTTGTTGCAAAATTATGAAACTACTTTATTTCTGAGAATTTTGTCTTGTCTCATCTACTAAAGAATTGGATCTTCAACTAAACTCTTTTAAAAAATGTGAAAAATGCAGTGACAATTATTATATCTATTTAAATTATTACGTAATATTATTATATCCTTTCGACAAGACTTTACTAGCCAGTATATTCTTTGAAAATTTAACCCTAGCCTGGCTGCAGTCGGGATATTTTTGTTCCCGTCAGCCGTCACACAGGCGATAGTTTCCCGACACATTTCCGGACACGTTTCCCGACAGAAGCGAGTATACATTGACGGTAAATTTTTTAAATGCGATTGTTTTTTAAATTAATTCTTGTTTGATTTTGCTGAGTTGAATTGAATTCTGCTAACAAGATAACTAAAAGAACGTATGTACATCACATACACATACATGTATCTGCCCACGTAAATACTCTACGCTTCAAAACAAAAACATCGAGTTACCTACTTCCTAAAATTTCCATCGTGATCAAGGTAACAAACAATATCAAAGGATTTCCAAGATTTTCTGCAAACGTGTCAACCCTTTATCTTCCCGGAACGAAATTATGTCTTGATGGGAAGATGTTTTGTTGGATACTCTTATTAAAATGTTATTAACTTCAAAGTTAAATTATTTTCTGGCAATGTCTAAGTAAAGGTACGAGTAACATACGAACATACGAGTACATACATACTTCACATCAGGTAGGCTGTAGTCAAACACAAACCTATCCCGTAAAAACAAAAATATATTAAAGTTAGAAGGGTAGACAATTTAGAACTTACATGGTGTACATTTAATATATTTTGTAAATACGATCATGTAGTCACTTAGTGTTTGTAATGATTTTGTTTCTGAAAGTATATCTATATTTCTAGAAAATCGGAATAGAGTAGAAATTCAGAACTTACGTAGCAACTAGTTGAAAGTACACATTGTTTCACAAAACATTTGATTTTATTGTTCCAAATCAAAATGAATATACATATTATAGGCGATAATTTAGAGCATACTTTTTCGCCAAATATTACAACCAACAATGAACAAAATATTGTTTATCCCAACAATACTCCTCTCCTCTACAAGCAGTAAGAATGCCCCGGCAGCTGAGTGCGGAACCTTGTCGCTGGAGATTTACTCTGGTTAATTACTCGCAGCCGTAAACAATGCTATTATATACTGTAGTCGCTGTAAGAGATCATTTTAAACTGCCAGAGAGAAAAATGAATTCAATTCTCGCAGTGACAGGGTTATCTGGTTTTATCGAAAAAAAATGGTCTTAAACGTGACAGAAACGGTTTTAGATTTTAATTTGTTTTAACGACGGTTGTCTACATTTTCTTGGTATTTCAGTACATAATTTAAATATGAAAAGTATGAACAATCTTGTTACAATTCTATTTTTTTTAATTTAAGATTACTTCTATAGTTGGTAGGTAGTTAGTACTTAATTCGATAACCGATGTTATCGAATTAAGTACTTACCACATATTAAATAAAAAAATTAACGTGTATTTTTACTAATATTCTCATCACTCATTCAAGCATATTTTGATTCTAAATTCCTTAAATTATGCGTAAATACTCGCTAAACAAATACTGTTGTTTTCATTGTAGCATCCTCGTTTATACTTTCAAATCGCCCGTAGCATCGCTATATGGTAATGTCATTTCCCGACCGAGTATAAATATTTGACACCGGATGGAATAACCCCGTATTTCCGCTACACGAGGCGAGAGGGGCACATTTACATCTCGTGCGAAGCTAATACATTTTAATTGGGCGCCAGTGTGAAAGTCAGTCTTATGGAAAGAGGTTTGATGCAATTTTCTTGCTTCTTCTTTTTAGCTCATGATTACACTGCTTTTCGTATCTTATATAGAAGTAAACGAGTTATGTGACTTAAAATTAGTTAAAACAAAAATATGAATAACTTATTTAAGCAACAAAAGCCAAATCATTAAAATAATTTACAAATATAAACCTCAAGCTTTTAATAAAAGAAAATTACAAAATTTTAAATGCCAGACGTTATCATATTTCGCGAATCCTAAATTGAGACCGAGATTATTTCAGATTGTAATGCAAAACAAAGAGAAACCAAATAATTTATTAACCCCTTGTCTTTTGACAAGAGTGAATCTTTTGTAGAGATTGTGTAAACGGCATTATGAATGTAAAGTCTCGCTTTCCATCTGTCAGCATATTGCTCAAAAATTCTGCTCTTCATATACAAGACAATTTAAATGGCAGTCTGTTTGTTCGCTTAAAAAACCGTGCTAATATGTCATTATTATTAGTATATATCATTTTTTATTTAATTGCATTTTTATTACAATGGCATAAGCTCACTGTAGTCTGAGATCGCTTGTTTTTATAAATAAAATAGCATAGAATATTGTTTAACTAAAGCAAAAGAAACAACCACAGACCCATAAGAGATACATGGAAACAAGCGCTGATTTTAAAGACACAATTATAGTTGTAAGCTCATTCTAGTATGGTTTTGAAATTTCTAACGAATAACCTAAACGTGATTCTAAGTTCCCAATTCAATCATAATATGAAATGGCTTAAAATATCTACGTTACTTCAATATACTTTAGGTATCCTATTTCTCAAAATATCTTAGCTGAGAATAGTGGGCAATTTCCTGTAATAACAAGCAATACTACTTGTCAATAGGCCTTAACTCGTTGTAATAAAGTGGTGTTTCCCGTGTTTCAGTCGCTTTGATATACTATAATCAGGCTTTTATGGCGACCATCGGTGGCGATGGCTAAAACGTCTATTTGCCATTATTGCTGTAATATTAGAGATAGGGTCTTAGAGCGGACCTTTTCGGAGAAATGAGGATGAGAAGTTTGTAGATATATTTTTGACATAAAGTATACCTTTAATTTGACGCTAGTTTATCAAAATCTTCGATAATATAATCTGATCTTTCGATCTTTAACCAGCAAAGAAGTTGCTTTGAAAACGTTTTCTTCAATATATCGAGTGTTGTTTATTAGATAACTCGTTATGAATAAGCACAAAACAAAACATTCCACAAGCGCACTCTAATCCTCAATATCGTAGGGGCATTATTTGTAGAGGCTCTACGTATGTACGTCGTGGCGTAGAGCTTCTACGTGACTTTCATGACGTAGCGACTTTTTATTAATCGAAAATGTTGTTTACTTAAAATTAAAAAATAAATCAAAGTAATACTGATATTATCGTAATTTCTGCTTTTCCTTTAATAGGGTTTGAGTTTGTTAGAACATATTATAGAAAATCGTTCAGAATAAATCAGTGTAAAACCAGAAAATCTTTCAAATAAAAGTCGGAATTTACCAAATAATAAAATCACAAGTTGTCACTCGCGCTAGAATTATACGCATGCGGTGCCAAGAGACTCACAATAGGGAAAATAACGGAAAATAACGTTTTTATTAGAATAAACTCCCTTCATTGGCGGCTACAGGAAATCCCGGAGGTGAAGGCTTCTTTTAATATTTATTTCTTTAAGTGTCGGTGGTAGAGTGACGTGAAGGCTCTTTCGAAGGATTGAACTTTGATTCTGTATAGAGTATACAGTTCATTATTAAAAAAAACTTTCGCGGTTATTCCGGCAGAAACATCAGAACAGATAATAAATGATTTAAAAAAATCAAGCAAGCTATGTTTATTATAACAAAACGCATTAAAAGTGGCTCAACGTGGTAATGCGGCCAGCATGATGGGCACAGTACATATACATGCACGTTCTATAGATTTTACCTTTATCATGTTGGGATTTTAGTATACTTATTAGGGGAGGATCGAAGCATCGAACCAACAAACAAACATATTTTTAACTTTTAATTAAGAGTATGATATTTAATTTTTACATATACCTACCTGATATACATTAAAAAGCATTCAATATTTAAAATGAACGTTTCCAAACCCACATAAGTGATTCCAATATTGGTAAGAGTATGGTCCCATAACTTTTGTTCCCTGATTTCCCATGAGGTTCCCATGAATAGACAGCGGGATTCAATGGCAACTGCTCCAATCTATTTTATTCAAACTTTCGAATATTTACATTTGAAGTATATAATAGTTAATATTCAGTGTTTTATAGTGATACCCACATATATAGGCGTATGTATATGCGCTTGATGTTGAGATTAAATATTGAATACTTTAAAACATTTATTTACATGTCTTAAACATAATATAAAACCGTATATATCTACAAAATATACAATATACTATAAAATTGTATTAAGTTTTTAAAAGACGAATTATTTGTTAGTGTACACCGTATATAAATTTTAAGTTATAGGAATAGGTACTACCCATACGATCTTCATGACATAATAAAACTAAATCCATGAAATAACAACAATAAAATAACCGTTTGTCTTGTACATCAAGCAATCTTTATTAACCAAGACTTATGAATAGCATGTCTTTTAAAAAAAAGATCGTTTTCACGGTAATACAAACTTCAGCTTAAGTTACAAACTGGTTTATTTTTTTCCCGTTTAATTTGTAAAGTTTTTTTACTAAATATGATCTATATAAACTGAAGTTTAATTACGTAGTAAGTATAGTGAAATATGACTGTCTCATATTGGGCACTTGAAGTAGTTACTTAATGAGTTTATCTATATTATGATTTTTAACTTTAATCTCAAAACTGGTTATATGGAAATACCTATAACATGAAAGCGCTCTCTCCGCTCCGTCGGAGGTTAATCGCCAGGTGAGCTTTAATGAGGAGAATTTAAACTCGATCAACGCATGAAATTGTTACATGCCCTTCGTGGAAATTGCTATATCGGCTGGGATGTATGTAAGTAGGTGTATGTGTAGCTGGGATGTATGTACTATATATATTTTTTAAATTGGTTTAAATTTACACGCAAATATGATTTTTATCAGCCAAATAGCGTAATCACTCGGTGAATTATCCTTAGATTAATCATTATTCATTCAGTTAGGTAAGGAGACTCATTTTTGATGTTGGTATTAATAGACATAAATACACTACAAGTAACCATTTTCTTTTTTAATATTCTCAGGTAGTTTAATTCACTCTGTAGAACTCTAAGTTAAAATTAATTGGTACGCAATTAATTATGTAGTAAAACTCAAAAAGTCAAATCATTAAGTAGAACAAAAACCAGCGGGAATAAAAGAAAAACAATGCTACTTAGCTAATTCAATTAATCTCGTAATTTCGCTTTTCTTTCACGCTTCTTAGAATTTGCCGCAAAGCCCCCTGAGAAATTTTTCTACTCAGCATCTACCCGACAAGGGAAATTAACGCTTAAAGCGATCGTTACAGAGCGGAAAATTCTCTGTCAGTATTTACTTTGAGAATACTTCATTACCAGTCTTGTTGGATATACCAGTGTAATATGAACTATGGGTTTGTGGATTTTGTTCAGAGAGGCAGTTCTAAGTAAATTGGTGACAATATGGAGTCATCAGGAAGGTAATTATTATTCTTAATAAGTTTGTTTGCGGGTGTTATGGTCTGAGATAAGGACATTGTTCCTTATACCTACTGTTAGGTGACGTTTGTTCATCCGTGTAACGTCCTACGCTTGGAGAAGCAATCAACTCGGGTCGGTTAGTTAGTGTAGAGTGATTATGGGATTATTTTTTCAATAGCTATAGGATAGTAGACCTTGTGTAAACTAACTACCTTATTTCTTTTTATTATTCTTATTCAAAAATAATTTAAGAGCAATAAAAACTCATTTTTTTTAGTATACTTAATGAAGAACTAATTTATCTTTAAAGATAAAGATAAAAGCTTTATTCACCTTATGACGTCACATCATATAGGGCAAGTCAGTTTACATAATTTTCCTTAAATACTAAGTAATTTATCACTCTTATTATCTAATGAATTTATTTATATAACTATAAGTTTTTGCATCTTAATTACAATACCAGATAAAATATGATCTCTGATTTAACTAACATGAAGAAATGAAGATTCCACTAGTGGCATAGTCATGAATTCTTTAAGAGAACAAACGCGATAGTTTACTATGAAAATATATATATGTGACATTAATGTAATCCTAGTGTACAATACAACCAATACAATGAACTAAAGATGTTCATGTATACATATGTCATATGTATTATCTCTCTCTCTCTCTCTCTTGAGTCGTATTTCCTCATGACTGAGGGTTGAGACTTCCCCGCAGAATCAATTCGTTAGGGGAGTTCTCTTGCGCAGATACATCGTGGTGGACGCCCAGGTCCTTCCACGGAAGACACATGTCCCCGAATATTGTGGTCCCCAAACATGTCGGTTTCCTCACGATGTTTTCCTTCACCGCTAAGCGAGTGCGAATCCACACATCTCAACTTAAAAATACAAGTTATTGGTGTAGGGTCGGATTCGAACCAGTTTGCGTAAGGGTGAAAAGCAGACACTGAAACCGCCGAGCCACACTCGCACAAATATATCAACGACTTTTAATTTTTATGTAAATTGTTGTCTATAGTAAAACAACGGCTGTATTTTCTATGAATAGATTTTCTAACCTAGAATTGTTTACAGCTAACAGTTTTCAGAAACAATTTGGCAAAGTGCGAGCGCTCGGCAAGTGAGGCCATTTTATACGAGCTTTTATGTTTCCGGACTCATGTTGTTTTTAAAATGGTTTTTGTTCGTGGACGTTAAAAGCATTGGCATAGTCGTGAATTTAGATGTAGTTAGGCATATGTGAGTGTGGCTCAGCGGTTCCAGTGTATGATTTTCATCCAAACGCACTCTGGTTCGAATCCGGCCTACACCAATAACTCGTATTTGCAACTTAAGTGTGGGTTTGCACTCGCTTATCGGTGACGGAATACATCAACACATACATAATTCTGTGGGGGAGTCACGACCCTCAGTCATGAGGAAATACTACTTAAGAGGAGAGGCATATGTTTACTGAAATATTTTTTTTATATACGAGTATATACGATGTACGATATGTACATACATTGTAGACAAGTACTGGTAACTGCTATATAACTTACTATACCTATATATGTACATACATTGTAGACAAGTACTGGTAACTGCTATATAACTTACTATACCTATATATGTACATACATTGTAGACAAGTACTGGTAACTGCTATATAACTTACTATACCTATATATGGCTGCTTTTAATAAATGCAAATAAACAGATTCCGTTCTTCTACTTGTGGAAATTCTCATTATAAAATATTTGTTTCTCGATAGGTACATTTTGTAAGCGTGTGTAAACCGAACTTAAGTTTCAATGAAATAGAAACTCACCATGTTTAAGTAATTTACATAAAACAGGACCACATCCTGCTTATAAAAAAACGGAAATTGCGTCTTCATTGCTTTCATAATAATTTAAGGAATGGGCACTTTACAACTCAGTTATTTCGGTAAAAATATAAACTTTTTGGAGTCGAGACTTTGGGGCCGTGGGGTCCGGGAGCCCATACTATTTTCCAAAACCTCTCGGAGCGCTTGGTTGATGCGACGCATGACCAAAATGCTGGCCTTTTTCTAGCTCAACGTATCAGCATTGCCATCCAGCGTGGTAATGCGGCCAGTATGCTGGGCACGCTGCCCTCTGGTAGTGGGCTGGAGCACTTAGATTATCTTTAGGCTTTTCTAAAGATTTTCTAAGTGCCCCTATTTGTAGTAGTTAGAAGTAGTATGTTTAGTTTTTCTTCCCTCGTTTTTATATTTTATTATTGTAAATAAAGAATTTAATTAACATGTTCCTATGTATATACTTTTTGTAGGTTTTAAAATATGTAACGACTCGTTGTAAATTCAGTAGATCGTGAAATGTGTCTACCTACTAAGTAGGTACCTATATTTAGATATTGCTACAGTTTTATTACTACATTAACTGGATATTCTCAGCAAAATTCAAACTGAGTTCAGAAACAGATATTAAAAAAAATATACATATTTATAAGGTTATTTTTATCTTCTCCTCACATGAGCATCCATGCATGCCAGCACATGATTTATCCACTGCTCTGATAATTCTAAAAAAATATCGTTATCTTCCTTCATATACAAGTAATAAACAAACGAATAAAATAAAAATAAATATTCCGGAACATTGCACACAGCGCCATCTAGCCGCACACTAAGAAAACGCTTGTTGTTGAATGCGACATCTACTTGCCTAAGCCTCTCCCGTATTAAATCATTCCAACATTATAAGACCGAACGCGCCTTTTTTGATTTGTTGGTCTGTTTATTCCTCTTTTGGGCTTCAACGGAGCGACCGATTAGCTTAATTTTTTAATAGCAGGAAGCCTTGTAAGACATAGATTACATTTTATCCCGAAATAACGTATGCACATCCACGTACAATGTACATATGTATATGTAGTCTAAATATATAAAACTCAAAGGTGACTGACTGACTGATATAGTGATCTATCAACGCACAGCCCAAACCACTGGACGGATTGGACTGAAATTTGAAATGAAGATAGATGTTATGACGTAGGCATCCGCTAAGAATGGATTTTTGGAAATGTCACTTTTAAAGGGGTGAAATAGGGGATGCAAGTTTTACATCAATGCGAGCGAAGCCGCGAGCGCCCATTAGTTAGATATAAAGCTCTGTTCCATGTGACAGCACACACACGCACCTCGTTCTTCTCCAAAATTGCCTGCTCAGGTAATGGCCGCTCCGTCATAATATTATCATAAAAACCACCAAAATGCAGCGCAATTCTCCTTTATGGCACACCTTTTCATTACTACAGATTGCCTCAGCGCAATAAATCCGGGGCCTTCGGGGACCTATCTTATGAGAATCACTTTTTCATTTCAGCAATTATTATTATTGCGGAATCGGCCTTATTTTTATTTAATGTTGGTTTGTTACACGTGTAAGTAATGAAGGTTTTATATGGTAATATTTTATTTAATAGAGGCTTAAAAACTTCAACTTGCTTTGAGATTTTTTATTCGTATCGTGTATGTAATAGCTTGGTTCTATTATTATCTATCTGTATTGAGAATTTGAAAACACAAATCTTTGATCTTTGTATCTGCTTTTAAATAAATAACAGTAACTCAGCTCCCTTCTATAACCGATCAAGCAGAAAGTCCGCAGGTAGACACCGTTTTATGGTGGAAGTGCCGAAGTATCGAACACAGCGCTTTGCTTCAACGTTTATTGTACGGACGGCAAAGCTTTGGAACACTTTACCAGAAGCTGTGTTTCCTGCGAACTACAATCCAGGGGTTTTTAAATCTAGAGTTAATAGGTATCTTCTAGGTAAACGTGTTACACCCTAGGCTGTAGCAATGCTTAACATCAGGCAGGCTGTAGTCAAACGTAAACCTATCCCACGTTAAAAAAAAAAAAATAAATTTTTTTAAGAAATACAGTACATTTTACGAAGAATTCCAAAATATCACAGGACAAAATTTATATGGACTTTCTGCAAATTTATTCCATCATATATAGTATGGCTTTCCTAGAAATGTTTTTGACTTACTTTATAAGTTACCTGGTAATATTTGATTTGATACAAACATAATATATTAATACTTAGGTAACTACTTTATTACTTACCAAAGTATATTTGTGCTCCATCTATTTCTTACATCAAAGGACCTAAATTCACTCGAACGATTCAATGTTCAGTGAATTTATATCATACAATAAATAATATGTATTTCATGTATTGTATTCAATGTCTTATAACTTAGAAATAAACCCAATATCATTCATGTTAAGAAAAGTATATAAGTATTATATCCGTTATCTAGACGACACAAGCATTTGCTTAGTGTGGGGCTAGATGGCGCTGTGTGCAATGTCCCGGAATATTTATTTATTTATTTATTCCCATATGACTTGCAAGCAATACTTTTATTTGAAGCTAAATATCTACATACTAATTATGTACTTTCCTATTTAGTCGTCTGATAAAAACATTTGAACGAAACTGCATTCAGAATATCAATATGACTATGCATATTGTATAAATTATAAGAGCTAAAACCTAATAAGAACAAAAATATCAGTAGAACTTGAGAAACCAGAGTGATACATTTGTATATGACTTTCCATTCTGTTCTTAGAAATGCTACGAGTATCAAACTAATAGGAAGATTACTAAAAATACTAAATGATATTGAATTTTTATCATTTTAGAATATTTTCTTCCCAGAATCCATACCGATAAAACCCTTGAAATGGTTCAGTCTGTTTTTATAATCGGATGAAATAAGCTTATTTATCTGCTAACGAGCAGGAGAAAAATAAATTAATGCTCTTGTTAATTATTTATTTATCGTATGGCATTTTTTTAAATCTCTACTTCATAAATTTATTGTTTTTAAATACACAATCGCATCTGCAGTTAAGGTTTTAAAATCCTCCATTTGTCCGTCATATTTGGTTAGAGGACAATCAAATACTACGTGCTGGACAGTCTGCTCGGGAGCTCCACATTGGCAAGCTGGAGATTCGCACCAATTCCATTTATTCCAGAGGTGGGCGCAGTTCCCTACTCCAGTTCTTATTTGATTCAGCATGCACCATACTCGGCGAGGCTCCTCAAAGTCAGCAGGCCGTACTTTGGGGTTATGCTCAAATATGTCAATAGGGAGAGCTCGAGACTCCCATTCGTAAGTCCAGGCTTCTAGTAGTTTAGGAGATGGTTCAGCGTCATGTAATTTCAGCGCTGGGGGGTGTCGGGACTTCAGTCTTGTCTTCTGTAGGTTGTCCAAGTCATCGCGGACAGGCAGATTCAGGAACCTCCTTATTTTTTGTATTTCCATGTTAAGGCATTTCTCCCTCCTCATGTGAGGGGGCATGATGTGCGATAAGACTGGTTAATGGTTTCATGGAATACGGTTTTTTAATAAAAACATCTGAGTTTTTATTTTAATTCTAGTTGGAACGTGTTCTGTTATCAATTCTAAGTTCAAGTATCTCCAAACAACTTCTTTTCAAATATCTTCAATGTTCCGACTTTCGATTCTCTACAGCTTTATTATATGTATATTCGTATATATATTTTTCATTTTATAAGTTCCCAGCAATGTTCCAAAATAACCGAGTAATATCTATGTATACTTATTTATTTACATATATACATAAAATTTATTTCAAAAAAATCAATAACCGACTTCAAGTGTCACTAAAAAGTTACTAAATAATTTATTTTCATTTATGCGACTTCAAATTCTGAATTGGGGGTAAAGAATCTATCAAATTATTGAAACTTACAATCCTATAAGTATTCTCATTGAAATCCGTAATATTTGTCGTCGGTGCCAGTCACTGGTCAAACGAGATCGACGCTTGTCGAAGTCGCAGTTCCAGTCCGCTTTGGATTTGTTCCTAACTTTTCCTGATAGGTATAGTTACGACTGGCACCGACTCCGACGTCAATAGCCTCAAAATAAACACCTTATATAAACACTGAGTACTTCTACAATTAGTCTACATAGTTAATCAAGTTGTACTTAACGAAAGGTTAAGCATCCAAATCACAAGACAAGTTAGAATACTTTGCCCTTAGCATGGGTAATATGATTAAAATATGTACTTTGTTTTGAACAGCTTCCAACTGTCAATTATATTAAACCTTTGAACATATATCAAATCGTGAGTAATTCTTATCAATATGTGACTATTATGGTTTCACTCACGTCTGATTCGGCGAATTGTGTTTTCGGCGAATTGTTCTCGACGAATTGTTTTCGACGAATTGTTTTCGACGAATTTTCCGCAAATCCTGATTTTGCGTTTGGGGTGTGATGGCACCCATCTTCAGAACGTACGTTCTGGGACCGCGGCAGCGCGCAGACTAAGACGTGAGTGAAAACCGTAATAGTCACATAGTGATGTATGAAACCCACAATAATGTGCTTCATTATTATGAATTATTAGATACTAGCGGCCGCTTGCGGCTTCGCTCGTATCATTAACTACAATTGAAATTTCCGTTCATTTCTTTAGCAAAACGCTTTTATCTAAAAGCATTTTTTCTGGTTATTTTTTTATCTATCCCATCTTCAAATCAATGTTGCTTATGAAAGTCTGAAAAAGTGAAACATCACCAGAGTCATACTACCTCCACAGCGCTAAGTCTTAGTGCCTCTAATCAGGTCGTATATCAACAGTGGTTATTTTTGCAAGGTTCTAGACTGATAAACAAGTTTAATTAGTTCACTGATTACTTTGAAGTCTGAATATAAACAAGGTTATTTCTAGGCGTGTTTACGATCACTTGCCTCGAAATTATTGAACATTCAAATGGAAACTTCGGTTGCGGTCATGTGTATGAATTGAAATGAGACTGGCTCCTTATATTGTAACTAGTGTTAGTAATATTTCATCTGTAGCTAAATATATTATTTTACGTTCATACACGCAGTCATTAAAATAATAAATTTAAATAATAATAAAAAAAGCCAAGTTTATCCTAAGGTTCCCATTTAGGTCACTAGACAATAAACAGCAAAAATAAAGAACAATCAGAAACCTATAAGCTGTTGTCAAATTTTTCCATTTACAGAAGCAAATCCATTCAGTGCTTGGTATTTGATGGGCTTTAAGTAGTTTTATTTTCTGGTGTTGTTTGGCACGTGGAGAGGTCACGTGGAAAGGAAAGAAAGCATATTTGATTCATTTGTTTTTCCTACCTATTGTCTCAATGTTCACCCAGAATGTAAAGAGTAAATATTGTTATTTTCACAGTAAAAGAGCTTTGATTTGGCGGAATAAATGATGAGAACAATTTTTCATAAAAATACGCGTAGAAGAGAGTAATATTATTTAGTTAGGTTAAACGTTTCTTGTTTGTTTTTTTTGTATTCGTTTAATAAACAAGAAGGTACAGATTATTAATTTAATTTTCATCGTAAATATTTTCTAAGTTGAAAGTAAAATGAATTATCAAAACAAATTACCAAAAACATTGTAATTTATAAGTAATCCTAGATTTCCTTTTCATGTGAAGACAAAAAGTTTATAAACCACCCTAGGGCCTTCTGACATGATTGCGTGCAGACGTCTTACATAATTTGCAAAGAAATTTTCCACAAACAAACGGAACAAGATATAAGATAAATCAAGTTCTCTGTGGGCTTAAAAAGGTTGTAAAGTTAAACTATGTTGACAAGTGGCACGGTGGGAATCTCTAACTTTTTCAATTTGTCGAGTCGCGGGTATTTCGAAATAAAATACGTTGCAGCAGGCTTTGCGATATGGCGAGCTGGATTTAGAACCGTGCTCTTATGTTGTAGGTATTTTATTTTAAAATGTGTGAAACGTATGTGAAAATTTAGTGTTTTTGTTAATTTATTAAAAGTTTAGGCTGTTTCTGTGGTCGCCGGGCATTGTTTCGGTATTAAAGTTTTAACGAATACTAATCAAAGTAATAATCCTATTTACGGATCTTTGTAATTTGTAAATAAGGTTGCATATGAATATTTAAGTCTTGCTTAGGTACTTGTGTTAAGTGTGAAAATTATAATTTTATTTTACACCATTGCGATAGCGTTAAACTAATATGTCAAATAATAGCTATTTACGTTTAAAATGGCCGTGATTCCCAACGTTTAGGCTTTTCATTAAAATCACATTGTGTATGAAAACTGGGCTTTGTCCAATATCAGTAGTTTCCAATCCGCTGGGCGCGTCCTTTATAAACAATATTGTACGCCCAAGTGGATATTAATTCAAACTATTACATATTTTCATCTCAAGGCACCCGGGGGCAGAAAACCTATTTGATATTTATTGCGTTAGGAATTGGTTTTATCGACAATTTGGGAAGATTTCATTTGGGATGTGTGTAGGTGGAGGTGATTAGATTTTTTTACGTTAAACAGGGTTTAGTGGCAATGCTAATATTTTTTTATTTAACAACCAATGCAAATGAATTTCAAGAAAAAGACAATGCTGTGTACTTTTGTGGTTAAGGCAATCGCAGCCGATTCTCATAAGCTTTGTGCCTGTAATATTAGATTTATTTATTTTTTTAATCCTCCTTTGTTGGCCATAAGCTACCTTCGTATTTTTATTGCAATGTACCTATATATTTATAGTAATGCTTAGTACCTAATCTTAGACGTAATTAACTTAAGTCTCGCATCTGGGAGAAGACCTTGTAACACAGTCTCACGACTAGCACAAGGCCAGAGGATTCCTGAAATATATTGTTGTAAATTTTATTACGTCAATAAATGTTATGTACATGAAATGTGTATTCAAATAAATGACATTATAATAAGTAAATATACTTTGCATTTGCATTGCGTTTGTAATGTGATACATACATTTTTAAAACTGCACTGTCTAGAAGAGTAAACAAAGTATGCTATTTTAATCTATGCTGGCATATAAAAGTTACCAATAGAAAAATATACTTAACAGCTAGAACATTTTACAAACTATGTTTTACATTTCACTATCTCAACCAAACGCTGTCAATTTAATACGCGACAATTCTTACGGTTTCCAGAGAAACGAATATTGTAATAAAATTGCATTTCTAAAACAATATGCGTTGAATCAAGTCCCCTACATACTCCTACACGTTGTATGTGTTTATCCTGCGGGAATGTCTGGGGAATGTCGGGAGCACGACGGAATGTGATGGAATGTGCCTTTTGCAACTTTATGATGCAGGGATATAGTGCCGATGTCTGTATATAACATGGGTACAGTGAATCTTTGGTAGATTTAGAGTTATTTGTTTTTGTAGCTGCCTTGTTTTATTGGTGAGCATACGGACAGCAAGTATATTAGAAGTGTTTACAGAAGAAGAAAAGGAAGCGTGTAGTGTATTTTCAGTTCAAATCTTCTTCCTCAGAGAATTGAAAATTAATCCTATAAGAATAAAATTTAGTAAATTTTTTAGTACTTAATGCTATTTTTGACGTGAAACATTGCACGGATTACTCTCGTATTATTGGCATATGTATGTATATTGTTTGGTGCCTCTATACAAGTTACTGGTACTACTTTACCACAAAGCATTTAATAATGTAAATAATTAATACAATACAATACAAAAACGTTTATTGAGTTCAAACCTACTTATATCTAGGTTCACTATATTAATACATATAAAACAAGAGTAATTTCTTATAACAGTGTGTTGTCACCCGGTTGTATAATTATACTAAAACTTCTTAAAAAGTGGTGAATTTATATTATCTAGCGCGACGATCCAGTAGCGATGTCTGGTGGCTTGTTAGACAACTAATGTGGCTGATGTGGAGGGAATCAAGTGGAGATTTATGATTTACACGTTTGTAACATTACTTGTGTGGAGAAAGAAAATAAACTGCTTACATTGATATAATAATGATAAAAAAGCTTTAAAATTCCTATAAATACCTCATGTATATATTATTACTAAAACGTTGTCTATATTTCTTTTCACAGATTCTCGGGCCTAACGCCCGGTATTTTTAAGGCAACTGTAGGGCCGTAGCCAACACTGAGAGGCCTTTTACAATATTATACACAAAATTACAGATAGAGGATTTTAGGTATGTATTAGGATCTTACATATGAAATTGGCGTTTTTCGTACTGGCCACTTTAATCGCGAATTTCTCCTCTTTGGTAAGGAATTCTAAATTCAAATTTGTACAGCTATTTACTCATGTATTTTTGCTTCGATGAACGTCATTCATTTGTTTTTTTTTCTTCTGTTTTTTCTGTTTGCGTCACTCTTTTTACAAAATGGAAAACTTAAAATATTGTATTATTTACGAGTACGAGTTCCGCCGTTGCACTAGTGCTGCGGAAACGACTCGAAGGGTGAATGATGTGTATAGCGGTTGTGTTGCAAAAAAAAACACAGTTCGTTTTTGGTTCCAACGTTTTCGTTCTGGAAATTTCGACCTGCAAAACAAGCCCCGTGGACGGCCTGAGACCAAAGTTGATAATGAATAATTGAAGGCTATTGTGGAAGCGGATTCATCGCAAACCACGTCCGAGTTAGCTGCAGACTGCGATGTTAGTGATAAAACTGTTTTAAATCACTTGAAGCAAATTGGGAAGATTAAAAAGCCGGAAAGGTGGGTACCTCAAGAATTGACTGAAGTAAACCGGCAAACGCGCGTCGACTGCTGCATTACATTACTGAACCGGCACAATAATGAAGGTATTTTAAACCGAATCATTACCTGTGATGAAAAATGGATTCTTTACGATAATCGGAAGCGCTCAGCGCAATGGTTGGATCCTGACCAGCTAGCCAAATCCTGCCTCATGCGAAAATTAACCCCAAAAAAGTTACTTGTAAGCGTTTGGTGGACTAGTGCCGGTATTGTTCATTACAGTTTTCTCAAATCTGGCCAGACTATTACGGCTGATGTCTATTGTCAGCAATTGCAAACCATGATGGAAAAGCTAGCGGCTAAACAACCTAGGCTGGTCAATCGCTCCACGCCACTGCTGCTTTACGACAACGCTAGACTACACACTGCACAACAGACGGCTACCAAATTAGAAGAGCTTCGATTGGAATGTCTAAGACATCCTCCGCACTCCCCGGATTTTGCTCTAATAGATCACCATTTTTTTTAAATTTGGATAACTTCTTTTAAGGGAAAAAATTCAAATCCGATGGAGCAGTCCAAATCGCCTTCAAAGATTTTATTGATTCCCGTCCGACTGTTTTTTTTTTAAAGGGATTAATGATCTACCTATGAGATGGCAAAAGCGCATAAAAAACAATGGTTCATACTTTGATTAAATTTTTAAATATATTATATTAAAAAATATTCGACTTTTTGTTCCTCCCATACAAACGCCAATTTCATATGTAAGGACCTAATAAAATAACTATTGCAGACATGGTATTAATGTTGCAGGCTATTGTGTTGAGTTGTTCATTGACTTAATTAAACTGGTCTATTGTACGAGGAACGGCACCCGCCAGTTATGCCTCATTCATAAAAATTATAGCGGGTGATGACTTGCCACTCACTAAATGGGCCCTCTACAAAAGGCAGCCTAAGATGGCGCCGGAAGGGCTACATTGGTGTGAGTGGCTTAGGGTGTCGAGAGGTGTGCTGCGCGTTCTCTAAGCGGTACTAGCGGCGTTATGCCCTTTAACACTTCCACCCAGGAGTTTAGGTTCTTAGCTCTTGCGTCTTCCACTCCCGGACGGCCAATCAAGGCAAGGCGGGAGGCAGGGGGTCATTTAGCCCCCAGGGAATCGGGGACCGCGGTGACGCCACTCACCGACGACTCTCCCCTGCGGTTAATATTTCTTTTATTATTAATGCTCAAAGTTTTCAAAGCATTCAATTAGTAAATATTGCATAAATTGTGAAAGAATTGCGATTTAAAAATATTATTATTTATTTAACGATGAATTTAATTGTTCTTGTTTAATATATGTTTCTTTTGGAATGAGTTTAGCCTCACTGACCGTTGCTTTGCAAAATAAACTTTGTGTATATAATTTTAAAGTCTCTTTCTCTTTATTCTTGTTTATAAGTGTTTAAAAATTATTGCTTTTAGTGTTGTGCATAATTAACACGGTATTGTGGAGCGCATTTCAGTTATTTCTGAAATACGCTTGTAGTTGGTGTCTTGTTTGTTAAATGAAGATTAGACCTTGGCTGGATAAAAAAATTGGCTATTTGTCCCGGATACGCGGGTACAACCGCGAGGCGCTGCTAGTATCTATAAGAAAAAGTAAAGTAAACCGGTTTCTTCTAGGCAAGCGCGCTACATCGTAGACTATAACGTTGCTTACCATCAGGCAAGTTGTAGTCAAGCGTAAGCCTATATCATGTAAAAAAAAAAGTATCTCTCAAATATTTTAAAATAAGACTCAATACGCAATAGTCTCTCTTAAATACATAAAAATATGATTTGTGGTCCATGTTTAACCACATCTTAACATAAAATACAATTTATATTCGACAACATTTCAAATTACAAAGTGAAATGGTGTCTCATGTTGGAGCTAATATCTCCAGTAGGGCGTGTCGTGTTCGACCCCTGTATATAATACTAGTATTAATAAAGACACGGCGCGTGTTGATTAAATTTCAGGGCTCACACTGCGGGAGAAACTGGGAATTAAACAAGTGAATATTGGGCGGGTACTTTTTGGATGAAAAAGAGATGTTGTTTGTTACGAAGAATAACTGGTAACAGAAGCATATGTGAGCGTTTATATGTATGAAATTTTAATTTGAATTAATAGAGTACAATATTTTTGAACAGATATTTGGAAACAACAAGAAAAAATTGCCACTTAACTTTTTAAAATTATTATTTATTTATTGACACAAAAATACTGTTCATAAAATTCACATCATAATTTATGATCATATTATACGGGTGAAATTGTACAAAACTTACAGAGGTATAAAATATTAAAGAACATTTTTACTATCAACAAAATAAACGGGAAAAAGCTAAAAAGTAAATTGGATAAGTAAGAAAAATATCTCAGAATAAATTGCTGTGAGTAATTTTGTGAATTTATCCCATTTGGCTGGAGTAGCCGTGGGCGCGAGATCCCGCTGTCCTTATAATATTCCAGAGCAGTCGGTGCGATGGGTAACCGAGGTCGTTAACGTGTTTAATCAATGTTTAATAAAGCTTCGTTTAAACAAACCGTTGATTAAGTTATCGGCCGAGATGATTAAACGGCTGCAGGACTTTGTATTTTATGTATGAAAAATGTAAAAAATATTCTCCCGCAGTTTTGCATTTTTATTAGATTCTGTATATTTCCCTCTGTTTCTAGAATGTATTTTTACTCAAATTGACCGTTACTTTGTTACGAATAAATGTTGTTTTTCGATACTAAAAAGATTGTTAAAACTTATTTCTTTTTTTATGTAAATGTTGTTTGTTCATTAAGTTACCTAAAATGAATACGTTTAAAATCATTGTATTTTAGTAATTTTTTAGAAACTTTGTACATAGGAAACTTTTCAACTGTAACTGTGTTCAACGTGTAGGTAACTATGTTTGAATATTAAACTATATCTCTTGTATAAAAGAGATTAAAACATGATATTCGTTGAAAAGGTGGTTCGATCCCCGACGTTTTATTATTCAATAAACGATTTTGATATCCAATTAAAACATCTATCACAGGCACTCTAAGCTCTTAATCCCCCGGGAGCTTTTGTGTGGTAATTAATTGAAAAACAGATGATCTCGATCTAATTGTAAAAGTGGGATTAGACCCTCGATCAACGGCGGGCCGAGTGGACATGTCATAGCGACTGGTTGATGTAGACTTGTACTCACTGACATCGAGGCAATAAACACATAATTAACGGCTAGGAGGAGTGTTTCTTTCTGGTTTTGTTACTGAGGATCGTGACTCCCCCACAAATTTTACCCATTGGGGAAGTTTTCTTGGGCAATCGTGGTGAAAATCCAGGTCTATCCTCGGGAGACGCATGCTCCTAATAATAAATTAATGTTTGTTTATTTATAGGTCCTTATGGTGTTCGTTGATGTTAATTGCGGCAGTGGCGCCATCTATTGATTACAATTCTCCATAATTACTGGCGGTGAGTTCCTGAATACTGAGTTACACTAATGGCTGAAATGTAATATAATATATATTCGAGAAGCTAATTGCATTGTTGAGAGTTAGCAAACTGTCCAAGACGGCTCTGGTATGGAGGTAAAAGATAAACGTAGGAAATGTTATTAGTTTCATTTACCATAATTATTTGGGTATATAGCTTTTTTGAATGACAACATTAGCCAGACCAAGTTGTGTCCATTTATTGTAAAGTTTGAATTGAACAAATATGCGATATTTCATTTATCATTCCCGGTACTGTACAATTTATACTTTTTTACCCAGTCCGGTAGAGTAGAGTATTTATAGCTTTCTTTCAACGGAAAAACAAATTCAAAGGTTTCGAGTTTTTCCGCTTAAAGTGAGCCGATTTTTCCGAGCAGGAAATGAAGTATATAAAAGAAGATTGTTTACTAACCTTGCAGGTATTTTTACAAGATAAATGAAATCATGATAAGGAAAATACACTGAGTGTTCTTCAGGGAAATAAAAAAAAAAACATTTTTGATATTACAATGAGTGACTTAACATATATTTTAGGAAAATACAGTACTTTACATAAATTTCATCAAGTACATTGAAATAAAATTAAGATATTTTTTCTAAATTTTATCACACTCTGGTACAGTCTAGTAAACCTTTTAAATAAATATAATGTGAATCAATCACCTTAACAGAAACACATATGTTAGAGAACAAAACTACTCATGTTTCTGGAATACATGAGTTGTAGTTCATTTTACGTTTATGCGGAAAATCCAGTGAGAAAATGGAGGCTTCAGCGCGCCGTCTCTCATATTTCAATCAACAGTCGATTGAAGAAAGGAGCGTACATCTCACCGAGTCCTTTGAAATCCAAGAAAAGCTATCAAACTGCCCTTGAAGTAAACTCTCAAGTTCAAAGCCTTATCTACCATCTCGGGGTCAGAAACTTGACGTTTTCTAATTTCCTCTAAAGACATCATAAAAGACGTCGAAAAGTTTATTCAATTGTGTACTAAAACGGTAATGAATTTCAAGTTTGGTTGGTGTTAAAATATTAGTTGTTTGCCGCTGTTTCGATGTTTAAATGTAATTAAAGCATCATCTATAAAGAAAATGTTCTTGAAATGTACTTCAAAAGCATTCCATATTTTTCTTTTACATCAAAATAAATATCTACCGTAACTTACATAGAAATGAAAGCAAAAACATTTGTACTAAACACAGGTCCTCTCACAGGCTGGTTTCTGTTCATGTAACCAGGGTTATGACGGAATATTAAAATACTTAAATTTGACAATTCACTGCGTGTCTGTATTTTTATCAAGAAATGTATATTTGTGTAGAGATGTTTTATTATCACCACCCTAGTTGCTACGATGTTCTCATTGGCTGATCCTTGAGACCGTTACTAACCGCACCGAACGCCATTTTAATTAAATCTTGTTTTATTTCCAATACTATACCACATGGGCTTCTCTTCTTCATCCTTACGGCTTTTGGATTGGAGTGGATTTATTACATGTCAAAAAAATCACTCGATAGGCTACTTGATGGGTATAAAATAAATATGAAGATTGGTTCGTCACTAGTCATCGATGCCACGATTAGTAAGACTATTATAAAGTCAATATAAAATGTAATCTGTGTTAATTTCGTTTTTTCTCGCTGGATTTGTAGTTGCCAAAACTATTTTAAAAGAAGCTAGATTACTAGGAATATAAAATAAATTTATTGAGGCACAAAATACAGTATCGAAAATGACATACTAATCATTGGAAATAAAACAATTTGGTGTCGCACTCCGATCGCAACTCAGCATGTGCTAATTGCAAACATCTAGTACTGGCTTTCATTTATTACTTATTGAAGTACATTATAGTTGCCTCTAAGTTACATTGTCGATGTTTTTTATTCCACTTCTCCATTTACAGGGATTTTAGAACTGTTTACGGGAATATTTGCACCCGTTACTGAAGAAAATGATACGTTTAATGAGTTTGTGGTTACTGAACAAAATGATACGTTTATTGAGTTTGTGGGATCAAGTTATGTTTTTGTTTAATTGCGTTTTCAAAGGTAAGTTAAATATAGTATTTTTTATGTTGTTACATTTTTGACGTTTATATGTGAAATAAACGTATTATGTAATGATTTATCAACAAAATTGTTAGAGGGTGCTCGCAGCTTCTCTCGCATTAAGAGCCTTGCCCTATTTCACTCCTTTAAAAGTGGCTTTTCCAAAAATCCTATCTTAGCGGATTCTTACGTCATAATACCTAACCTATGTACCTACCTGGATGCTAAATTTCAGCCCGATCCGTCTAGTGGTTTGGCCTGTGCATTGATAGGTCACTATGTCAGTCAGTCAGTCAGTCACCTTTAAGTTTTATATATTTAGATGGCTGACTTAGTAGAAATAGATTAATCAATTAGATACCAACATTTGAGATAATTGTATGCTATTATCTTACTGTAATATAGGTAATGTATTAAATTCAACTGACATGTGTAAAATTTGTAAAATATTGCAAATAAATACTTCTATATGTTTTATGTGTGGTAGCTATAACCTATAAAATTGAAAAATCTATTTCAACATGTGTTCTACTTCTCTATAATACGTATATCTATAACACGAGATAAATTGAACAACTCAGACTAGTCTATCGAGTTAGACACGTTCTCTCGACCTACTTCTCGTTCTCTCGACCTACTTCTTTTTGACGAGGGTGCCGATATCTTAGCTAGGGTTTCTCGTTTTAACCTAACTCCTGTCTACTTAGTTTGAGCTATTTTTATATAACTACAAAAAAGAAAATGTTTTTCTAAGTGTTTTTTCAACTGATGTTATAGCAAGGCTTTAAAAATAGTTAAATTAAGACATTCTAAAGGTTGAAATCTATACATATTATAAAACTGTAACCGGTTGGTGTATGTACATTGAAAATAATGGAAAAAAATAGTTGAGGGGTCTTTATTGATGCAATAGAACACAAAAATCATGTTTCAAAAATAAATTTCTGTTTGTCTGTTTGTCTGTCGGTATGTTTGTTCGTTATAGACTTGAAAACGGCTGAACCGATTTGTCTACGGTTTTCACTAACATGTTGGTGCTTTTGCGTTAGTCTTATATCTAGCTTCTGATAGAACAATATTTATTGAGGTCTTTTATACAAACAGATTGGTAAAAATAAGGAAGTTTTAGTATTCTTTTTTAAATAATTTAAGTGCTCTCTTTAGTTAAAAACGTTAAAATCGTTTAACCATGTACCTTATTTCTTTGAATATCTTTTCGAAATGACTATCTTTCTGCCTTCATTCTTAGAAGCAAAATATTTCCATCTGACTAAGATTTATTTCCTTCAGTATTTATGCTTGTCCTTGAGCAGGCTGTTTTTATCACCCCGCTGTTATCAGCCGGGACCTTAGGAAGAAATATTGAACAAGATATCGAAAAGGCTTGAAAAAAGGAATTCTTATGTATTTATTTTGTTTCATAATAATAGCTAAATCTAATAAATTCTTGTGTATAAGTTATAGTTCGTATAAGTTCGTATTATACTACGACGACGTTACATGCTCGAGATTTCTTTATTAACTATGTAGTCTCACTTCTGTATGTACTAGGCGTCACACTTTTTATAGCTGTGAAAATAAAAGCACAAAAAAAAACTTTTGAACAAATGTCACTGTCAATGCAGCGCCAGTAGCGCCGTCCTCCTGTCAAACCTCATTCTTTTCTTGTGTGCGGGCGTCGCAACATCATAAATTCCGTTGAATTTTACTATTTGAATTTTTCGTGGAAAAAAGTGTTTATTTCATGTGTTCAAGTGGTAAATTAGCATAGAAAAGTGAAAAGGAGCATTGTAATTTTAAAATAACGTCGAAAATTCGACGTTTGGTACAAGAACTAAGCAATTCATCAACCAGCTCAAAGGATAAAGGTTAGTGCAACTACTAACTTACCAAAGCAATCTTACTGCATTTATTCATCATCGATTTTAATTTTCTTGGTATAATCTTATATATTTTATAAAACTATACCGAATAGATCGTATATATAGTTTTTTTTTCAACAAGTGATATAACGATCTTTTTTTGAAATACTAACATTTTTGTCATGTAGATCGGAAACATGACTTTTCTAGCAATGTTTCTGTAACGATCTTTCTTCGATGTACCGACATATTAGTTGTTTTTGTTACAAATACAATACAACAAAATATGAATTTATTTATTACCATTTTCTTACATACATTGTTCTACAGTTTATTCAATGTAAAAAGAACTAGATTTTCTAATCTATAACGGTTATTTTGTTTGTGATTCATATTTATTTGAGCACGGTTGATAACAAACTAGTCTAGTCTGCATAACGTGATTACGTACAATGACTTTAAAATGTTAATGCTTATGACAAATTGTCAAATATACAGCCCATATACAGCGGCATAAGGGAGCACGTATAACGATGATGTGACAAAGTTAGAATACTTTTCTTTCCAAAATGATATTAATGATCTTTATATTTCTGTTGTAACAAAATATGATTGCTATTACACAAGGTCACGGTCAGAAAACCCAGTGCCAGTAAATTTGAATTCACAAGTGTCAGACAACGATTACCAGATTGGAGCTAACTCAATATTTCCTAACTATCCTGCCAGGTATGTTTGCAAGCAATTTAAATCGAAGCAAGTCACCTAGCCAGGTTCATGCACGTATAATGCACAAGATGTTTCTGCTCCAGTATCATTACCGATGGAAATACGTGAAACGTGGAGGATCCACTTAGAAGAAATATTAGGTCATGACATTATTGAAGAATTATCTAAACTTTGGGGTAAAGTCCTAATGGAAGGAATTATTTAAAACTAATATTAAACTTGAAGTATAAAGAAAATTTTATTTCCTGAAAATTTCAGCCACTCTAAAGCGCCAAAGCTCAACTTAAAAATGACATATTTTTTTATGGAAAGTATCAAGCTCCGCTACAAGCTATTGGAAACCAATTAGGATTGCGTATTGCTGGACTAACTAATTTAGCTTCTTCATTGTTTAAGACAACTTAACAAAGGTGGAGATCCTGAATAAGCTCTTCTTTGGGTTTCCATTCGAAGATACAAAAGGTGGACGTGAGTTCATAATTATATCACTGAAACAAGAATTAACATTTCGGCATGATTCTGATAGTACAGATTAAAGCCACTAAAACTGCTCAAAGAAGTCCAGCCCTTAAGTAAAGCACAACACTGGGTGCGCCGCTTTGTCCATATCACGGCCAAACTGAACATAAACTAGAAACAAACTGCATTAAGTCCATGCAAAGTTTGAACTGACCAAAGCACCCAAACAGGGTACCAATAAAACAAAGTACCAACCAAACCTAGGCCAACCTAGTCCAGTAGGGTAGATGGCAACCAGCCTTGAGCCGCCTGTTCCCAGCTACCGGGACGAGACCGGGCCTTGCAAGAGCCAATAGAGGTCGTTCATTAATTTAATTACATTAAATTAATTTTAGTTGTTTGTTAATTGAACGTAGCCCAGTGTGCCGGATCAGTTTATATTGGGTTAATTTTTTTCTGATCCCAAGAAAGCATGACCTTTAGATTAATTTGAAAATTAAGATGTCACAACAAATTCATATATTCTGATCGATATGAAACGGAGAATATTCGGACGGATAGCCGATTGCTACCTAGAAATTGCCGTATAACTATAATTGACCTCCAAAACGCGTACTTTTTAGTACCCATTAGTACACATTCTGGTAATGAATACCTAGATTGGTATTTTAAGATTTAACTTACGAGTTTCATTCTTGATTTTACTTTCAGTTTCATCACAAATGCCTGTAGTTTTTATAAAACTAATTAAACCTATAAAGGTCCTATCTCAAAGACCAAGGTATTATCTTCGGTTTTATATTTACATGCCATGTTAGGCATAATTTACTCACAATACCTGCTCAGAAAGCACTTTTAAAACAATAAACTTGTTATAAATAAATGAAACTCACTTCAGTTTTCAGTTTATGGCTTTGAGACAACTTTACAAAATGTTATTCTAAATTTACCATCAAAGAAATGTCTGAAACTCCTTGAGCAGACATATTTCATTCGAGAAATAGATAAATTAGTAGCTCTGCGCTATTTACGATTATACATATATGCAGTAAGGAATGAGTTCCTGTAGCCTATAATACATCTGTATTATTATAGGCTACAGGGCGTTGTTGACATTAATAGGGTCCGGGTGGGACTTTAAATCTCTTCGCATGTAACGTCGTCTCGTATAATTATGGTCGAACTTCACTTAAGGTAAGTTCGTATAACCATTAATTTTATTACTTTGGTATTACAAACAAATTTTGATTTTTATAAATTTTTAATTTGATGTAAAATAATTCTGTTTTACTTATATTTTGTTGAATGTTGAAACAAAAAAAGATAAAACTTTTTAACATAAAATCTTAACACATTAAACATAATCTAAACCTATGTATGTATTAAGATATAGCCACAGAGAAACATTTTTATTGGGATCACAATATCGATATTCAATAGTTTTGTAGCATCCGTACCTACTATTCGTAGCACTCAACTCGTAGCTTTGTAACAAATCATTCTCAAATTTTAAATATTATGCAATCGCATTGTAAACCCTATTTCCAAGTTTTAAGGTTCTAATTCCATCGAAATAAATGTGTGACATGGGAAGAAACGTATCTTGTTATATCAATACGCTTGGTTGGATCTAAACTATTGACATTGAATTGTAAATATTGTAATGGACTGGGTTGAGCACACAATTTTGGAAACGTGTGCGAGTGCCTCTCAGTTTCAAGCAAACTGCGAGTGTCTATCGCAATCATGATGCGTCTGATGCCTGTCTTATTATGTAAGAGCTAATTTAAATTGATCTATTGCTAGATCGTTGGGTAAAGTATCTATTGATTAGCATTAGGCAAGGTTCGTCAAGCTTGAGTTTATATTGCATTGCGAAAAACTGTAAAATGTATCTAAGTATGTCTGAATGAGAGTAGCCAGCGCAGAGTTTTCAAACCTCACTCGGGGCCTCTGACCTGGCTTAAGAACAGACTGACTGATTATTATCTTATTATTGGGAAATAAGTTGACAAAGCCTGTTCCATACTGTATTATCAAAGAATAGACATCACTTTTAGCGATAAGGGCGCCATTTGTGAGTTTAAAATGCATTTGTCTTGTTTTGTATTGTGTACAATAAAGTACTATTCTAATCTATTATGTATTAAACGTATGTATGTATGTATGTATGTGTGTGTGTGTGTGTGTGTGTATGTATGTATGTATGTGTGTGTATGTATGTGTGTATGTATGTATGTATGTATGTGTGTGTGTGTTTGTATGTATGTATGTATGTGTATGTATGTATGTGTGTGTGTGTATGTATGCGTGTGTGTATGTATGTATGTATGTGTGTGTGTGTGTTTGTATGTATGTATGTATGTATTGCATTGCTGACGTCATGTGGACAACAAGGCAATTACTTTGCATACTGCTGGCTATTTGCACGTCATTTGGAATAGTTTACGGTGCCCCTTACATATGCATTAAAGTACCATGTGACGTCATCAGATAAACACAACACCTATACAATACATCATGTACAGAGTAGTTGGCTACAAGTAAAAGTAATGAATTAAAGAAACAAACGAATTAATTAATTGGAATGGTATTAATTACAACATGACATTTGAAGGAAAAAGATCAACAGTTGCGTGTACTAGTAACTTCATTCTACTCTTGCTGAAATCATATTCCTCATTACTGGGGGTCGTAACTTCCACGCATTAATTGTGAGAGTTCTATTGGAATTGATAACTCTAAGTACCCGAGCTTTAAATAAATTTGTAAAGCTATTTTTTAGCTGAAAACCATCGATATTGTAGGAACTATAATACAGAAAGTTTCATTTAAAAGGTAAGTAAAAGGTTAAGTTCCCGATTTCTTCTAGGCAAGCGCGATAGATCGTAGATTATAACGTTGCTTAACATCAGGCAAGTTGTAGTCAAGCTTACCTAAGCCTATATCATGTAAAAAAAAAGTAATTAAATATCACTAGGTAGATAGATAGTAGATATGGTTTTTTACGCCCATATACACAGCTCGGAGCATATAATTGACGACTGGCCTGTTAGCTTAGTTGGTAGTGGCTCTGCCTTCTAATCTAGGGGTTGCGGGTTCGATTCCCGCATAACACAAGTATTTATGCATTTAAAAAAAAAATGTATAATTTCTTGTGTTGAGTCAACAAACGACAAAAGAAAAGTATATAAGTATTATATCCGTTATCTAGTACCCACGACACAAGCGTTTGCTTAGTGTGGGGCTAGATGGCGCTGTGTGCAATGTCCCGAAATATTTATTTATTATTTATTAATTTAATCATCTGATACATGGAAACACCTACATACGATACACGAAATGAAATGGCTTCGAGAAACTTTTGACATTTTGTTCTATCAGTGAATTATGTTATCTACATAATTGCTATCTGCAAATGGAAATCTAGATATATAAAACTCGAAGGACTGACTGACACAGTGATCTATCAACGCACAGCCCAAATTACTGGATGGATCGGGCTGAAATTTGGCATGCAGGTAGATTGTTATTTTTGGAAATGCCACTTTTAGAGTGGTAAAATAGGGGATGCAAGTTTTATTTGAAATTGATTGAAAACTTTGTTACCACAGCCAGATACTATCTTAGGAACTTAATTCTTTATAAATTAATATACAACATACTATCTACTTTCAAAATGTATTGAGCTATTGTTTCCCTTTTTTGTATAAATCTTATATATAAAAATGAATCGCAAAATGTGTTGGTAAGCGCATAACTCAACAACGCCTGGACCGATTTGGCCAATTCTTTTTTTTTAATATTCGTTGAAATTCAAGGATGGTTTTTAGTGCGAGATAAATTCGAAAAAAAAAAAATTAAGAGTAAAAGAGTCAACAGACAGGACGAAGTCTGTCGGGTCCGCTAGTCTTTAATAAAAATAAACAACAGAGTACTGTTTATTTATAAATACTTGGATTGCGTTTTATAACCTCCAAAAGCTTAGATCTGCGGAATAAAGGTTTCGCTTGCGTTCATATTTACGACTGAGAAATAAAACAATATCGGAGGGCCGCCATAAAATACAAGGGAACCAGGCCCGTAAAAAAGGGAATACTTCTTTACTGGATTTGCCATGGACCTGTACATATGTATTAATATAATACATTTAGGAGAAGGTTATAGAATATTATAGAGCAGCAATATAGATTTTTAGTTTGATTGTTTATTGTTTTTTTTTTATTTGGTTTTTAACATGGTTTAAACGATTACTATACTGATACTGAAAATAAACAGTCGTATCATGCGACCACGAAAAACCGAGTATCTTAATACTTCTATCTTAATCTTAATATAATGTATAATGTTTTGTTAAATTCTAGAATGCAAATTTAATCTTCTTTTGCACCAGTTAAGCAGCAATCACAAATTAAGCCTCAAAATTAATTGATTTTTTATTGACTCTCTTTACAAAAAGCTGCAAAATTCATCTCCTTGGTTTTCCTAAAGCCAATAAATTACATGGAGGTCGAACTGAGACTGGGGATGATACACTTTACGTGCTTCTTTTACTTAATTTTTAACGTTTGAAGAGATTTTTCAGGAAGATAAAATTAACATTTCTCTTTTGTTGCTATCCTCAATAGTAATTGTGTTTTAATTATATTTGCTCAAGTCATTACAACAAAAAAGTATTGAAATTAATATTCAATACGATAATGATTATTACATACACCTTCTTATAGAAAACGATCCACTCTAAAAATAAATCATTCGTATTAATTTGAAAGCAATCATTTATTTATTCAACATTTTGTTCAAGTCTTGTGTCAATAATTTACTATTCTAAGAAACTTAAATATTTCAGTCTCTTATCTGAAAATTAATGACATTAAATGCAAAGACAACATCGTCGCAAGACATATTATCTCTATACTCGAGTTTCAATCAAAGAGAATATTGTTTCATAATTTCCATCTAATATCCTATGCCCGAGCTCGTATAACGACTCATTAATATTCTATAAAGCCTCATATTTCGAAGAAACGTGAAAATTATTTTCTTACTTTATGGAGACGTTACTTATTTGACTTAAAACGTTATTTACTTAAAATAACGTTTGAACTTGAAACTTGATATATCGGTTCGTTTAGTAGACGTGCTATTTTAATACCATTTTAATACACATACATTTTTTTCTTAAATAAACAGTGGAAGAAAAGATATCATTGAAGCGAGACTGAATCGGTTCTTACTAGGAACCCCAAACCCCATTGGAGACAAAACCAAGTAGATATTAACAGTCACAAAAACACAACATCTTTCCCTATCATAATAATTGGATCAGCTTCCCGGCGCGGCGCCAGAGTCAATCGCGTTTATTCTCGCCGTTCTTCCGTCTCAAAGTGTTCCACTTCATCTGGTGCGATCGTTGATAAGGGGCAAGTCTTTCAAGTGGGTTCACTCCAGAATGAGATCTAGGGCCCTACTCGGTTTTCTAACTAAGAGTATTTTGGGGCTTTCTAGTCTAAGCCCATAGGATGCAGTTAAACGTGAGGTAGTTAGATTTAAATAAGGAAGTACGTTATTATAAGTATGTCTTAAGTTCAGATGTTACTATGAGATATATATTTATGCAGGGCTTAAGGCCCATTACGCAGAGTCTATCAATTTGATTTGCATGATAAGTCTATCAACTAACGCAAAGAATCATATTTTGTGCTCAATTATTTGTAGTGAAATTAACAAGCTATGATTGCGTAATGCAATGCACATGAACTTCATAAACGGCAACTCGTTAGTATCTTTGACTATACCGTCTGTTTATTCGTTAAACAGTTTTTATTGAACTACATAAGTTTATACTTAAATGTGTAATCATGTAAAATACTGTATACTTAGTAAGTATGATAATACTTTATAAAGTAGTCGTAAAAAATGTACAGAATTTTGTAAAAAATATATTTTTTTCGCCATACCTAAAAGTAAATATCTAAACAAATAAAACTATGCGATGGTACAAGCCCCCGAGATCGAGCACCTTTCACCTTTCTCTGTGCGATTGAATTGTATTTCATTTGATTCAGCGCGCGTAGCGGAGCCGTATTGCTGAGCCACAGATACTAACTCTATGAAGAGGGAAAATGGTCATTTAATAGCTTGGAACTTTAAAATAAATAATTTCAAATTATTACATGTTTGACTAAGGCAGACTGTTGATGCTATCATTAATATCACCTTAAGGAACGTGTAATCATGTGTATCGGCCACGGATAATATCATGGCCGCTAGTCATTTTATTATCAAATATATTTATTTATTCAAATTAGTTATTAACCGTCTTAACAAATGATTAAAGATTCCACTCTGATTATTATTTTATAGTCTTATTCATTCGTAGTAAAGAAATAAATATAGCGAGAAAAACAAATGTAACTTAAAGTTGAAGAATCATTAATATGTTATTTAATTTGGTTGATACCAATCTGACAGTAATACCGATTTCTAAGAATGATCATTAATTAAATACTTTTTAAAATAATTTCTATAGGAGTCATATGCATAAGTTCTATATCTATGGTTGCAGCGCACACTAAGTTATGTGAGAACGTGTCGGTACTTCAGAGGTCAATAGAACTCCATTTAATTTTGAAACCTATGTATTTCAGCACAAAATACACGCCTGGAATCTTTCATATCATCTGGATTCTGATATCTGTGGGTTTACTTTATTGAAATTCTAACAATACTGTTTGTTTGTTAACAAGTGAATGTCTGCGATTTCGTTTGTGTTTTATTGGGTTTAAGCTAGCATATACATGTATAACTCCCAAGATTTTATTATACTTCCATACCAATATCTTGATGATTTGCTGCTCCTCTACAGCCTAATAGCTGTACAAATAGACGAACAAACTAATTTACTTATAAGCTAGCGTGCTACGAGTATGTATAATATATTCTGGCTCATTAATCATTATTAGTATTAGAATGTTTCTATGAACTAAACTAAAAGCCTGCTCCGACGTCTCCAGCTCAAGTCCCACTCCATCATATACGAGAGACCTTTGCCCTTATCACAAAATATTTACCAAAAGTATCCCCGAGAACAATTTTACTTGCTCCTACGCCGTAAATCATAAGTTTATTAAAAACCTCCCGAAGTATAATGGAACTATTGAATTGGATTCAGGGCTTTTTCACAAAATAAGAAGAGCTACTTCAATTAAAATTAACGAGATGTCTACAGAGATACTTTTACGAGTTTTTTCACTCTTTTACAAGTGTTTGTTCGTTGAAATATAATCTGATACAAGTTTTAGAGTAGTGCTCGAAAGAGATTCAGTAAATAGGCACTTGGTTCCACTCAACGAGCCTGATTAATAAAAGCGAAGAACTTTGGGAATGCTGGATTATTTTTCACGAATTTATTTTATTCATGATAGCATTTGAACATCGTGTAGTGCTGAGTAGTTTGACCAATATTTCGTTTACAAATAACTTAAAAAATTGTATATACTTTACAAACATACTTTTAATTTAGATTTGTTTACAAATGCGCGTCAAATAATATAAACTTATTATTGTAACGTCAGAGAAACCTCCACCAGTATTATTATCGGCCTATGTTTTTGTCGTACGAAGTGATTAACTGTCACGTATAAATAAATATAAATCGAGTCCCGTCTCATGAATTACAAAAATCACTTCATTACACTCTCATGAGGTTTGAACATGAAACAATGTAGCGCCTCCATGTCCCAAATAAACAATATATTATAATGTACGTTCGTAAAACGTGATTGAATTCTACACAATCTATGCGAATATCGCCTTTGTATTGAGCCTATTTAAAGCCTATTTTCCTTCGATGCCTAGTCGATTGAATCTAGGCGTTAGTGAGCGTTTTAACTGGTCGTTTTCTTTGTCATTGCTTCGAATGGAAAAATATGTTCATCATGCCGCAAATTGAAAATACTGAAAAATAGCAGCTTTTCCATGGAAATAAAGTACTTTCTGGTGTGCCATAAATTATTGTTATTTGTATCAAATTGATCGAGAGCTTTGTAATCAATCAACGTGACCTTTTTCTGTAATCTTTGTATTTTCTTTCCCACGCATTTGCATATGGAGGTAAATCTATTATCTTAGTATTTTTATCTGTGGGAGGTTACCAGTTTTTCATCATGGAGGTTTTGTTTTATTTATTTACCGCTGTTTTATCTAGCAACATCATTACCCAATTTAAACAAATAATAATAAACATGATAATTGTATCTCAAACGATGACGGCTTTATAATCTAGATTACTCCACACTTTGATGTTCCTCTACTGTTGTTATATTCCTGTAGGTTCTACATAAACCCTAGAATCTAGTACATTCCCAGTGCCTTGAGTACTAACTTGCAGCTCGCGTGAGTGGCGGCACTTAGACACGGAGATACCCGTGATGGATGTCTGAACAACACAACTGTTTAGCAAGGAACGTAAATAGTGGTAGTGCAGGTAAGTAAAGAGATTTTTTATATAAAAATTTAAACGAACAGATGGAATTTCAACAGGATGGATTTTATATTTTAGTTATATATACTAAATCTAGAAAAAGTTTTTGAAAGCTTACGAAGGCGCTGAAGGAGCACAGAGTGACCTCCGTCTATCCATTATTATATGTAGTCAATCTGCAACTTACCTGGAAAATAAATATACAACTATTAAAATTATTATTTATAACAGTATAAGCAGGTAGGTGACAATGGTGATGGTGGAGTTATTTTGGTCTCTGTAGTTTAGTTTGTAGATTATATATTTTTATCAAGAATATAGTTTCAGATCAATCAATAAGCTTGAACAAAAACAAATAAAATAACTAAAAACAGACTTATGCAGAGCTTAAAACCCTGTATAAGACACAATGTACGCCAAGTTTCCATAACGCTTGGAAATCTATTGCAGTTGTGCTGAGAATAGTGTTGTAACACGCAAGGAGGCTTATAAAGTTTGCGGAACAGAAAGGCTTTAAGAATTTATAAGTTAGTTTGAATATGGCAAGTTTAATTTGCATACTTTGTAAAAAAAAAAACAACTTGTATTATGGAATGTCGTCATCACTTATTGTCAGGTGTTACACATTGAGTTAACTAAAAAATATCTACGGTCGATTACAAACAAAAACTTGCCTTTACTCGAATCTATCTCTACAACAAATTTAATTCAAAACGGTTTAGCAGTAGAACCACAAAGACGGAAAAACACACTCACTCATTCCCACATTCACACACTTTCGCCATTACTATATTAGTGAGATGTGAGTTAAATAACAACCAATATTTTAATTTTAGAGCGAAAATAACTAACTAATCTATCATAAGTAGAACAAAGATAAAGTAAAGTTAATATCACTTAGAGATACCTTCTGTCCTCAGTATGAAGATGAGGTCGATTTTATTCATTATTCACTAACTTTCCTCCCGCAGGTACTGAGATGATACAGTATTAATTTCGACAACTTTTCAGATATTCACCTTTGCAGGGTTTTGAACTGCTGAAAGTTTCAGGTCTGAAACATTTGATATTATTTTCTTGGTTGTTGTTGATTTTAATCCGTCATAATATAGTCTATTTATATGTAAGTGTGTTAAATATACTGATTAGTTTTTACTTATTTTTGCAACTAGCTAGACTTATCACGATATTCAATATTTTTATTTTTTAAAACATCAACCAAACTTGCATTGAAATCGGGTGGGCGGTCTTGAAGGTTATTCAAGGTTATTGAAGGTTATTACATATGTACCTATCTATTTCTTAAAAGACAAAGACGAAACCTTAATGATTCATTTTATGTGTGAATATAAAAGTAAATGTGTATGTTATGTACATGTTATATTAAACAACAAACAGATTTCCTACAGCGCGATGTCTCGAACACATCTTCCAACGATGTCGTCTGTATTCGCAAGAAAAATTAATCATTTTCTAACATTTACTTGTGGAATTTTCTAGAATAATATTTGCGATGTACACATAATGACGTAGACTGTGCCTTCGCTATTTATTTTTAAAAGAAAACATCTGACTATAAAGCATTTTGTGACACTTATAGGAGAAATAAAAATGATAAACAAACGAACGCACGTGGAACTATGTATTTGGATTATATTACGCAAACAATCTTTATAAAACTGCGACGCGAAGGTAATCACAATCTATTTTGTAATTAACATCATATAAAAAAAAAATTAATTTGCTGAGTATTTTTTGTATTTAATCTGATCATGTTATTGTTGTTGCTAGATTCAGAAGTGGTCTCACAAAAATGACGGTCAAAATATTACGAAACTTTGTAGACATGTTATTGAAATAGAATTTGCACAAAAAGCCCTCATATAATATGCGTTACATATGCTTGGACGAACAGACGACAAACAGTGAAATGTTATTCTTGTTTGTGTGTTGTTGTTCGTCTTGGACGATGGGTATTCTTTGAATGCCAGCTACTCTCGTGTTGTTAGTACTTTGGTTTGTTTGTCAGCTGTTCTTCAAGTATATGTATGTATGTATTGAGGTATGAAATCAATCTCAATTTTTTTTGTGAATCATAAATTGCATACTCAATGCTTTCGAGGGTTTAATGATACGTTATATTGTAGGTCTCAACTGCTGGTGAGTCGTTAAGCCATATCAGAAGCCTGAGGGGCACTCTCATTCATAATTTATTTTTTCAAGTAAATATGGAGTAAAAGATATGAAATCAACCCCTATTATTTAGTGAAACCTACCCAAACAAGGCTATATTTCGTGTAGCGCTCCATGACACATTTGGCGCTATGTTTGTGCGAGGGCCATGTGGCTCGCAGCTACAAGTACTCTCCAATATAACGGGAAACTGCACGAGATACATACAGGGTTACTTATTGACTAGTATTTGAACATGTAGGGGTTATAAGTAACTCAAATATTGTACAGATTTAGCAGTCACTGCAGTGAAGAGTGAAGGATATTTTTATTTCATTGATAGATTAAATTCATTAATTTAATTAAAAATAAGATTAGAGAATTACAAATAATATTTTTACTTACTGATGCCGTATAACGTAAACGAAACAATAAGTTCGAACGGTCGGTCGGTCGGTCGGTTTTCAATGGTCTTAAGATGACACGCACACAAGCAAACAGTGTGATCCAAGACAAAAGACTACAGTGAAGCATTTTTTAGATATTGGTTTGACTACAGTGCAAATTACAAATATTTCTTTGTATTTTTTGCAGCCTGAAATATGTGCATATATAACATAATGATCAGTAAGCCAGTACTGCGCAGCGTATCTCTATACTCGGGCAGTTAATTGACAAACGCCGCAGCGCCCGAAAGCTAGAGATAATGCAATTGCTTTCCGGAGCCGGCATGCACGGGAGGAGATTACTATACGTAGATTCTTTATTATTAAACTTCCACATTTATTTATGAAATAAAGGATCACATTTGACTACAATTCGCTTGATGTTAAGCAACGTTGCAGACTATAATCTTACGTGCATGGCTAAAAAAACCAATAGAATATCGACTTGAAAATTGGTTCATCTTCAGTAAAACATATGGATATCAAATTGATTCGTAAATATTTTTTCAAGATAGAATAGAATATGTAAAAAGTTATAGGTAGAACATGGCTGAAATCAATTTGTTGACATGTTTTATTTTTAAATCGGTCGAGGCGTACCTATAAAAATATTAGAGCTTCTTTAAACAATTTGGTGATTATTGTATTTAGTATTATCTTCACAGAATCTATTCCTAGGTTCCAGGTAATCAGTGGTTGTATCTAAGTGAAGCTAGCTAGCCTAAGGCTAGTTTATCCAGAGCTTGCTCCGAGCTCTCCTTGAGACGCTATTTCATTGCTCGGCTTTACTTGAGTAGGAGATGGTCTTTTGGTAGATATACATACGTACATACATACATGTATAGGTATATGTGGTGGCTTGGTATTTAGGTAAGGTAAAATATTCTTAAGATAAGATGCACGGCTTTAATGATTTAGGTGCAATTGTTCAAATGTGATTACTCGAACCAAATTTTGAAAGTCCTCTTTACGAACACATTGTGTGATGAAAACTAGTATAAGATCAACATGCAGAAAACCTATAGAATAAATTAAATGTACGTGTCTGTAAAGTAAAATGGCAATGTTCAACTTTAAAACATTGTAGAAACTTAATACTTCCTACAAACGCTACAAACTAACATAACGTTTCTAACTAAACTCTATATCTAATGTGGTATTTATTACTTACTAATATTCAAGATAAACCAGTAAATCCACATACAAACGCTTAATACACAGATGCATTCAGTATTATGGCTCGGTGTGTTTAGCTTTAATTAATTAAAGCTGTCAGGAATGTTGGCTCCATGCAATATGGATTTTAGAACGCTGAAGCTGAGATATTTTAGAATATTGTGCTGGGTATTGCATTCTATGTTTATTAAATTAAAAAAATAAAATTACTCATTGCTAAGTTATCACATTAAGTTACATTATAAAATCACTTACGAGTAATGCTGATTCGATTTGAACGTTTTTGATAATGAAAATAGTTCATCACTTATATAGTCTAGGTTTTCTTCTGGATTATTATATAGGTAGGTATCAAGATTTTAGTAAGCTATATGATGAACCTAACCAACCAGTTTTTTAAATGTTCTGTTCCCAACGAAAAAATCATTGAGAATAGGATCTTGTTCCTTGAGAATAGGTACTTGCAGCGCCTACCATTTTCTGCCTTACTATCATGCTTCCAACTAATCGAAGACTGTTGCTGGTTTTAGTCATCAGTCCGAAAGGGCGTGGGCTCGGATCCTACCGCTCCCATGTTGTAGTATAAGTGAAACACGTAAGTGCAGACCACACCTGATTTATTAAAATACCTTTAATTCTTATTTAAATACTACATTATTGAAGTACTTATCACAACAAAAACCTTACTAACTTATCTTTACATGTATATTATATGAGACGAAAAACCATTTAACACTATGAAAAAGCTTATCTTCTAACTGTTTTCTCTCGATTTAGCATCATGAATGTAGCGACTAGCGAGGAACCATTCAACTGTCTCTGATGAATACTCTAATGTAGACGGATGGGGGCAAAGACTTGTATTATACAGAGTTAGTTGGAAATAAAAGCTATTTTTAGTTGCTAAGCAGTCAGCAGGCCATATGATATGAGATTTTTTGAAGTAAATTTTTAGTTACTGTCAGTTTGTCAGAGTTTGGCAGACGCGTCAGGCTATGCCATAAGCTAAGATTGTATTGTCCAGGCTTACGCTCACTTATAAATCTATATTTATATCTATCTATAAAACACATTAGATGCTGCTTGCTGCTTATAATATGCACTTCATCGTGTTCTGAGATTCCTGTTACATAGTTGAGTCATTGCCTGAACAAAATACGAAAGTAAAATTCATAATCAAGGTATGAGACTGCATATCTTACGATTATTTTTATATTGATCTTTAGATAATAAAATGAGTTTAACAAGCTAACGATTTTTGATAACCTTGTATAGTAAATGTATATACCCTGTGCTAGCGAGTGACGGCTTGTAATCAAATAACTGTGAATAGTGCACCGGGGGCCGTAAATTACGCGAGTTTAATCAAATTGACCAATTGTAGCCCATGCCTGAATTAGGGAGGGGATAAATTCTGTTAATCTAAATTGGATGTAATGAAATACAGGTGTAATTCATTGTATTATCTAAATCAATTAAATTGGCTTAATGGCAATATTGATAGTATTAATCAATTGAATTTACTTAATAAAGAGAGTCATTACTTCTTAGTTTCTCATGTAATTTCACGCAAACACTAATCAAAGAAGCCTAAAATATTGCCTTATTTTTTCAGTCAATACTCTCTTACCATGCAAACATACCTATCTACCTTCGTTTTGGTTTTATATAACACATTCAAATACATTATTATACTTCTGGCCACAGTTATGAATCCTAGTAATATCTACTCCAACTATACTACATGTAAACAGACATTCTCATCGTATGTTTATGTAAAACATTACACTATTTGAAATACCCTTCTGGTACAACCACTCCCTCTATCGTTAAATGCGTCGAGTGGAGGTTAGCGCGGCGGCCGCGGCGTGTATGAAATATGCACATGCCTAAATAATGAACAGTGCTTTGGTCGGACAGACGGGTGCAATGCTATATAGCAAACAACGAGCATGTAAGTTGAGTTTTAACTGATTTAAGCCATGTGTGTTAAAAAGGGAAGTTAAAATAAATTTAACAAAGTGTTGGTATATAATTCTTGGGGTGTTATCAAAAAGAATTAGCAAAACAAAATAGTCGCAAATATCTCAAATCTCAATATAGTCGTAAATATCTCTTGGGTTTCATTTAATGGCTAACATTGGATGAATTTTACTTGTACACTTTTATTTGTGTTTTACAGTAATTTTGTTATATGAGAGTAAATAACTACAGTGTGCAGTTATTCCGAGTGAGATGTTTCCTTTGTAGCTCTGTAAAATCAATTATTTTTTATCCATATATATAAAGAAAAACTTGACTGTCTTTGTCAAGTCTCACTGTAAGATCAACGAAATACGCGGAATCAAAAAAGAAGAAAAGCAAGAAAATAATATACTGCATAAATACTGAAATCAATGTGAAAATCAACAATGATCTTTTCAGAACCACTTCATGTTTGATTTCATATTATACATATTCTAGCTTATATACAGAGAAGATACATACTTTCGTCTGTTCTCGTAGAAGTTTCTAGATCTCTTCCATTTACCTCCTCCGTGAGGACGAACTCTCTCCACGGTTACAGATAATAACTTTAATTGTACGCTTCTGCTCCAATCCCCAAGTTTGTGAATAATATGAATTATTAAAGTGGTCGCCTGAAGTCTGTAGCGATATCGAGACTCATTGATATTTTAATTGGAGGATTAATATTTGGGCTAAAGCTTTGGAGTAGTTCGGAACCCTTTATTGGATTAAATTGAATGGCTATTTGCTTAATTTTATGCAAAACTATGGGCGATTATGTTGATCACGATATTTTGATATTTGTTCTCGTAGACTGAAGACGTTGGGCATAAATTATGCCAACTTCATTTAATCTATTGTTGCGTAATCTCGATTCTCTTGATTTTTGTACCTTATTTTGAAATGTATCTTTTCTAAGAATACGATTATAGAATCAATTAATTATCTTTAATCCTTACTGTACAAAGGGATAATAATATTTTTTATTGTCGATTAAATGTTGGTAAATTTTATTTACAATTTTTTTAATCCGTATCGTTGTGTGCTATTAAAAAAAACATAAAATATCTTCTCTTCCAATGGAGTTTGATTACTAACAACTATCCAACAGTTTTGCTACAAGTTAACTACCGTATCGTATAAGTTGTAGTTAAGTGAGTCAAGTAACTCCCCGCAAGTTACTGGTGATTGATTGATACGCCACAAGCGATTACAGTGAAACAACTTACTAACTTCTCTTAGTTCTAACTTATTTCTGTGAGTACAATACTATCTGACTGACTAGTTCAGTTATTTGAACACTTGTTTCATATTTGTCTAGAATAGTCCTAAGGTTTATAATTTAACTAGTGGACGCCCGCAGCTTCGCTCGCATACCATAAATTATGGTGAGCCGTTCAGCCGTTTTTGCGTGATGAGCGTTTATATAAACAAACAAACTAGAAAAATTTGGAACGTGTTCTGATATGAATTAAAAGTATCTCCAAAGATTTTTAAAAATATCGTCTTTGTTCCAACTTTTGACCCTCTTCAGCTTTATTATGCGTAGATTACATATACAGTGTGTTTGGGGAACGATGTCGCTGATTTTAAGGGATAATATATGGTCGAATTCATCGACAAATCACGCTTCGAAATTTTTTTTTGCTACCTATGTATAATGGCAGCCTTTTTACTTTTTATGAAAGCACCAAGGTATCCCATAACAAAAATAAATCCATTATGAAACATTTCCTTCTCCAACTGTCTTCCGAGAGCAAGATTATTGGTGTAAGTATAGTTGAGACACGAAGCAAGCATTTATGCAATAAAAACCTAAAAAAGAGGCGAGGCAGCACTTTAACAACCATTTCTTACTTTTTCAAACTTCTATTCTGTGACAGTATGAACTTTACAGAGTAGCTTCAGGCATATCAATTATGAAAAGAAAGAAAATACATAAAAAGTAGTTATTGTAACACAGAACAATTCTTAAAATATCACACTAAAACAAAATCAACCAGATCTTACAATCTAATTATTATTTCTTGAGTTTAATTTGTTCACAAGACTATTTATCAAAAATGCTTTTAGCAATTCCGTGGTCAAAACTTGTTAGTTCCCATTTCATCCACGTGCGCTGTTATCTGGGCAGATCCTGGGAACTAAGTGGCTTTGAGATAACAACATATTGCGCCGGAAGGAAACAAGATGCTTGTTATATAATATTAAAGAATGCTCGGAAATGCACGTTGTTGTCAACCAATTAAAGATGAGAGCTTGAAAGTTTTAAATTGTGTAGTTAAGATAATAATTTAAAACATTTAAGCAAGAGCGGTCTCTTTTACTTGGCTAAATACGATAAATTACAATTTGTATACTTTTAAGAGATTATTACTTATTTCTTGCACTTATGTTCAGTAGTAAAATAATATTATATTCAAATTGTTATTTGGTTAAAAAAATATAATAATCGTAAGTACTAAATAAATAATTAAATTAGACCTTTCTATTGTTGCATATGTAAGCCAAAAGTAATTTCAAGCTAGTGGCATTTTTCTCTTTCTAAACAATGAATTGCAATTGTTTTATTTAAAAATAGCTTTGTATTATGTAAAGCCGCAAATAGAAGCAACAAAAACCTTTGTTGAACCTGTTAAATTCTCATTAACCTTTAATTAAAACTTGTTAAATTCAGGAGTTACTCATTGAAACTTAAATATTCCATTTCTAGGTAACTAATATACCTGCGAAAACGTTGCTAAAGAGTTTCGAATCATCTCTAATCCGGCCTTTCATTAAGATTACATTAAAACTAATTAATTACGTCGTTTTAACCCGACGTCATCACCCAAAGGCTTAGCCACTTTTTGTACGAATTCTTTAGTAAACTGGGAAGATAAATTATCCAACGCAATCGCCGGAAACTTGCTCTCGTTTGTGAGTTTTTATAAATTCTCTTTGCTTAACTTTTTCTTTGGCTCGCTAAGTAGAATTACTGGCAGATATAGGTCATCTTAAACATTAGACAGAGCTTATATTTTAGCGCTTGGATTTATATTTAAAGTTTGAATATTTTTTTACATTTTCCATACCAATACTATATACATATTATAGTCGATACATGGTATCGTACATTTTGGCAGATAAAGTGGCATACATATACGTACATAGTACTCAGGAAAATAAAATCAGGTGCATTAGGAACCAGGGCTTTAAATAGTTTTGGAACAAACGGTATCATCCTGAATTTGTATATACATAATTAGGATAGGGACTCCCTTTAATTAAACACCAATTTAAACCACGTTAGTATTGAAAGCTATATCTAGAAAATAGAAACATGAATAAGCTATGTACTACTAACTAAATTCCAAGTTGCTATGCAGTTGCTTATTTAAGTTAACTTGTACTGTGTAAAGACAGTCTCAGTCTAAATACTGAATAGGAGTTCCAAATGTGGCTTAGTAGACACTATTCCAACAGTTGGCCCAATATACAGCCGAGGCGTAGGCATGTTGGTGGGTATTACTTGGTCCCAATAGTGGCCAAGATAGAAGCCAAGCCACAGGCGTGTCGCCACATTCAGACCTAGTCGTGCTTGTACTGGGTTACGAAACATACCAATAAATAAATAAATAACATAAACTAAAACCTTTTTGAAATTCACAAAGAGTTGCAGAGTATGGATGAACAAAATGGATAACATTATTAAAGTTACTGTGTCACTGATAATGTATTTATTATATTTCATGCGTGGAATGAGTAAGTATGCAATTATACGATTGTGATTACCCACTTCAAATATATTCAATAACTTCTGTTATATGAAATATGCAAATTTCCAAAAATAAACAGCTGTTCAAACCTCAAAAACTTGTTGGGCCTAATCCCAATTTTACGCAATCTATTAAAGCTTTTCCTTTACCAAAAGCCCTGTAAATCGTCTACCAAACCTTGGGTCCAACCTTCCACATTAATTCTACCAAGCGTGTGTCCAAACCGCGAGCTCCCGCCGCAGGCGCGCGAGATATGGCCGGGAATGCGGGATTTATACATGTAGGGATAATTATATTATAAAGTAGACGATGGACGGGATTTAGAAACTAATCTATATTTATTATATAACAACATGATATTGAATCAGGCGCTACTTTGCGGAAATCCATTGTAAATGAAACCCCGGAGAAAAGTTTACCTAGTGGATAAACACACCTAAAAACCACCAAGTTTGTTGTTTGCCAGTTAAAGAGCAGTCTCAGCAGAAAAACACTACATATTTTTCCAGAGTTTCAATTCATATTCATTTATTACATGGTGGGTGTCATTATATAGATAAAAATGTTTTTGGGAGGTGGGCGATCTATAATGAAAGTATTATTTAAATAATATATAATGTCAGCTGAAGGTACAAATTAAACTTCATTTAATTTTAAAGCACAAAGTTGCAAAGATAAAGCTCATTAAAGTTGATAATTTCTGTGAGCTATACAAGAGCGTAATTACATTAGTTTCGCTACAGCCGGCCACGCCACATGCGCGGGTAATTCGGGCTCACGCTTGCCTACTATTGCGTTAATTATAAGACTTTTAATTTTACAATTGCAGAGATTCTGTATATATAAGTATTTTTTTGTATATATGTAAATAAATGAATAATTCTCTAGGAGAGAAGATTTAATGTATTTGTAAATGTTGTTAAAATAAATGTTAAAATCATAACTAAATCAGCGAGGCATGATAAATACGTAATACTAGAGTATCTTTAGAAAACGTTGCTATATGTTACCTTCCATACAGTACATAGGTACGTACTATACATACATATTAAGTACAATGCCTATTATAATATTTGTAGGTACGTCATCAATGTATATTACAACATATGTATATACGTCATGAAATCAAATAAATAGGTACCTCAGTTAAATCATTTAAAAATCAGATAAAATATATTGTACAATAATGTTATTTTCAATACTTATATTTTATTCAGACAACACAACTAATACATTACAACCATTATTTATTATCACAAATATAAAATAAATAAATATATATAACAAGTAATATATGACGATATATCACAGTACCCATTCATATAATATTTATAGCGCAATTATATCGGCAGCAGTAATTCAAGTGGACAGAGGACACAGTTAGATTTCCGGAGGGACTGTGTGCTGTGACCTTTATATGGAGCCAGATTGTTATTGCTTGGTTTGGTTACTTGTGTACGCCCGCGGCTTCGCTCGCATTATTCCGGGATAAAAAAGTAGCCTATGACACTGCCGGGACCTTATACTACCTACATACTTAAAATCATGAATATCCGTTCAGCCGTTTCTGCGTGATGAGCGAGAAACCGATAAACAGACAAAAAATCTATAAATTATTATTATGTGTTCTGTTATCACTTCTTAGTATCTCCAATATATATTTTTTCTAAATATTTTTAATGTCAGACTTTTGATCCTCTTCAGCTTTATTATATGTAAAGTTTATTTTGTTTATTACAATGTGTGTATAATACAAACATAATACGTTATAAATTCAAAAGTTAGCCAATATGCTTTATTTAGTTCAAAGAGTACCTATAGAGCGAATTCGTGGTAATTAGATCGATATATAATAGGGCAAAAGAAGCAATGTCAAAAAGAGCTAAACTATGACACTTGGGTCGAGTCATCACTCGTTGATTGAGGGTGATACATAAGAGAAGAAGAAAAATCCTTGGGTTGATAAAGAACAAAACAGTTATAAAACCTACTCATAGATTTAAAGAACTTAATTGCTTGTTTAATTTGTTTTTTTTTTGTAAATTAGTCGTTTCGAAGTCTTGAAAATCGAATTAAGTACCAACTCAAACGAATAAACTCGAGTTCAACATTTTGAAAAAACTAGTTTAGCTTTTTAAATTAAGTTCTATTTACTGTAAGGAGTCTTCAATCGTGTTAGTTAATAGGCTTGTTTTAAAGTACACTTTAAAGTTGAAAATACTCAGCGAGTTCAAGTACAGAGTTCATCTCTAAAATTACATTTTATTAACATTTTAGTAACTTAGCATCAGCATTAAAAACTTTTTCCGCCAAAAGTATAAACAAAAAGCGAACGCATCTCAAAAAAGTAACAAATCACGTTTGAAAATGGAACGCGATTTTCGCGTCAAAGTGACGTAACTCGGAAAATGTTGATGTTATTAGGGCGCGAAGAAAAAGAGGTATGAAAGCAATCAGGCGAGGAATATCGGCGCGCGCTGATTTCATTACTTCGGAACCAATATCTCGGATACACAGATTATTGAATTGATAGAGTGGATAGTTACATATAAAATATTGCTATTGGTTTTAAAAAAATAATTAAATTCACTATGGAGGTAATAGTATTATAGACTTTTATACCGCATTTTAATCATTAAAGACCTGTGACTTCGCTTCTGTTTGACAATATTCGTCTCTTTTAAAATCCTGCACTCCAAATCCATCTCCACATCATTTTAAAAGAAAACTATGAAGGAAGTAGGTAATTAATTAATTGTTGTATATCAACTTCTTCTTAATACATGGTTAAAACAGTCTTATCACAAAAGTTTAAAACACTTACGCACGAACATATACGAGTACATACGTTCATGAGTTTCATATTATCATTAGCAATGTGTTCATATTTTTATTTCGTACGTATGTGGCCGTATCTATCAAAGCTGTAACTTTATAACATCTGTGGTTTTAGATACGCGGTCGGAGGAAAAATAAATACTAGATTCTTCTCAGCGTCGTGCTGAATGCTACCGTCGTTAGAGGTCTATAAAATAAACCCATCAAAAATAAATCTCCAATTTATGTGGTAAACCCAGTTACGATTTGGAATGTTGAGCTAGTTACATTTTTACTTCTTAGGTGAGTTTTATCGTCAAGAAAATTGAGGTTTATATTACTTTGTAGTTTATTATCGTGTCGGTTTCATAGGCAATTACATATATGTATCTATATTTAGGTACCTATTAATAATAAAGGTAATTATTTGAAGGTTATATTGCAAAGCCAATTGTCTTTTTTTCAAAGGGTTAGCTTGTACACAATGAAACTGTTATTCGCTTAGTTAGTTTAGGTTGCTCAGAAGTTATATTAAAAAAAATTCAGAAATTTACAGAAAAATGTGCTTCTTTGTGTTAAATTTCTACGTACAGTGTAATGATTTTGCAGTCGGCTTAGGAAGGCGAAGTTAGAAACAGCGTTCATATCGAAAAGCAATTAAGCGAATAATTACGGTCAGAAATAATTAAAACCTATTCTTGTTCAAATCTGGTAATCTCGTGTCAAAAGTTTAAGTTTAAAAGGAGAAATGTTTGAAATAGAAATTTATTGAAGGGCCAACTTTTGGGGCTTATTAGCTGATCTGAGTAATGGGCCAAGTTTCGCGGGTTATTTGCTTAAACCCTAATTCATAACTTGTAAGTCGGAGCTTAGGTACAATATTCAGGTAAATTAATACTGTTGTTAGCCACTAGTGTTTGATCTTAGACTTACTTGGGTATGTGTTTAAACACTTAAGAATTCATAAAGAGCTAGGAATAAAAATAAAATTTTATAATTTTTTTCTTTAGAATTATTTATAACAGAGCTAATCTTTAAGCGAACCCGTGTAGTTTTCCTATACCAGTCATACAACTGAAATTCATTTCAATTAGGAAAGTAAACGATTTACCCTTATTACTGCTTGCATAATCACAGCTAATATTACCTGAGAGATAAGCCATAGTACAATACAATGTTATATTGCCGTATTATAAAAGGTAAACCCATTCAGACGCAAAACATAATTGAATCGTTCGTTCAATCAATCATTAAAAAGCTAACATAGAACATAGATGATATATGGATACATATTATGTAGATACATAGTTCACAAACCGTAAAGGCCGCATGTGAAAACATGTCGTTATTCATACGCTATGTGACTCGCCGTTTTTTACCCGGTTTTATCAACTTTTATCCGGTTTTATCCGGCTTGCCAATAAATAACGTGCCGACGGACACTATTCCGGTTATTGTCGGATATACGTTGCGCTAAATTTATTCTACAAGCTTGGACGGGAATACAGAAAATCTTGCAAAGGAGCAAAGGTGAATATTGCAGACCAACTCCAACTGACCGTGTGAACAATCTGTTACTTTGTTCACTGAGGTAAGTGAAAGAGTGATAGGCGTGTGTGTGTGTGTGGGTGTTTGTGTGTGTGTATGTGTGTGTGGATTACTTGTCCAATACAAATAGTTTTAATATGTACTTTGTAAATTGTGATGTATGTACATATTTGTTTACCTCTTAAATGGCTATGCGTACGAGGTTGTTATCAGTAACCATGTAATAACCACTTTAAGACCTCGTTTTAGAGCAAGAGATCCACTCAATGTGAACTGTAATCTGAGCTCGCAATGTCCGGTAAGTTTTCGCCCAGTTCATCCCGGGTGTAATACATACCCGGGTATATCCCGGGAGTGGTCCGGGTATATCCCCGATGGACAATCTCGCGTTAGCTAAGTTTCCCAATCACGTCGGGTGGCGCGGTAACTAATCGTGCTCACGTGCACTCTCAGTAAAGGTTAAAGGCAAGTGTGATTCTACACTTGCCTTTAAAGAAATAATAAGTACACTATTCAATTTTTAATGCATATTTATAACAAATTTATAAGAGTGTACCTTATTGTATTTAATAGAAACTTGACTTATGTATATTTAAGCAACGTTACGTTTTTGTTCAGTTTATTATTTAGCCATATTTAAAGTAAATGAAGTCATCGTAAGTTATAATTCCATACAGTATTACCTATTAGAATTAGTATTACCTTTTTAAAATTTTAGCTGTTACCTACATCATCATTCAAAATAACCCCGTTACCACATCAAGCAATCATTAACTTGTTGTTTTTATCATGATTGCCCAAATTAAGCTCCAGACGAAAATATAAAAAAAATTTAGTTCGGTGTAAATCCACCCTTTTGGTAATTCTTCACCAAGATCACCGGCTTATCTGCGCGGTGGAGCCTTAATATGTCCCCGGAGTTACAGCATCCACCCGGGCTGGCTGGAAATAACCGGATATAACCCGGATATATCATATGCTCTTTAAAATTACATTATAAATAGGTCAATTACTAGTGTGCCCATGGCTTAGTTCGTACTGTGTTGAGATAAAACGTATCTTACATCACTGCACTACCATATTAAACTTAGTTAATTTGTTGTGTCATAGATGAATAAACAGATCGACAAACAAACATTTTCAAATGATCATTTCGTGATCGTCGTAAATTATCGTGGCACTCGGTATTGCTTTGAACTTGTATGTTGGTTATGTAAGTACATGGCAAATCAGCAAGTTTAAAATTACAACAATGCCTAAACTACTACTCAAATATCAAACATCTCCATATCAATGTCTATATGTTATCAAATGTATTTGCGTTCAAACCAGGACCGCGGCCTTGATCTTTAAACCTGTATCTGTAGAGAACATCTGCAGGAATGATGGATGAGGAAGGAGGTAAGCGATAACAACTCCTTAGGTACTTTACTTACAGGTTCGGATCCAGGGTATTGAACCGAGTCAGAATATAAAGAACTTTTTTCTTGGTACAAGATCAAAGTGAGGCACTAGAATAAGAAAAAGAAAAGCCAACTCCATCGATTGTTCGACTTTAACGCCATTAGAATGTTTTTCCAATGCCTTTTTGTCTATATTAGCCAGCAATAGAAGCAGATTTGTAAGTCACGGTTTTATAGTTAATCAGTTAATCTAAGGCGCCCGTTGGAAGGTATAAAAGTACGACACCGCTGATTTCACATTTCCGATACAAATGTATTTACATAAGAAAAGAAAGAAAGAGATTATTTTAAGAAGGTATTTTTTGGTGCCGTTATGTAAACATATCTTGTGGCAAGTACCCCAGTTTACGTCTCCCTTGATCCGTCCCTGCTTCCTCTAAACGATTGATCGGTGTCAGGCATGAAGGAGAGAAATTACCCGACAATGACCTAATTCTTTGATCATATTTTGTGGTTGAGAGGCGGGTAGAGTGACTTGGTTTACTGGTTCTACTAACTTCGCTTGACAGGCTCTCTAAATATGTTTTAGAAAGAGAATATGAGTGTAAAATGTGGAGTTATCATATACTGTAACATATTTTTCCGGAGTCAACGTGATTGATTGAAGTAATAGTATTTTTATTATACTAATGAATTCGTTTGATAACCGAAAAAGAACACTGTATTATTAAAGACAGCCTTTTAAAAATGCTATTTAAAAATAACTTTATTTGACGATAGTCTAGGTATATTACTCTTAAAATTTAACCCCTCCAACCACAGTCTCAAAATTCATCCAACCAAACCATCCCTAAAATCGTGTTCTAACCAAATTAACGGCAGGCTTGACGTCCAGATAACGTGAAGTTCCTCTGCAACCTCTGTCTGGTTTACGACTCGCCGAGAGGCCTGTGTTGAAGTGCTAAAGTTTGCATACAGTTGGTAAAGTTAGGGCGTAGGACGTAGAGCCGCACCGGGTGTGACGAGATTTGCCACCAGATGGAATGAGATTCAATGACGTGATGTGATTGGATAGGGATAACTAGCTCTTTTTCTTATTTTATTTCCCTTTATTTGACATCGATGTCCCTTGTGTTTATTTCACGCGAAACGGTGTCCAAGAGAAAGCTTCAACTGCTTTACAGCTATTGCTTATCGTCAGGAAAATTATTGTAAAGTGCAAAAAAAACTGTTTCAGTTATAAAAAAGCAAGTGAATATAAAATAACAACCATATAATATTGATAAAACGTATACAGCATTATAAATATTCACCATCGCAGATATGAAAGCGTGCCCTTGGAACAACATATTAACCAGTAAGGCAGAATAGGCGGCAAATTGTCGAAGTTAAGATATCACAGCGACCACGGCCCGAGGGTGATTTTATCGATGCTGCCCGAGATACCTATAGGAAGTTATGTTCACGAATACTTTTGTAATTTTTTGGCAGTATTTGGAGCCGTTTTGTTAATTAATTGACATACATTTAATATTAAATAGTTTAAACTGGGGCATAGCATAAATACTATAAGGAATATATATCATATAGCATTCATGCTATAGACTATCACCAAAAAAACATTCAGATGACTTACTGATCTAGACTGATCTTACTGAGTTTGTTTTTGTTTATTAGTAGCGATTTATATTTGTCTCTATACTATAATAGACCGGTATTGGCGTCTTTCAGCGGCCTCTTTTGAGCTGATGATGATGATGATGGTTATACCAAATCTTCGCATAATAACAGACCTCTAGTGGCTCTAAGATAGGTCGGTAATAAAATCACCGCGAGCTTACGCCTCTAACCGAGTTGGGATGGAGGCGGGTGTCATTGCGACGCCTTGCGATGTGTGTGTGTGTTTGTGTTAGTTGTATTACATATTTATACCTGTCTATATTTATTTTTCATCATGTGGATCACTTATTTAATGTTGGTAATTTTTCGTCCACAATATTTGTACTATTTTTGTAGTAACAAACAGAAGTATGTACTTACAAATTATTTAAAATTCAAATTCAAATTCAAATTCAAATTCAAATTCAAATTCAAAATGATTTATTTCGGACTACAATTGTTTGATCCATATTTTGTTAGTAACTTATAACTAAGTATTCTTAAAAGCTAGGGTTAGTATAATTAACAACATTATTTAATACGTCATGTACTTAGGAGGCATTCCTTGCGGGATCATAGTCCGCACGAAATGTCTCAGTACAGGCGCATGCGGGTCTGCCGCTACAGCTTTCAAGATGATGTTGGTACTCCCCCGCAGCCTCCGCACTAGCGACGCCACCTTCTTCCTAATGAGAGCATTAAAGCCGTCGGTTTCGTTTTGCGCGAACATGTTGGAAGCACTACAAAATCGGGGAAGTTTCAACATCATCCTGAAGACATTATTATACTGGATTCGCAGGGTATCCAGAGACTTTTGGGAGCATCTGAACCACAGACCAAAAAGGGTCACCTGAGAAAATTTGGCTAAGAAGGTTACTTCTAAATATATAAAACTCAAAGGTGACTGACTGACTAAAAGATAAAAGATAAAGATAAAGAATCTTTATTGATAATGTAAAGTTGTAACATAGGTATAAGTACTAATTACAATATGTCGTCAAATTGAATTTATAACATTTTGTTTTGATAAAATTTTAGAAGTTACAATGTCAAGTTTTATTAATAACATAATAAACATTTTTGTTATTAAAAACATGTCAAACATAATAGATATAGTGATCTACCAACGCACAGCTCAAACCACTGGACGGATTGGGCTGAAATTTGGAATGAAGGTAGATGTTATGACTAAGGCATGCGCTAAGAAAAGATTTTTGAAAATGCCACTTTTAAAGGGGTGAAATAGGGGATGCAAGTTTTACTTCTTAATGCGAGCGAAGCCGCGAGCACCGACTAGTTGTATAACAAGAAAGTAAATTGATCTAATTTTTTTGTAATATATACGTATGTATTCAACCAGTATCTACGTTACATCACAGTTGTTTGTAATAACGTCGAGAGCCACTAACAGATTCCACCGAATACTGTATTTATTGGAAACAGATGATGTTTGCCGACAGAACAGGAAATTACGTTTTGATTTCTGTTCCGGCATTTTGGACATCTTACCGATATTGTAGACTGCAAGTTTATTCAGAATATTCTGTTATTGTTTATTATGTTGTGGATGGAGAAGGAAAACAGTTAATCAAAAAATATTTTCGAGTTTTCATGTTTATATTTCTCCCATATTGTATGGGGATAAGACTAGACATATGTGACAACCGAGTTACTAGGGACTACCATCCAGTGTGTGGATTTAGAACAAGCTGAAAGAGAAATTAGAAAAAAAAATATTCACCATCAAATTTATTTCACTAATTGGTATAATTATAAACGTCTATCCAATTACATACAAAAAATTACATCAAAGAAAAAGTGGTTGAATATTTACCTATCTTATTTAAAACTTACGTCCATTCCTGTAAGAGCCACACGCCCCCGGCCCAGCCGGGTCAGGCCGGGCTATAACAATGATATTATCACGTTAATCCCCACTTTATGGAGAAATTTTAATGAAAACCTTCCGGTGGGACCTTCAAGGGTCGTTTGCTTTATCAATTAGTTTACCTTGTGTACATAAAAAGGGCGATTTCGGGGTTCTTGTAATAAATATCTCTACCGTATAATGAGGCCATTTTCGGATTGTAAGGAGCTTAAAGTGGAGTTTCTTCTTTATATTGGAGCAATTGAAAAAGGCGATATTGTGGTATGGGTTAAACATTGTTTTCAACAAAATAATATTGATGTTTTATTTACTAATCTATACTGACGGTTTTTTTGGGAATAAATATATTGAACTAACATCAATATAAAATTAACTACTAACACGAGTCATCACACATTTGCAACTAGGTATTAGTAGAGTAAAACCGTGAAGTCAAAGTAAGCCAGTTCAAAACATTTAAGAACTTACCTACCCACTTAAGCGGCGTTGTCATAAAATTAGGTCTACTTTATTCTGGTACAAGCAGCGTATGAATATAATTTCCCTTGAAACGAGTTTTGGAGCGGAAAGACCAATATCAAGGCAAGTCTGCAAGTCGCCGACATTGTGTGTGTTTGGGGCTTCAGAGGAGGGAAGTTGTTTGGCTAGGACACATACATAATAATATAAACAGGGTACATATTTGTATACAAAGGGTACTGGTTACTGATGCATTCACTTTATGGTTGCTTTATTATGTACGTAGCTACGTCATCATCATATCAGCATGTGTCCACCCAGCTGAGTACAGGCCTCCTCCCTTATCCTATCTAATTATTAAAAACCCAACGTTTTAACGTTTAATGTTACTTATTATTTGTTAATTATTTGAGATAGGGTTATTTTTATGGGTTTAGTCCAATTACTATTTTTTTCATTAATTAAAAAAATAAGCTATTCTAAAATTATATGAATTACTGTTGCTCGCAGCTTTGCTTGCATTAGGAAGTAAACTTGCATCTCCTATTTCACCACTTTAAAAGTGACATATCCATAGATCTTTTCTGAGCCTACGTCATAATATCTACCTGCATGCCAAATTTCAGCTCGATCCGTCCAGTGATGCCAGTCCAGTGATGTCCAGGGCTGTGCGTTGACAGATAACTATGTCAGCCACCTTTGAGTTTTATATGTTTTTTTTTTTATTTTCTATATTTAGATTCAATAAATATAAAAACACTATGTATTTTCCTGAAATTTTAAGCTAAACAATAAACACGAGTATTTCATCCTCGTACATAGCCTACTATGTTTCATACTCAACTTCCTTCCTCTAATATAAAAAGTGAGTGTTCTCATCAAGTAACAAGTTTACCCGCACTCACTCGTGTGTGTGTGTGTGTGATCACAGCTGCAGCCGCGTGATTAAAGTGGTAGGTTGCGAGATAAATGTCGTTACGAGTGTACTCGCGTTACTTGAGTGCTAACTCAATTTACTCCTACTTACGGCACTGGTACGTTCATCGGTTATATAAGACTTAACTCCGCCTTCAGTATTACCTATAACAAAAAGTAAAAAGATATCACAAAAAATATATAATCAATTTTAGAACATTTCAAATAACAATATTTACAAACTTTTTCGTTCTTAGTCGAAACACGTTCTGGGAAGAAATAATAAGATTACATTACTTTGAATATAAGGGGAATAAGTCTAATAAACAATTTTTTATGAAGAAAATAGCTCTCTTTTTGTAGCTTGTATACTTTAATCCGTGTATTTAATTTCAAGTAGGTCGTTTAACACTTTTAGTACTTAGATATGGCTGTTTGTCTACTATGGCAGTCGTTAAGCCATGTCAGAGGCCCTTATGGCGGTTAGATAAACTCTCAACACCAGAGTTGGCCACTCTTATTCGATAAGAAGAAGAAGTACTTTGATCAGATTTTGTAGGATTATATGTGCACCCTGTTTTAGTGTAACTGCGAGGAAAAAGAAATGTAGGTAAATATGAAACTAAGTAAGTACTGATAGATGCACAATAACCACCACATTTCTGAGTGAAAGAACTATCTAAATAATAATATAAACTTCATGCAGCAACAAACCCGTGTTTATCTGTCAGTCAATGTCAGGGCAAATATTTGAATACAGGGTTACTGAAGTTTTGTAAGAACTTAAAAATAAGTTTGGCTCATACGTAGAAAGGAATATATAAAATTACAAAAAATAAGAGTCATTTAATGTATATATGTAGATAGTTACCTATTTGAAATCCAGAAGGATGAGCGCGTTCCCCACGACACAGGGGAACCTAGTGTGGGGAACATAGATCACATCATTTGTAATCGATCCTAACACAGTAATATAAATATTTTACTAACAAACAAATGTTGTAACTTAGTTATAAGGTTTTTGATGACCAATATTTTTTTTTTTTTTTTTTTTTAATTTAGTGTAACGGGCAGCCTGCCAAAAATTGCCTGTCAGTTGCAAAAAAAAATAGCAAAAGCAAAATCGAAAACATTCCGTTATTTCTTACGTACTTACTTTTATTTGCTTATCAGCTTTTACTATTCTTTACCACTGAACCTGTCTACAACATAACGTACTAAAATATTTACTCCCCTCCCCACCTTGGAAAAATCCAAGAAATCCTCGCTGAGCTTTTATGTTTGATGTAATATAAATCCGTCATCGTAATCTGTAATTTATGTATGAAAATGTGAAATGATGAATGATGGGACGATGAATAACTAAGGAGGTGGCGTCGCGTGGAAACATAAGGTGTGGTATAACATGCTAGCGATTATCTCTTGTTGTAGACTTTTAGAATAACATGGCTCATGTACCCTTTTTAGTTTCGTTATAAGTAAAATCACAGACAAGATAACCAGAAAGTAAAACTCTTGAAAACTCCCCTGCAATCTCATTAATCTGTTGTTTACAGTCATTTTCAAGCTGTGTTAAGTGCTCAAAATGTGATATGTGGACTATTTACATATATATGTATGTAAGTACCTACTTGTACATCATACATACATAGTTTCCTCAAATTCAATTATATTCATCACTACACCACTCCAGACTAAAAAAAATATATATTAATCCTTCAAAATTCAAAGCACATTATCTCCCGTGGTTCCCGCCCGCCTTGACCTATATCCCTGGATACTGTCTCCACGTGCGTCTTAGGAGTCTGTATACGTACAGTCTACAAGAAGGAGGCTACATGAAGGAAGCTCGTTGCTAACGGAGATAAGGGGTGTAAACACGAGGACTGTTTTAATACTTGTGTTATGATATCTTATTTGGAGTTCCAATGTCGCAGTTTTGTGTTCTCAGACAGAGTCGCAGGTTATAGGCAAAAATTAGGTTTTGCCACTTTACAGATGAAGAATTTGATGAATAAAATACTTTCATTTATTAATAGAATATAATAGAATAAAATTTATTTAAATCCTAATTATTCTACTCGTTGTATAATAAATCTTCTAACGTGATATGCAATAAATGTAGGTTGTAAAAATGAAATAATTATTGATCTGTACGAAACCAACAATATAGTCATCAGATTGACCCAAAATACCGAGTTCGGGACGGATGGTAATATAAATGAAACCTGTAACTATTTATATTAATACCTTCTTAATGGTGTTTTTGTTCTGTGTTACAAGTTACAATAAATGGTTTTTTTATCGTTTTTTATTCTTTTATTCAAGGTTTGTTTTTATGACAGTTCATTAATCTCATATACGAGTATTACCTCAGTCAAAGCTATGTTGTGTTTAATAATAATAGTACGTGCATTATGTCTAGAGTTATTTATTCATGGGGGAAGTTATCAGAAGTCCATTAGAGAGCGTCTAATATTAATACCAGTAATGATGCCGTGAATACCCGCGCCCGGGGGCTACGATTATACACGGCAGTAAGGAAACGCTATTGCTTTGAGCCAGAAAGGTATATTCCGTTTTGAACGGCATTGTTTCTAGGGTAATTACTAGGTATGAATGAAATAAATACGTTTTGAGAAAGAACTTTCAGTGCGGTTTTTTTAAACATCATGGTTTACTTAGGACTAGAGCCCGCCTGATGTTAAGCACTACTGTTGTCTAAAAGAAAGCAGGGTTGCGGAGACGATTTCTTTTTAACTGAGGCAGGTTTGCACTTTACCATAGTTTGCCTGATGGTAAGCAAAGGCTACGGCCTACGATAAAGCGTGCTTAATCGATTTCTACTATGCGGTGTTATGCCGGGTTTAGAAGTCCAAAACACAGGAGGTTTTTGTAGCTAGAGTACCACCAAACACCAACAATGTGCATCCTGATATTAAATAACTAAGATGAAAAAAAATACTACCAAACAAACAAAACAGCCCTTAAAAGAAACATACTACTATTATACTCTTTTGAATATGAACTATTCCATATTGTTTAGGATTATAAGTAGCTCCCAGATCGGCGGAGAGCTTTCCGTTTATTATTCGTTTATGAAGCTTTGAGCTCTGAGTATTAGAACCTGCATTAATATTCTACAGCTTAGTTACCTCCTAGCTAGAAATGAGTATTTATATATGTAATAACATTTTTAATAAGTACATGATCTTTGATTATAACTGTATTTAATAATATGGGCCGCATCTTTAAAAAATATTTGCTCAAATAATAAATATTTAATAAAAATCTTTCAACAGAACTGTATGCACATTGCACACGCATTACTGCTACTTGATATACATATTATTATACTAAATTACATATTTTTCATTTTATTTTCTAATTGATTGATTTGTTTTATCAACATTATTTTAGCCTATTTAAAGATACAGAATTTATTTCGAAACGATGTTTTTACGAATGTTTTTTTATTATATTAGGCGATACAAAAGTACTATTTTTAACTGTAACATATTAACATAAAATTTTTTTTTCTTCCATTTCCCAGCTAATATGATAAGAAGCGGTCCTGTCATGTTAATTGCAGTAGCAAGAAGGGTAGTGTCGTTTGCGGCCACAAATTAGACACGAGGCTTACTAGCGAGGGATGTTGCCCCTTATTGGGAGCAGTCCTAGACTAGGTATAGAGAGGATGTGATGTAATAGAATGTAGACTTACTGGATACGAGCGGAAATCTATATTTTTTTTTATAAACAAACGTATTAACATTTTGGTTGATCCGATAAAAAGCATAGTTTTAGATTTATTATGTTTAACTAGAATCATTTCCTTAATCAATTTTACATAAAGTAGTACCGACGATAGTTCACAAGTAAGTAAAAAACGCAACGTAAACTTTGCCACTAGTTAAGATTAGTTAACGATATCCGATTATCTAGACCTCAGAGACAGACAGATATCTATTTATCGATCGCAGTTATTATACAGAGGAGAGAAATAAAAATGTTTATACATACATCTTCTTCTTCTTATCGATTGAGAGTGACCAACTCTGGTGTCGAGAGTTTATCAAGCAGCCCGAAAGGCCTCTAACATGGCTTAACGACTGCGGTACTAGACAAACAGCCGGGACCTACAGTTTAACGTGTCATCCGACCCACGGAAGTACCCAAAATGGAATGCCATTTTTCGGTCACCCATCCAAGGATTGACCGCGTCGACCTTTGCTTAACATTCATAATCGCATGCGATTGCCTCCGCTAACTGACCTACGGGCGCTTCATAAAAAGTATTGTCACACCCAACGATAATACAAACGTTTTCTTTATCCTTTACATCATATCTATAATTCTCTCCTCCGTGTTCTAGCCAGTAACGAGGGTCAGGAAATAGGTCTGTATTTTTTGCCAACGCTAGCATGATACGTCATGTCTGCTAGCACCAGTACAAGTAGGATGGACACTGTTTTTGTAGCCTTACAATATACAAGTGATCCATCTGGCAAGCCGGGGGATAAGCGTTTTATGTCGGACGTAATGGATTTATGTTCGGAGATTAACGTTAGGCAAATAGTATTAAAATAGGCAAGTTTTATTTACTCACTAGTGAATGGGGCTTTGCTGGCGTCATTAAGCATGAAAGTCTTCGTGATCATCGATATTCCATTTTTAAACGACAATCACACAGATACGAAGCTTGATATGCTGCGATGCCTGTATGAAAACTCAGCAATCAGACCTCAACACTGTAGCAGCTCAAAATATTGTATAAGGCCAGCTATAATAATATCCTGAATCTTTAAGAGTCAGTTAATCTGAATTACATGACACAACTCTCTGTGGTGGAAGGTAAAGCACGCAAGTAATTTCAACAACCTGTTATGTAACAATAAGTAAATCTATGTAAAAGATATGAACAAAAAAAAAAGTTTTGAACAAAGGTTGTTCATAACCAATACAATGTTTAAAAAACATCTCAAGCAAAGATGGACCTGGAAATCACCATCAGGCAATACGCTAAACGAAGTTGACTTCATCCTTGTAAAACAAAAACAAAAAGTCATGAACACAGAAGTACTTTCTATAAAGTTTTCCTCAGATCACAGAATGTTAAGGCTATCTTATAGAGCCAACTTAAATAAAAAAAGTCGCTCAAAGTACGGACGCAACAATAAAAACTACACGCCTATTGAGATAGAGTCGTTAAAAAACTTAATGTCACTACATATACACCAAACGGTACGGGAGAGCATTAACGACGCTTACCAGGCAACTATCTCTACTATAAAAGAATGTGTTACGAAGCTACCAAGTATCGCAAAGGAAATAAACCCACAAATAATTACAGAAGATGTTAAAAATCTCATAAATGAAAAAGAAGAATTAAAGAAAGTTTCAAACAGGACAAAAGAACAAAGAAATAGACTCAAATGCATACATAAAAAAATCGTGAAATTAATAAAAACAAATCAGAAGAATTTGAAAATGCAGAGCATGGAAAATGAACTTGAAAAACGTAGCTCAATAAAACGAACTAGAAAAGCATTTGACTCTACCAAACAATGGATTCAAGGAATTGATAACTCTGAGGGACAAACAATTACAGGCAGAAATGATATTCTAAAAACGGCGACACAGTTTTATTCAACTCTATACTCGAGCATGGAGTCAGCAGAACCACAATCAACACATCCAAAAACGACAAAAAATATCCCAGATCTTTTAAAACGTGAAGTAGAACGCGGAATAAGCAGCTTGAAGAAAAATAAAGCTCCGGGAGAAGATGGTATCTCGTCGGATACTGTAATAGCAATGCTAGAGCCACTGACACCCCAGCTGACAATACTTTTCAATAAAATAATAGAACAAGAAGAAATTCCTACAGACTGGCACAACTCTATAATAACTCTACTCTACAAAAAAGGCAATCCGAACTTGATGGACAACTATCGACCAATTAGCTTACTTCCGACTCTATACAAACTATTTTCTTCAATCATTCTATTTCGACTAACCAAAGCCTTGGACGAGCAGCAGCCTCGGGAACAAGCTGGGTTTCGGAAGGGGTTCTCTACAGTTGACCACATATTCACGCTCACACAGTGCATCGAACGTTGCGTCGAATACAACAAAACACTCTACCTGGCATACGTAGACTACACTAAAGCCTTTGATTCTTTATCCCACAAATACCTGTGGGAGAGTCTAGAAGAGCAGGGTATAGAAGAAAAGTATATCGCAATCCTAAAAGTGATTTACAGTAACACAAAAGCTAAAATAAAAACTGAAAAGATCGGTCCATCTTTCAACGTAAAGCGCGGAGTGAAACAAGGCGATCCAGTATCGCCAAAGCTTTTTACGGCAATTCTAGAGTCCATGTTTCGAAATCTGGAATGGTCGAGCTACGGATTGAATATAAACGGAGAGCGGCTGACGCACCTCCGTTTCGCGGACGATATTGTGATCATAGCCGAAACTCACTGCGATCTACAAAATATGCTCGACTCTCTCGACAAAGAAAGCCGTAAAATAGGTCTTTGTATGAACTTTTCCAAGACTAAGACGATGACAAATGGGATTCAAAGACCTATTTCAGTTGGAGGCGTAAACATAGAATATATCAACGAATACATATACCTTGGCCAGCAAATAACTTTTACTGACTCTACCACCAAAGAAATCGATCGCAGAATCGCCATTGCCTGGAAAAAGTATTGGGCAAACAAGGACGTGTTTAAGAGCAAACTGCCAATACATTTAAAGAAAAAACTAATGGACAACACGATCCTGCCGTCGCTCTTATACGGTTGTCAAACCTGGGCGTTAAACAAAAAGCTCATACAGAAAATCACCACTTTTCAGCGAGCTGCGGAGAGATCGATGCTGGGTCTAAAACTTATGGATAAGATTAAAAACGTAGATATCAGAAAAAAGACAAAGGTTCTAGATGCAGCATCGATGCTCTGCAAATTAAAATGGAAATGGGCAGGTCACATTGCCCGAGCGACTGACGGCCGGTGGAGTGAGCGCATCCTCCACTGGCACCCCCGAGACACGACCCGCAGCAGAGGACGGCCCCGCTCCAGGTGGAGCGACGACATCGAGCAGGTGGCAGGCGCTACCTGGACACGAGCGGCACAACACCGAGCGAGATGGCAACACGAGGAGGAGGCCTATACCCGTATTTGGGTGCCTAGTTAATCAATTATTTTTAATTATATTAAAATTGTGTAAACATACCAAATACCAGGCGAATAAAGGCTTTTTTATTTTATTTATTTATTTATTATGTAAAAGATATTACTAGCCATACGTACCTAATATATTCTTATTGTGCAAAGAGACAACATAAGAAATCGAACATTTGATGATATATAATAAATATTTTTATATAGCTTATTCACATTCAAAAACCTTCCCACCATAACTTTACCTTAATAGTCTAAAGATTTGGTTAAGACGCGACAACAGCTGGTCGTCAGCGGTGGATCTTCTTCTTTGCGTAAAATATTCATGGTGAATAATAAATGGATTACCTCCCTTAAGCCCTGAATGCCAAGTGCACTCAGGATGGAGCCTGTTGTTTATACACACAAGCTTTTCAAACTAGATGTCTCATTGTGAAGCAAAAATGTCACATTCCTTTATTTCGCCAAGCTAAAATTACAAAACTAACAAAATGGGTGAGTATCTGTGTAGGTACTATCTGTCTTTAATGTTTGTTTGTTTTGTCGCGTTCAAATAGCTAAATGGATAAGATTGAAAAGTAGTGCGGAGATAAATGACACAGCACAATAAAGGTTATTGTGAATAGAAAAGATTTTACTGATTAAAAAAGTCGTCGCATTAGCTGACATATTGGTTTGCGTGCTGATATGGAGAGATGTGTAAGTACTTTTTGTAACCCTTATTCAGTGGAAGTACCTAGAAGAAGTGGTTAGAAGTCTCTGGCTTATATTGTCGTATGCTATAAACTGACAATCTCCGTCTGTTTATGTGAAAACGTTTCTAGCATTTTGTTCTACAAATTGTCTTGTTATTTTATTTTGTTGCAGTAAAAATAGGCCCGAGATAATTCTATCTTCTTCTTCTTTCTGTTGTTAAACAGAAATCATAATATTCAGATGTTTACTCTTCATTTTGTAGTTTTGTAGTTGCATACAATTTTACCTTCCTGCAGTCACATATCATCGAGATTTAAGACTTAAGGTAGTTAAGGACTTCAACACTTCCAAGTGTTATTTTATTTCAAAACAACGCAGGGGAGGGCTGTCATCCACTAGCAATACTCGTGTTTAACGACAGTTCACAATTTATTATATTCCTAAATGAACACACAACTTGTCAACCCATATAAGTGGAAATGTCAGCAACGTACCAAATAAGCCGTCTCCTTAAACACGATATAAAATACAAAATTCCCTCTAAAAAGTTAAAATTAGCTTAATTTATTCCTCGCTTCCAACTCGACGGATTTAATGTTGTTTGCTTACAATTACATAACATTTGTGAAAAATGTTCCGAGGGACGTTATTTCGTAGAGAATGTTTTCGTAATTTCGAGTGTAATTAAGTAAGTAAATGCGAATGGAATACGCTTGTTCCGCTCGGGAAGCGCTTTTGTCTGGATAAGTGTGTACTTTCTATGTATGCATTCTATTAGAATTTGGTATATTCACGTTTGTGGTTTTAATCAATTTCGTAGGTTTAATGAGTGGGTAAGAAGAGTATATTATTACATGTTGGGTGATAGTAGGTATGGTTGTTAATTTATTTAAATAAAAAAAATGTGTTAACAACACAACTTGATAAACATACTCGTATTATTAATAATTTTATCGAATTACATGTTAAATAATTATTTGTTCGAATTATGTGTTGATTTAGATTATGAAATATTTACAAGGTTCGTTGTACATGTTTTTTCATATTGATTCCTTGTTCCAATCTAGGAGTCTAATTTCGTCATCTGCTGCAAAACCCAAGCATTAGCACCACTTAAAATTACTAAAACCAACAGCATCACAAAACGGAACCTCCCCTATGCACTAACTCCGTACTAGTTGAATAAATAACAGCAGTAAGTGTTGCAAATTGCCTCTCTCCTAGGCTAATGACAGGAGCAAGTTTATATCATTACACACCTGAGAGCTGCTACCGCGTACTGACAGGCGCTTTGTACGTGGCGTGGAGTACCGGTTACTTTAATATTCTTGTAAATATATTTATTTTACCAAGGTTCGCGGAGGCAACCGTGAGACAGGAGGTAGCTAAAATTAGAAGTCTACAATTTTATATAATGGTGTTTAATATTATAAATATTTATAAATTAGCCTTCCAGCGCGGTAATGCGGCCAGTATATTCAGCACGCTGCTTTCTGGCAGTGGGCTAGAACACTTATCCATATTTAGACTTTTTTAAAATATTCCTTTTTTATTATTTTAGAAATAGTATATTTAGTTTTTCCCATGGTAATGTAATATTAATAATTTATTGATTAATTTATCATAATATGGATGGCACTCCAGTACTATATTCTTGCGACAAAGTTGGCTGTAAGTGTTTATATATAGTACCTACCTATTTGCTCGAGCAGCCTGAAGTTGGCTTGATGGTAAGCGCTTGATGTTAACTTCCAAATATTCGCTTCCTTTTGTCTCTTAAAAAAACTTTATAAAATAGGGTAAACTTTTATGAAAACAGCTCAAAAATCAAAATCAAAATTCGTTTATTTTACTAAATCCTTAGGCTATAATAGTTACATATAATTTAATAACAAAAGATTAGTAGGTACGAAGAAGTAAGTAGGTACTATTGAATTTTCATTTCTAACAATTCGATAATTTTATTAATAAATATAAAATGTGAAATAATTCAAGAGGAAATTGATTAAATACTAAGGCTTACTTTTTACATGTTTTCATTGGACCCCTAGGCAAAAACCTAGAAATAGATGTTCCGTATATTTTCTTTGGAGGAAATTTAACAATATTAGGTTTGAGAAGTACAAAGTTTAATGGAGTTGCAGGATATTTCCGAAAGGAGTTGAAATGTAATTATAAACCTTTACAACAGCTGTGCCACGAGACTTTATGTGTGTCAATGTGTGTGAGAGTGTGTGTGAGCTGGCAGTGCAATTTATTTACACATAAGCTTTGCACATACGTATGGAATTCTGTCATAAAATCTGTCATTAACGAAGAAAGGCGTCTAGAAAGATCTAGTCGCAAGGCGGCTAACTAGAAATACCTACTCGTACAAAGTCTTCTTTTAACTATGTAATTAGAAATAGTCAGTATTTTTTTAAAATATAAAACTTATTTTTTATTTAACGGTTTATCAAAACGTCATAATAGAAAAGATTTTTTTATCATTCATGTTAGGTAAGGAGTAGTAAGCTTCATTGTATAAGACTAAGATATTGCTAAAGATATTGAAAGTCTATCTAACTGTATCTTTCCAACCATTTTTCCCCACTTTTTCACCTTCCATTTGCGGTATTAATACGGAAGCCGCGTAAAGAAACTTCCCAAAGATTTGAGAAACAAACTCCAAACTTAATTCATATTTCATTCACTCATTTCCAAATTAACTCCCGTTTTATTTCTGTGCCGGAGTCGTCTCTACTTACAGATTAATCAAAACTTTTTCCATGTTTTTGTAAATTGTTCATTTTATTTAAGTGCTTCCCGTTTTGTGGGTCTGTATCTGGGTAGGGTTTGAATGGGTTAGTTTTGTTGCCGTAAAGTAAATTAAATTTTGCCCCCAAAGGCGAGTATGCTCCTATTTTGAGATTGCAGAACAAGTTGCTTTTGTTCGTAATTACTTGACATGAATTTCTCTTATTTAACCGAATGAAATGAAGATAATATAAGAAAAAGTATTGTTGTTTGTTTACATTGTTTGTTCGACTATAACATAAGCAAACCCTTGATTAATTATTTTTACAAGAATGATGGTAAGTTATATTCAATGAAACGTTGGTTTAATTATATAAACCACCACAATTGGTATTTTTAGAAGTTTCTAGGTGTAGGCGGGATGAGGTACATGAGATACGGTCTGAGGCTCGCCCACAATGGTACATGAGATACGGTCTGAGGCTCGCCCACAATGGCTCGCCAATATCTTCGATCTACTTAATGTGATGAAAAAAGTTAGTTGGATTTTCTCTTTTTTTCTTTTTGTAATATTATAACTTGAATAATTGTAATTTAAATAAGATTTTTACTGGTACAAAGTTAATTTTAATTGAAAAACATAATTCATTTACATTCTAAAATACTCCTATTGTTATGAAGCACCTACAAATCTATAGTTACATAACATTATTATTTAAGAAAATTTATCAATGACTTATAACATAAAACAGAATACTCGTACATAGAACAGGTAAAACCAAAGGTAGAATAAAACCGTGGATAAATCAGGAAGAAAGATCCTTGCGGCGCGGAAACTGATTATCCTGTGCGTTGTACAATTCCAATGGAAAGACCAGAGTGGTCCCGGGGATAGGAACCGGCGAATAACAGCTTGGGAGGATATTTCAAGAATACCTACTGATTGAAAACATCAATGTAAAGGAGCAAGTTATGTTTTGTTTATTTGTAATATTTGAATACGGTGAAATATCGCATTTTATGTATGATCTGCTTTTTTTTCGTGTAATTTTGTTGCAAAATGTATATTCTTTTTAATAAAATGAATAAGATATCACACTTCATATATTTTTTTTCGTTAAAACGCTGTGTGAAAATGTGCACATTTTTTTCAAGAAAATTCGTGAGCGTGACTTTTTACACCAAGGTGAATTTCATAAACGCATCATACAGTTTTTTTTTCAATTTGCCAAAAGAGTTTTCAATGTAAATGAAATGGCCTGCAACGTCAGATATAGCATGCAAGGCACATCACAGGCAGACATTTGAAGCAGCTGTTGTTTTTGAATTTTAAATTTAATATTATATTTATGCTTGAGAAAGCAAATTTTGTTTGTGTTTTACAAAATTTATTTCGGTACTAGCTGGTTCCCGCGACTTCGTCCGCGTGGAATAGTTATTACCATAAAAACGGGTCTATTGAGTTAACCTTAAAAGATAGACATATACTGTTGCAGACATTTTGTTAGACCATTACAAGAAAAATAATTCTTTGATACGTATTTTTTTGATATCTTGAACCGTTTTCGCAGCGCACGCAACGGAATCCCTCAAAGATGAATAATTTTCCCGTTTTTTCCACATTTTCCATTATTTCTTCGCTCCTATTAGTTGCAGCGTGATGTTATATAGCCTAAAGCCTTCCTCGATAAATGGTCTACTAAACACAAAAAGAATTTTTCAATTCGCACCAGTAGTTCCTGAGATTAGCGCGTTCAAACAAACAAACAAACAAACTCTTCAGCTTTATAATATTAGATTGGAGCGTTTACTTTGGACCTCTAGGATGTAATATCATTGAGACAAAAGGGCGGTATTTCACATTTTGTGTCTTATTTAACCTTGGTCCCGTAATATACTTCGTGGAATTTTAGACCAGTTGCCTTTGTTTACTTATCTACCTATAGTTAAAGTTATGTATGTATGTAGTGTAATATATGTAAAGTAAACATGATTCATTTTATACAATGGTGAAGGCCTTTCGTTGTAAGTATTATAATTATTATTTATTTACGTTTTATCATAATTACACTAACAACAAAAAAATGTTTCATCGTTCTATTAAGTTAATAGATCAATGTCTAATTAGTACTTTTGCGCCCTCTATTGACTTTATCTGTGTTTTTATTTGTAGCTTTATATCATTATCAAATGTATCATAGTCAAATGTATTTTTTATGATTTATTCTTTGAAATTTTAAGTTTTTTATCTCATTAGTTGAATGCAAAAAACTATAAAACGTTCTTCAAATATAACTGAGAAAAATATCGGAAAATATCACCGAAGTTTCTTATCTCAAATATCTTTGATCAAGTGGTTTAAAGTCTGCAAAGTAATGGTCACATTGGAGAAACCTACTTTATTCCTTGGGGGCTACTCTGAGATAAAAAATAATATTTATTCATTTATTTCACCAAGTCGTTCTCATCTACAAATAATAAAAACATACATATCAGATCTCACAACGTTTTTAAATTCAGTGCAACATGTTACCTTAGAATGAATCCTATAAAAACCTCATAGTATTGGGACAACAAATATAAGATCATAGTTATTATCGGAGACGAATTAATATCTCCAATTAAATATTTTCCTTATATTAATTTAACATCTATCAAGAAAAGGGGACTCTAGTATAGAATAAACATTTTTTTTGTCTTATAGTAACCCCCGCTGACCGTTTTTCTTAAGTTGAATAAGACCGTAAAGAAGAAACCTTTTTAGGCTCTATTTTAGTTGGAGCAAGTTTACGTGAAATTCCGAGTGAGGCGCTATTTGCCAGACTTGGTAAAGTGGGAATGAGGCACATTATCTCAGTGGAAAACATGGAACGTATAACTAGTAGGTGTAAAAATAACCTACCTACATGTAAAATATTTTTTTCACACTAAAACTAGTTTACTCTAATTTAAGGTTTTTAGAAGTAGGTAATTAGGTAATAGTTTATTGAAGATGTGAAGCGAATGCTATGTCATTGATCGTTTGATACACGTTTCTTTTATATTAAGTTTATGCTACATTTTATACACACAAATAGATATTGAACCAGATAACTAAATAAAGCTTAATTCCAAACACAATTAAATCCAACCAGATTTCGCTAAGCAAGGCCATAAAGCTAAACTAAAGATACCATCTGTTAGTGCAAAGGTTTCAAGTTAGTTCTAGATCCAGCTCATAGCAAAGTCAATCCAAGTGAGATTCGATCTCAGTACAATCAGCGCCCTCTAGTGTTGACAAAGGGCTCTCACAAACAAAGGGAGAGTTTGGCAACTACGAACTCAGGTAGGAGTTGCCAGAAGTGAGGTGGGCCAAATGACCGTTTAGTAGGATAACCACATCATGGTTGGAAGGCGAGAAATATTTGCTTCTATTTTCAAATTGATTTAGAATATAATTTACATAGATACAATAGATAGATACATTTAGACAAATACAAGTATTTGCAATTTATGATAATAATTTAGGTAGTTCAAGTATGTGAGTGTTGCTCGGCGGTTCCAGTGTCTGCTTTTCATCCAGACGCAACCTGGTTCGATTCCGGCCCTACACCTATATGTATGTGGATTTGCACTCGCTTAGCGGTGAAGGAAAACATCGTGAGGAAACCGACATGTTTGAGGAACACAATATCCGAGGACATGTATCTTCCGTGGAAGGACCTGGGCGCCCACCACGATGTATATCTACTCAAGAGAACTCCCCTAACGAATTATTTATGCGGGGGAGTCACGACCCTCAGTCATGAGGAAATACGACTCAAGAGAGAGTGCAAGTAAGGTTAGCATAATGTTGTGTAAATTTCTAAAATTACATATCTACTGCACGTATGTGAAAATATGAAACGGGGGCATGGCTAACCTACTCCTATCAGAAGTTGTAGTTTATCTTTACGGCTTCACCTTGTATTGAGTTTTCATGAACGCCGGGAGAACCCCCGCTGCTTTATTACACTACTTCGATTGTAAACATACAACTACATTACTATAACTAGCTTCTACAGCTACACGTCAAACTTCTTTTTGATTTATTTTATACTAGCAGTGCCCTGCAGTTATATATCCGTGTTAAGAAGGCAACTCAAGTGTTAATTAATGATAATTATATTTCATCAGAATTGCTTTTGCCGATTCCGTGACAAACACACTTACAAACTTAAATAAGCCATGCTTAAAAACTTGAGTACTTACTAGTCTTATTTTCAAACAATTCTTATTCAAAAGTATTATTTATCAGATTTTTTCAAATTGATGCGGCTTTTATTCCAACTTTTGTTTCAGTTGCTCAAAAACTTAGGTACGCTTTATGCTAAGATATACATAATTAAATTACTGAGAAAATAAGTTCAAAAGATTAGAAATGTTGTTTCTAAGTCAATATTTTAAGTAAATTGTTTTAATATTAATCTTTTTAGGTACAAGGTGGTTACAAATATAAATACCTATATATGTAGGTATACGCTTAAAAAAGATCTCTGATAGTGTTTCTTTCCTAAAAGCAAACTAATTTATATGCAAAATAATGTCTGCATCGATGTCTTATATCGGGCTATCTAAAACTATCCCAATGTAAAACAAAATGAAGAGCTAAATCAATTTACAAAATTATAGCAGAGTCCGAAAACAATTAACCCTCTCGAGTGTAGTTGTATTCTCCGAGGCTGTCAAGTAATGTTCAATAAATTCTACAAATGGCCGCATTTCCTTGAATATTTATGAAACAGACCCCATCTGAACCTTCCAGGGGACAACCATGTGATTGTTTTGACTTCATGCATTTAGAATTAATTTAATTTTAATTTTCGGTTGTGGATAAAATGTACATACAATATGCATAAATGTGTGTTGGTTAAGTTTACCATTTTTTGAATGTCAAATATGAAATTAAATACATTTTTTTGCAGAAAACTCCAATAGTAATTTGTTATTAAATTCTTGGGAATAATTTCTTAAAATATCGCTCATATCATGATAAATAAAATAGTTTTTTATAATAAGTTATTTTTGAAATTAAGAAAACATGTATGGTTCAGTTAAGTGCATAAGCTATAATGCTCCACTATGTATGCTTCCATTTGGGCCACACAGTCGTTTGCGCGTGTTGTCATTTCAGCTGGCGTGGTTGTTAAGAGAAAGATTAAAAGCCCCTATAGTATCCCCATAAGGTCCCACATAAAAGGTCCCTCGATCTATCAGGCAGCACAAGTCGATGGCCGCCCTTACACCAGCGCGGGATAAAAATCAATGGCCCACCGATCCCTGTTAAGGTAGTTTACAAATAGGGGGACAGATAAGTGAGTCATAAAGTTATTATTATTATTGTTTATTATATTATATAAAGTGGGTTAGCGTTATAAGCAAAATGTCATTGTAGGTTTTTAACAACCAATAAGGTAAACTGACCTAAAAATAACACATTTAACACAAAATTTATTTAAAACAACTTACAATTCATACAATTCACTTTACACTAAGATATTTATGTATGAGTGAGCCAGGCATTTTAGAAAATGCAAAATACCCGCGTTATTACCTACATGTCTTTCGTATTGTTGCATACCAAATGGGCAGAAGTTTTTTTTATTATTTGTGATATGTGTGTGTGTGTGTGTGTTTGTTGTTGTAGAATTAATCACATCCTCATGACATTTTACTTTCTATGTCATAGATTTTTTACTGTAGAGTGGCAAAACTTATTGTAATGAATCATAGTAATTTTCTCTGTTAATTCAAGTTGCAATATGTACCAGAAAGTTTGTCTCTTCTATACATATTGAATGATGCAACAAAGCGAGCATTGAAACAAGCGGAATGAAAGAGACGATATTATTCTCTACAAGCGCTATTTAAAAATTAATCTCAAGTAAAAGTTTGAGGCTGCTCTTGTCATAACCGTTAGACGTCAGATTATCTCTACTATCTCTTCAGCTTTAAATATTTTACGCCCCGCAGAATGTCTGTGAAGGTTTTTGGGCTTTCTGATGCTTTTTCTTTGATAAAAAGGTTGGAAAATCATAGGATGAGTCATTTGCAGCTGTAGTATAATTTACAGCAGCATCTTTTGATCGATCATACTTTCTATTTGAAACTTTAATGGTAATTTATGTACAAAATCACAGAATAAAAGTATTTTGATAAGTATTTTGCTATTTACGAAACAAAACGACATAAACACCTTAATTAACGAAACATATAACTGAAACTTCTCAAAATTATTACAATTAACAGTCGTGCTTGCAAGAATTACATCATTTGTTTAAATTTAATAAATCTACTTTTATTAAATGATTGTAAATCTGTACGTTAAAGTGAAATCACGATTAAGAAGTTTCATTTCGGAAATTAAACGTCGAGAGCTCCGATATGATCTTTCATCTATCGGCACAATACTTAGGACGTCATCTTCCAATCACCTCTCGAGGTGGGCCTTCAAACCCGGATGTAAGCCGGATATAAACCGGCTGGTGCTGAATTACTTTCCAAAAAGTTTAAAATTAGTTTGCTTTATTTGTTCAAATACAATTGGTTTTGAGCCGAATCAGATAAAATAATTTAAATTAGACTGATATAAATTCTGTAGCATTAATTAATAGCCCTAGTTATCTTACTTTTAGATATCTTCCATGTACCCATGAGTTACAGTTTTATCATATGTATAGATATACTTAGATAGAAGGCAGATGTAAAAAACTCATTGATATAAATGTAATTGTGAAAACAAGTCGATTTTTTTAAATTTTCCAATGACATTGCCCTTGATTAATACAACACTGTAGGACGTTATCCTTCAATCACCTGAAGAGGCGTTGAGATGCCCTCGAAAGTCGGATGTTACCCGGATGGATCGCATCGGATCCAACCCGGATATAAACCGGATCGTACTGGATAACGATCGATTTCCGGATCGTTATGCATCTACCTACCGACAATGTTTAGCTGCTTTGTAAATTTTAATGGGTTTGAAAGAGTACCTGACGAAGCTTTTGATGATAACATTAATGTTAATATCATTCGCGGCATTGTTGAGACTTTGTTTTATTTTCATATTTAGCAAAAAGACACGGTTTTTTTTATTACAATAAAAGAAAGAAGAGAGCTCAACATTTATTCATTTATTTATATATATTTATTAATTTTAATCTGTTGGATATCTCGTTTACTCATCATTGACACATCAAGTATGTATTAACTGTACTATTCCATGAATCAAAGTGTCTATAGCTTTGCATCTAGCATGAATTACTTTATTAACTATCTACAGCCGGTCTACGCCGCTACGCCATGTGTTGCTACGGGCTACGACGGGCGCTACGAACTTACGTCACAATGTGCTACGAACTATTCTACTGTCATTTTTAGAATAGTAGACCTCGTCATATAAAAATATTTAAATCATTATTATTTTTATCAAAACTTATTATTTAATGTAAGGTTACTGAAAAACAAACAAGAAACAGCCATTTCAAATATCTGTTTCAACAAATTTTGTCCACTTTGTCAACTGTCAATATCAAGTTTTCTACAAACTGCATTTAAAACTGAACAAAATCACTAAATATTAGTATAAAAAATACTCAGTTTCGTCATAACATGTTACAAAAGTATAAGTACCTACCAGTGCATGCATTTAAAACACAGACATTTTACATTTTGGGCGCTTTCGTGGGTCGGATGACACGTTAAATTGTAGGTCCTGGTTGATCGTCTAGTACGGCAGTCGTTAAGCCATGTCAGAGGCCCTTAAGGCGGCTTGATAAACTCTCGACACCAGAGTTGGCCACTCTCATTCGATAAGAAGAAGAATAACAAAAAATATAAGTTACTACAAAGCCCTTTCGCTCACTTCACTTGCTCATTCAGTACGTCTATTCAGATTCTAGCTTAGACTTAATGCAAGCGCAGTGCATGGCTAAGTAAAGAGGCTCAGGTGCGGTGCTTAATGCCGGGATCTACTTGATATAGTGCAGGATTATAAACTTTAACTACCTACTTGGACTAACATTTTACATTAAAGTTAATAGCCTGGTTTTGTTATTACTTTTCATATAATATAGAAGCTATATGTAAAGGAAGCAAGCCTGACACAGCAAGCAGATAATAAATTCCCAAAGAACCTTATGTAAGCTATATTTCTTCTGGGATTTTTTTGCTATTTTCATTGTTTAAAATACCGTTGTATTATTTATTATTGGTTAGAAAAAAGACAGTGTTTTTAAATAACAACAAACAACAATTATTTCCTTCTTCTTTGGCTCCCATTGTGTAACTTTCTTTTGAGACGTGTCTGTAGGTACTCGTATATAGGTAGGTATTGTGTTTCGAAGAAAACCACAACGTCGATTAGTTACATCCAGAGACTGTGGGGGCTACTATAACAAATTTAAAACAATCATGCTTATATCTGTATGATCGTATCTACTTGTAACTCTAACACTTTTTTTTATAGTAGATATGTGTTTATTGGTTTCTAGGTAAATTGCACGAATTAATTAACAAATGGATAAATTAAAGAATGATGCAACGCAATGGATAACTTGTACGGTATTTTTAATTACTGGTGTACTGAAAACAGAGTTTACCCTTTGAGGGTAATTGTAAGGTTGACGTTAGTAATTTTCTGTTTTTTTTTGTGAGATTTCAGCATCGTTACACCCTCCGTGCCGTGTTTCACAGTAACCTCCTCTCAGACGTATATTCAATACAAAGGCAGAAGTAATTACTAGCAGTGGCAGCCGGAGGTACTCTAATAAATGAGCTACTCGTTGAAAAGAAAACCAGAACTTTTTGATAACTCCTCTCAGAGGCATGATGAGTATAAAATCATGGGAGAAATACACGTAGCATTACTATAATTTCGCACATATTAAGTACTAAGCTAAAATTGTAAGTTATATCTAAAGACTCTAGGTAAGTTAGTTAGGAAATGTAGTAGTTTATTGCTATACAGTTTATAGCTTATTTCAACTTTAGTTGCATTTTCTGCCATATGAAACTAAATGTTGATTAGCTTCTCCGTGGCGGCGTAAAAGATTAACAAAAAACTTTCAAAAGACTTGACAACCTCCTTTTTTTGGAAGTCAGTTAAAAGACCAATAAACTCACCTTCGCTTCTTGAAATATGTAAGTTCATTTAATGTAGGATGGCCAAATCGTATGTAACTATGAATATATTTTTACATTTCTATGGAATACACACATACACATTTCTCTGTTATTTCTCTACTAACTGCTCCGAGGTGCCAGAGGAAACCACAAAGCCTCAAATAAGCGGAGTTATTCAAAACTTGATTACCGCCACAGATAATACGAAGATGCTTATTTCCGCCGAGTTTTGGCTTCACTTTATTTCCTCTGACACCCTGATAGTATTATCCGGTGTTTATGACTCAGAATAAGCAAAGTTTTTGTAAACATTATAGCTTTATTGTCTGTTATTTTTTTAGGCTTTCTATATTTGTCAAGATTGGTGGTGATGAAATACTGCTCAGAATCATTAATTTAACGGCATTTTTTGGATATGCAAACAGTGATTTCTTTATTTTATTAAGAAATGTGAAATACTCGTGGTATGTACCATAGTAAAAAAAAACATACTATGTATGTTTGTATGTAGTACTGTAGGTATTCTAATGAGCATCTTGACCCCATCAGACGTCATTCTGAAGACTGCGATAGGACGTAATTAACACGTGCCTTCTGAGACACAGTGCCGGTCAGAGATCAAGAGAACGTAGATGGCGCGTAAAATATGCCTAGTTGCAACAATGTATTTAATTGTATATATATTCTAATAGGTTTTACAATCTAGCGGAGCGTGCAATTTGATCCAGTTTGCGTGCATTTACGATCAGGTTTTAGCTCTTCAGATACTGTTGCAAAAGTATACATCATAGTCGAAATAGATATGTACGTAGGCTCGTCATCACCAATATGAAAGCTAAAGTAAAAGAAGTGTGAACAATTAATTCATTTTTAATTTATTTACTCATTTCTATAATACGTATACAAAAATACACGTCATTTCTGCCGTTTCAGTTTGAAACACACTCAAAATGAGTCCATAATAATTATCTGTGCAAGCAAACTTCTCACAGTAAGTACAGTTGTAGTAAATAGTAATCCACATCGGAATGAGGTTCCATCGTAGAGATTAAGGTTCTAATCAGTGGTGTGGCGCCCTGCCTGCTTGCCGACCGACAGGTCACATTCCAGACTCATGGACAGGACAGACCCTTTTGTGAGTAATTGTGTGTTTATTACGCAGATAAAATTAATATAATAGAGAAATGACTATTGTATGAGAAGTTTGAGTAATTTTTTTATAACAATATCTCGTCAAAATGCGATGAAACATGTGGCATATATTATATGCTTACTTTGTGATACGGAATGTGTGTCGAGATAAATAAAAACAAAATTTACACACAAAATGGCCACACAAAACTTTATTTTTTGATGCTTGAATTGATGTCTTATACCTTAAGCCGACCGAAAGAGCAACCAGTTATTGGTAACTTTATTTCAATTATACAAATGAATCATTTGTTTTTAACCAAACTGAATTATGTATACCAAAAACAAAATCGCACCTTCACCTTCAACACGAAGTTAAATTGCTAAACGGTAGAATGCCAGCCTTCCCACATTTCTGTAATTGCAAACGTGTTGACTTAGTTTGTTTAAGGCTTAAACAATGTAGATTAAAGACACCTAACTATTTGTGTATATTCTGTACAAAATATTTATTTTTTCTAGATCACTACACCCTCCGTCGAAACGTAGCTTATATAAGTGATGATTAGGCAACCTAGTGATCAAATGTATAATAGTTAGATTAAAAAAAAACTTTATGAACCAGCATATAAACTAGTACCTAACTGTTTTTTTTACGTGGGATAAGTTTACGTTTGACTACTGTACGTACAGCCCGCTTGATTTTAAGCAATGTTGCAGCCTAGGGTGTAGCACGCTTACCTATAACATAGCTAGTTATAGCATAGTTTGTTTAAATATAATTTAAGGTCTAAAATTTATTAAATCTGTGGACATTTTTAATTACCTCTAAACTGACGAACATTCGATCATAATAAAGCGTATGTTTGTTATTAAGTCTATCCTTCAAAGCCCGTGGGCGACCTAAACAAATAGAATTAAAACAAACTCTCTTGTATTACTTTGACGGGAACCAACGCCGGGTATATTTTGGAAGTCAAATAGAAGCCGAGTTTGAAGCGGTCACTTTCATTTGCAAAATTTTACACGATATTTTTGTAGACTTATTTATAAAAGCATATATCAAGCGTAGCGCAACAATATTGAAGCTTTGAATTAATATTCAATTTTACACCAATATATTTATGTAGTTAGCTAATGAAATGCATATTTAATTTACTCATGTACCATGCGATTTTTAAGTAACATTTTTACGACTGTTAAATTTATTAGTTTTTGTTTAACCGACTTCATGTTTGTTTGTATTGTGATGTGTATCTAATATCTTATACCAATAAAGGTCTATGACTGTTTCTTATACTTCAAAGTATTTCCCAACAAAATATATAATGCCCGAAAAATCGCATTAAGCTCAATACATGATCCAAAAACATATTAATAAGTGAAAAATAAATGAAGCTAGACAGCTTAGTAACCGACTATCTATGACCCGTACTGGATATCGCCAACTCGAATATAATTAATCGGCTTACGGTCTTGAGCAATTACTTTCTCTTTCTGAGTAAAGTAAAGATTTAAAATTGTTGAGCGGAAGATTCCTTTGAACCTCTCTCTCAGTTCAGTAACAGGCGAATATTCAGAGGTCAAGTTTTGCAAAATATTCCTTTTTAATTTGGTTGTGCGATGAGGTATGTAAGTATTTTTCGAGGCAACCGAAGTATTTTTTATGCACGGTATTGAATTAAAAATACGTTGTGTTGTAAGGTATATTTTTACTGGATAAACAGATTAAAAATGGTCCTAAAATAAACGAAAATTTTAAGGAACATGTTACATGTAACAAAATAATTTTATAAAAATTATTTTCTACTATACCTATGTGTTAAAAAGATGCAAATCATTTTTCATTCATTTATTTGATGAAAATTACACTAAAATTGGATTATTTATCAAGACAAATAAACCCCTATATCTAGGTCTCCAGACATGTAGATCTAGACGCTAAGTTGTGAGCCTGACAGGGAATCTATTAGTAATGACATAGACATATTACAACCTACTTACAAGTATAATACTCCGCCACGTGTATGGTTTAGTTTTTACGTACGATTTTTTCATAGCGGTAAAGGAAAACATCTTGAGGAAACCGACATGTCTGAGGACCACAATATCTGAGGACATGTGTCTTCCATGGAAGGACCTGGGCGCCCACCACGATGTATCTGCCCAAGAGAATTCCCCTGACGAATTAATTCACCGGGAGTCACGACCCTCAGTCATGAGAAAATACGAATCATAGGGAGAACGGATCATCATGATTTTTGGTATGTAGGTCAGGTAGTATGAGGTCTTAGAAGTGTTATTGGTTACTTTTTATTCTGAAATAATGCGAGCGAAGCCGCGGGCTTCCACTAGTAAACTATTAATAAAATTAGCAAGGCGAGAGGCACTATACAAAGTGTACTCATCTTCTCATAGCGCGAGTTTAACGCTTGCAAGTTCCTGGAGCATATAAAGACCTTACTACAATTTAATTATAAGTGACGCTTCGCTACGTTATTATATTGTCATCCGGACCTGTACGGGATTTATTAACCTACGACACAATAGAAAGGGTTCTAAGTTTTACGTGTCTGTGTTTCTGTCTGTATATTTATAAATTATACGACTATACGTGTGCAATGTGTATCTTTATTTTGTCAAACAAAGGCAGTGTAAACCTGCATGTAAGCAGAACTAATAAGTGGATAGTGTAACTTCCATAAAACAAATCAATACCAATATGAATTTAACCAATTTGACGTTCATTCAAAACCTGACTTTGTTCGTGAGTATTATATTTTTAGATCCGCTGGCAAAAGTAATACGCAGAGAGTTCTAGGCCAAACTTAGCCTCTACGAAATATAGTTACTTCAACTTTCCTCCCAATATGAAAGTTAGTAAATATTATTATAGTAACAACTAATGAAATAGGGCGTAGAAAATAGAAAAGAAAAGCCTAACCAGTAACATGAGAAAATGAAAATCTAACCTTAGCATAGTTATATTTTAAGGACAAAAGTTGGTGATTTTTATTCATCTTCATCATCATCATGAATAAAAACACACATAATCATCAATATTATTTCTGTTTTTATTACATTTGGACAAACAGTTGAACTGTCTTGAATTAAATTTATAGTAGAAGTAGATTACTACAATAATTAATTTATCAAAAATCAACATCAAGTACTTATTACTATAATAATTAAATGATGATGTTAATTTGTTTCACTTTCACTTCTATTACCAATAACATTTAAATTCGTCTAATTCCAAAGCAATTTCAAAATTTAATATTCTCTTATACATAAAATAATATCTACTAAATCACCTCTAACTGTGCAGTCGACACAAACAACGACCAACTTCGAAAGCTTATTGTCCCGAAACCAAAACTAAATAAAACTCAACTCCAAACCCAATTTATATGAAAACTGAAGGAAAACTAAAACTACCCCCGAATTGGAACTATCGTGTGAGAGCAAACAAAGGGATTTACTGGGTTATATTGAAGTCTAAATGGGATCAATTTAGTTTGAATTTATATATAATTTTACTACTCAGGGTATACTTTAACTTTTTAAATTTTAAAACTTAACTGATTCATTAATGAAAATGTTTCAATTGCATAATGGCACTGACATTATAATATTACACTACATTGATCAGGATCCTTATGTTATCTGATACCACCGATCATGATAATTCACTCCTTAGCTGCGTGCAAGCGGACAGACAACTCATAAAACACACTTTCACGGTGTACATAATGGTAAGTAACTTGTTTTGAATAATACTTGTCTGTAACGGTAAAGATATGAAACCTGAAACACTCTCTCTAAAATAAAATTTAATCTCAAGGCAACATCGCAATTTATACTACATTTGTAGACTCTTCGTAGGTATGTTATCGTAAGTAGTGAAGCTATTTTTATAATAATATTTATGTAGATATATATCCCGAGGCTTTTATATACATGTATCCAAGAAATACTTGTATATGAAATACTACAGAAAAACACAACAAATTTGTAAAGAAATTACTACTCATAGAATAGTCCAACATCCCTGTATTATTTTGGCAGCGAGGGGCGTACACCGAACCACTCACAGTCCGATTGTAAATCTCGCTCCGGAACTAGCAATAAAACAATGTAATTTAGGACGAGAGGAAACCAAACTACACTAGATAAGCGGTTAGATAAATTATATTGGAGCTGATTATTGCAATGCTCGTAGCATTTGATGCTTTTGTAATTAGTGTTGAAATATTAGTAAGGCTCTGATTGTCTATAATATGAATTGGCATAATTTTATGTTCTGATGCTTATGTTATGATTTTTATTAGCGATAAATTGTTTTTACTTTTTCATCGTGACTAACGACTAACGTTAAAAGTCAATTTGAGTTTGATACTAGACATTGGTTAAATGTATTATATATTAGTAAATGATTAACGATTAAATTAATCCGAATAAATAGTATGGAAGACTATAAAATAAATAATAATGATTGATGAACCAGAGATTAACTTACTGTCCAGTATTCCCAGTAATATGGTCAATCATATTCTCATCCTACCAACGTATACTATAGATGCTATACTGACCCAACTGGCAACATTTACCCGAACTCCAGGGACAAAGTTAGAGGCTACAGAACACTCACTAATTAACCATTTAGCTGTAAAACTGGCCACTGGCTGGGCACTCCGTACCCCGCACCGAATAACTATGCAGTTTGCACTATAAACTGTGCAGTTTCAACAATAAATTGTGCAGTTTAGGAATACAATTGTGCAATTTCTCTAGGATTGTGCAGTTAACAAATGAATTCTCGTGCTAAGAGCAGAGATTTAGCGCTTCTTTCGAAACAAGTTGTTAATGTACTGAAAAGCTTTAGCTGCTGCGGCTTTGAACTAAATGAATTTATTAATTTGGCTTCCACTTTTACTTAAGTGCTATTTAATATACACACAAGTAGACAGTGTGATTAAAAATGAAACATAAGAGACGGTCTAATAAGAGCGTAGATTGCCTATTACTTATAATTACACGCCTCTATCTAAATCCTTATACTCCAATCTGTATAATAATGGCGGCCATTACAATATTCTGAGGAGCCACGCCGAGGTTACGTTTACAGCACCTCCGGGAGATCAGGTTACCTAACTGAGAATACATACAGGGTTACAGGTCTATACTCTGTCTTTCAAACGCTCCTTTAGTATAAATAAAGACGTTGTAGTTTTTTTTTACTGTACAATTTGACTTACTAAAAATTTATGAAATAAATCTAAATGTAGGTATTTCTACGTACCATATTTAACCGTCATCTGGTAAGGTATGTTTTTTGCCACTTTACGAACTTTTTATGGAGCGCAATAGGCACGATACAAAAAACTAGCTTGTTCTTTCTAGAGTTGTATTTCCTCATATCTGAGGGTCGTGACGTGGCCCCGCGCACACTCAATTCATTAGGGGATTTCTCTTAAGTAGATATGATAGACGCTGGGTGTTTCATAAATTCGGAAAGTTTCAGTCAGAAACGAAACGCCAGTCAAAGGGCCCTTAAAACTTTTATTATTGGCGCAGGATTAGATATGATTGGTGGATAGCAGTCATTGGTAAAAATATGTAAGTTTTGACGTCTCTGATTGCTGTTCTGTTTCCGCGTGGAAACTTTCCGAATTTGTGAGACACCGTACAGGTTCTTCAACATAGTTAAGTTCTATTTATACCTACTACTAACTTACAAGTTCCTCTGTATACAGTTGAAGAGGAGTTTAATAGGAGTTGAGGCGACACGTGTCGATTGTTCGATTGATTATATTGTACTACATTGTTAGTTTCAGGTACGAGGGATATAGTTGTTCGAGTGATGACTGATCACGTATTATGCCGTTGTATGCCTCTTGGGATGTTATTTGTGTTTGTGTTTGCTGAGCAAAAGGTTCCGATTTGATAGGCAGTTAATATGGTTTTTTTCTGAGAAATCTATTATGATAGATCAGAGACGGTCATATTTCTTAACATTAGGTAACTAGTCAGTCGTCAATGTAAGCCAATAAATTTTCAACAGTTTTTTGAAAATTTATCCAATACTTTAATACATGACAATGCATTTATTTACATTTGACCAATACAGCGTCTGGAGTGATATCTCCTCAGGTGACAACCACACAAGCACACAAGTGACGTCGTGATCTAAAATCAACTTTTACTGCTGTATGTGTAGTGTAGTGAAGGAAATTAATTTTATCATCCGCTCATGGAATTCGAAACCTTTAATCATATCTGCTGAGCTCACTAACCTTCCAAAGCCCATTTAACATTCTTCCATAATAGAGTAAAAATAGAACCTTCAAGAGATCAAGATTGAAGAACCGTGTAAAACCCTCCGCAGCGGCAGGATCTTTCAAGCGACCTCTTTAGACAAATGCATTGAATCCATTCCACCATTGTACGATGCACACTCTACACTGTATTCCAATTTAAAAGGCTTCCCGTCGGGACGGACAATGCTGGCTGTAGGGTGGCCACACTTATACTATTTTGCAACATTAAAAAAATACCGTAAAAGTACTAAATCACTCTCAGGTCTCTATACTACCATCGTATCAACAATTACGTTGATTCGTCTGCACTGCAACACATGAGAGGAACAAACAGACCAACAAACATATCATAGATTTCGTAGTAGTATTATTTATCCACTTAGCTAAAAACTATGTACCAACATTCAAATAGAAATCTGCGGTTGGTTAGTATTTTGAGAGCCTTATATCAGTCACATCGACGGCTATTTGATGAGATAAAAAAAGTTTGACAACAATAGTAACTCATAATATATAGGTGCTTATGATGCATAGACAAACCTTTAACACACTAAAAAGGAGAGCCCCGCGCCATGAGTCTAGGCCTGCAAATATAGATACGTCACTGGGCGTATTCCACTCCTGCCCAAGTACATTATTTAACCAATAGCCAAATGCAAAAAGGAGGATTGCGAAGTTTCGAGAAAAAAAAATACTAAGTCTTTGACGACATACCCACACGCCTGCCATATTTTTCTTTACCACTGCGGCCACCGCCATAGATGGCCACCCTACCCACATCGAGCCCGAGCATTGAGCCGCAGACACATAAAGTACACTCGTGTGTATAAAACCACTCGATCCTGTGTGTTTTGTGTGTTTTATATGTGTTGTGTGTTTTGTATGTGGTGTGTGTTTGTGGCTATTTGCCCCGCATTTAGGGCGGCTGATAATTTATGGCTCGAAAGGCGGTTCATTTGCCTTTGTTTTGATTTTAAGTTAGAATTGTCCATTTGTCACGTATGTAATGAATTAATCGAGGTGCGAACGTTATTTGGTATTGTTGAAAATAATTCAATTACGTACGGTTTTGTTTCATTTATTTTTTGTGAGATTTTCTGATCGTGTCATTTTATAAATGGTATTAATATTTTGTGCAGGCACATAATACTACGCAGTATAATTAAACTACATATATATAATAAGTAAGTTATTTAATTTTAATGTACATTTATGAATACTATTTTTTATCATGTTGTGTTTGTGAAAATTATTATGATAATGAAATGTGTAAGTGTAATGTGTTTCAATTGTGTATGGATGTATTCCGTAATAAATGACTTCTATTCTATTCTATTCTTAAGACTTCATCATTTACTAATTATTTACTAACAATTAGCCAGCCAATTACTCTACTAGAAATAATTATCGCTTATACATAAAGATCAAACCATTAGGCCATTCTTAAATTCCAGTTTCCAGTTAGGTAAACTAGAAATAAACACATCAATAAAACCACATCAGCATTTTTTTTCGATTAATATTCAGTCTGGTCGGATCAAAGGTTACAATAAACTGCCTTTTGTGTAAAAGTTCGGGCTGGGCTCGGAGAAATGGAACGAACAGCGAAATAGCAACGCGTAGCTCTATTCAAAGTGTTATAGGTGAAATTGTACCTTACTATATTGTGTTTTTGTATTGAAAGATGTTTGGGACAAAATTTTCTTACAGTAAACCATTGTTATGAAGCATTTCAGTATAATATGTAGAACGCTTCCATCATCTTTTTTGTAGACGGTTAAAATATTATATATGCAGGATTAGATCGAATACAGTGTCTCCTCGATGAGAAAGTGACGAGCTCTGGTGTCAGTTCGTTTACCTGAAACAAAAAAAAAACACTGAAATTAGTATAAGTCGAAAACAAGTTTCAGTGTTTTAGTTTTTGACAGGAAATGAATAATGGTATGATGGAAGGACCTGGGTGCCCACTACAATGTATCTGCCCAAGAGAACACCCCTGACGAATTAGTTCTGCGGGGGAGCCACGACCCTCAGTCACGAGGAAATATGACTCACAGAGAGAAAAAGAGAGAGAGAGTAATGGTAAAACATCAAGTGGGTTATTGACAAACTGAAACCTATTAGATACAAAGAAATCATATCAATACATATTGTAAAATTAATTGAAATCATTCAGCTTTTTAATCAGTACAAGAAATACGTAACATGACGCTTTCTAGAAAATATTTAAAGCCTGTATAATTCAGATGAGGCTCCGTAACTTCCGGTAATCCAACTCAATCAAAGCCTTACAAAGTCAGTTAAAACTCGCCAACTTCACCCTTTGCACTAAAAACATTCACCTGCGAGGTATTACTTTGAATATCATGATTAATTTGTGTTAAATTTTAGCAAATTGTGAATTTTAATCGGATTTTGAGTTTACTGATAAGATCTAACAGTTTCGTTTTGTAAATTGATTGAAATTTAATTAACATTTAATTGCACCAACACGTATTAAGTTTGAATAAGAGAATAACACCTTTAATTGAACAAATAACCTACATATTTGAAGTAAATGAAAAACTTGAAACTTACAATCACATTGGTAGTCATTATTCCCAAAATCTTTATAGATATGATCTTATCTGCAATATAATTAAATTGATTGATTGATTAATTGAATTGAATAGCAACAATAATAAACAAATTATAATAATTTACTTCGATACCAAGCAGGTTGTAGTCCAAAAATCAGTCATTACATTAAAAAGAAGCACATCAAATACACTGTAGACACATACGATATCATTCGAATAATCTCGCCCCTAAACTATCCACGGAGTTGAAAATCGATTCCATACAATGTAACAGAACTCTCACAAACAGTTAAAATGTAACACCGTCGTAGTCGGCACCGCGTGGTACGCTAAACTTGCGACCTAGGTCATATTGAGGCGGGTAACGTGGGGAAATGAGCAGCTATCATGCTTTAAGTATTACTTTATATGTTGTTTTTTATGTGTTAAAGGTTTTTTTTAATGCAAAATTAGTGTTTATTGCAACCGTGCCGTCTTTCCGACTGGTTTCATGAAAATAAAATACTATGTTATCAGTAGTTTGACTAGAACTAAGTATATTAGAAACTATTATTAACTTCTTATTTAATGTCATTTTTGCAACGAAGTTAGCAAAATCGGCCAAATATCCTTTCTTATTCGAGAAAATTATTTTTTAACACTTGTATGAACTTGTAGTTACATTAATATTTTCTTTTATGTTTCCAGTATTTGCGTACACAGCAGGCATTGTCGCTTAGCTACAGGCCCCAGAGCAATAAGACATAAGGACTGTTCACTCTCATATAAGCCCTAACACCATGTTACATCACGTAGTATCCCCTTAAGCCGTCGCCAGGTGTTTTACGTCGCACTAACCTGCCCCACCGCATAACGCGGTGTTATTTACAGGCACTGCGACATTCACCGCCTCACTTCAAACTTGATGGCCGCTGAATGTACTCTGAAGCACGTGATTATGTGGTATTGACTAGTGGAAAAATTGTAAATAGTAGGTACTTTATAGGCTATCGATCTGATTATGATAGTGGTCAACTCTGATGTCAGTGTTTACCAAGATCCCGATAGCCTCTGACATGACTTTACAACTGCCGTACTATAGTTACCGACAGGGACCTACAATTTAACGTGTCTTCCGACTCACGAAGCAGCTACAATAGAATGCCACTTTTTGGTCACCCGTCCAAGCCGTGACTGTTTATTAGGTAAGAACAAGGAATGTACCATAAAAGCTGAAGATTGGACGGTTTGAAAAGAGAGATGGAAGGCTTTTGCTTAGCAGTGGGATCAAGAAGGCCAGTAATAAAAAATTAAGAATAATAAAGACGAACTATCAGCAATATCTTTTACAAACCGGCAAAAGACTAATGCTAAGCGATTGCTCACTGACGAAATGTATGGACTGCGCCGATAATTGCTTGTCAATTAAAACTCATAGCTCACATCGATGCGGTCGTTGGTCGATTGTTATTAAATGTACAGAAAAAGGTCGATTTATTATAGATTTATTTAAAAACGTGCATATGTAGTAGTTTTTGTCCGCCAGCAAGCTTAAGCGACGATATTAAAAAAATACTCGCACTCAGCACAAATTTCCAATTACACAAAGTAGCTTTAAGTCAAATCGGGTCTGTCAGGAAAATCGTGAGTAAGTAAGAGGATCGAGGTCGGCAAATCCTGAGTTACCTGGTATTACTCCTCTTCAGCGCCGCAGAAGTATCTTTTAGATAGAGTAGTTTTTTTTGTTTTAAATGCCATATGACAAGGCACGCCACTTCAGTTCCTCATGAAAAACACCATACACTTTGAGTTTAATCTTACAATGATGCAAATGCTGGAAAATATAAGCCAAACTATCTAATGAAAATACTCTAGTGACAGTGAATTACGATGCGCATTTGTAGAGAAAGTTTCACCATGTCAACCTCACGCACAGGGAAACTTATTCAAAGATCATACTTTTGCTCATACATTAGCTCTTAATCAAATCCTAGCCACTCTACCTTCAGATAATTCCCCGGTTTGGATCGTAATCTGCTGAGCCAGTTGGGGGCGGATTTTACGCCTCTCGCCTCCAGTCAGAATGTCGGCCAGATAGTCTTATATGATGGCTGGAGAAATACCTAACACCTAACACGTGTTACACCCTGCAGAAATGCTTAACATCAGGCAGGCTGTAAAACCTATCCCAAAAGTAAACCTATCCCACGTAAAAAAAAACCTAGCTTTGACTGGTGGACTTATTTAACACTTATATGGGCGTGCCGCGTCTAACTGGACTAGTGGTAGTGGCAAACACGATTTTGGTGTGATTTATTTAGAAATCTTACTAATATTATATAGGCGACCCTTTACTTATACAACACACACACAGTACAGCTGCACCGATTTGAATAACTTTTTTAATGAAGAAACATTATATCATGGAATCCCTGGAATAATAATTTACATAGGTTTTTTATCCCAGTGGATACTAATAGACTTAGTAGTACAATAATAATAAATTATTTACAATTAAGACTATGCGGTCATCCGCCCTTATTCGATTGTTGACGTATCGCTTGAAAATATTTAATTACATACACCTTACATTTTTGCTTAGGCTTGCTAACAAGGGTTATATTTGATCACGCCGCTAATTACACCAAATGAAACCTGCCGCGTAATGAGGCGAGCGTGTTCAACGTGGAAACAATGGAATATCATCGTTTGTTATTTGGAACACGTTTCATGAATTATGTTTTGCGCTAATCGTTTTGGTCAGCCCTAACTGTAAAAAAAATGTAATAAAATAAATATTATAACTCGAATGTTAAAAAATAAATATTATAACTCGAATGCTAATAAATAACACAACAAAAGTATTTTTGTATGTGAACAATCATAGCGTTAGTATGCCACTATAGAAATGGAATACTTTATGTGGTACGAGTAACTTACCTCTTCTCTAATTTTACCTGCATTGTGAAATAGGAACAACAGACCTAATAATTCACATTCACTCAGTAGGCTCATAACATAACACGCCCAGGAAGAGTAGGTATGTGTGTGTATGTAGGTAAGAGTAACAATTTACCAACTAAACGAAGTATTTTATATACGACAACTTTATATCGATGCCACTAATATATAGCCTGACTTGAAACTTGAGCCATTTATCACCGCTGGTTTACAGGTAGGTACAGGTACAGGTACAGGTGACGGCCAAGATCACATTAATTAATTAGTGAGCGGTTAATTAATACTGTAAATAACAAGTTTAAGTTATTAGAAATACCTGAATTCTTATGTAGGCTGATGTTTATAACTTTACGGTTATGTCTTGTCTGTGCTTTGAATTATATCTATCGATTCTTGATCAGAAAGATAAAAGAAAAAAAGATAAAATAATTTTTATTTGCGTTAATTCCTTTTGTTTACATTGTAGGTGTCCCTGGCAACCGCTGTAGGATTCCCTGTGTCGCGGTGCCAGGGTTCTTCCGTTGAACAAAAATTAAATTATACATATTGTGTTTTCAGTTGAAGACTCAATTGAATGTTCTTACAAGTTAAATTCACTTCAGCATAGAGTTGTGAGAATGATTGTTAGTTATGTAAGTAGGTATTATATATTAATTGTTTATTATTAGTAAGTAAGTTAGGCAATTTAAGTATAGTAAGTAAGTTAAAAGAGACAGCAAATGTTAAAATTGAACAATGAAATTATTTAAAAATAACCTAATTTATACAAAATAATTGCCTAAATTTTTTTCGTCGAATCATGTGCTTTCATGCCATTTACAAAGCTTGTAAAAAGCAAAAAATATCAGTACACATAAAAGTCCTTTTAAATTATGTTATGAATAAATAAACTTGAACTTAAAATGTATACAAAATCTTTTAAAAGAGAATGCATCATGTATGTCTTTGAAAGTAAAAAAAAATTACAAACCTACTACACGAATAGCCACGTATTGAATCCCAGTACCCCTTCAATCGCATTACGACGACCACAACTTTAATCCTATCGCCCGCGTCGTGACGTCACGCGCAAAATCCCAGCACTTCCCATAAATTTCCCCTGGCTTTCCCCATGATGTAATTACTTCCCTCCCCTTTCCCTTCCCTCCCCTGGTATTTTGCATCACGTGGATATCCCCTGGGCTCAGGGATCATTCCGGCTGAAATTACATATTGATCGAGAAATTTCGACGATGAAGGTTGTGTATTATTGTATGCTGCGAATAAATGTTACTATAGAACTATAGCTGAGCTGAAAAAATAATTCCAGGACATGATCAACCGCAACTGCTGTGGTTGAGTTGGCGGACGGAACTTAACCTTTTAGCGAGTAACTGCGACCAAGCATTCAGCTATTTCTGGCATCGTACCCAATCACGATCAAGTGTCGTGTGTGAGTGGTGTGTGGGAGAGAGTTCTGATGAAATGTGTAGGTATTTTCAACGCGTCATTTCTAAGGAGTTACATTTCCATTGTATGAATTATTCATAGATTGTATGTCTTTATTGAATTTTGCGTTAATAGCACACAGCCTGTGAGTGAAGGCAGTTTACGCAGGTCGTGAAGCGATTTGGGATTCAATGGTGTGTTGTCAGGTGCTTGATGGTGGTTTGATTAACTTTGCTGTTGTCATTTTATTAATGTACCTATTAAGCCACTTAGACTATGTATCTTGAGGCTTTTCTAAAGATTTTCTAAGTGCCACCTTTTTGTTGTAATTAGAAGTACCTAGTGTGTTTAGTTCTTCTTCCCTTGTTTATTTTGTATTATTATTGTAAATAAAAGACTTGAATAATATTAAGCCAATTTTTTTAAAATGGTTTGTATTTTATCTATTTCTTAATAAATAGTTTTGAGGCTTGTTAATGATAAGGTAACATAACATAATTTTTCTTGGAACTTGTTTATGAGTAAATAGAATCTTAGAAATAAATTATGTCAATATAGTTAGCATTTCCAGAATTTTAATTAGAATTTAAATAAATTGTGTCACACATTTATAGATACTAGAGTTGATTATAGTTTGATAACGCTATAGAATAGAAAATCCACTACAAATATGTTAAAAACTATTGGATCGAAATATCTTCGCATTCAAAGTAAGTTACCACAAAGAATCTTATCCCTACCCGCTTCTATTGCCAAAATCAGTATAAATCACATAACAGTGGAATCCGTCGCTATTATCACAGAAAACACTCTTCTTTGATGTAAGCCGCGCGGTAATTAGTGAGATAATACAATCAGTAACTTGATACTGCAGTGTGCTGTTTTCGCGAGATATAATATGTTTTATACTGTCTTACTAAGCTAAGTTTATTTTGGTAAGTGTTAAGAGTATACATTATAAAGGGATTTTTGATCTGTTCGACACTATTCAAGTTTATGTATATTTTGTGACTACGACACTAAAGACGTATCAGCCCAAGAAAACTCCCCTAACGAATTAATTCTGCGGGGGAGTCACGACCCTCAGTCATGAGGAAATACGACTCAAGAGAGAGACCTACTAAAGTCTGTCTTTACAATTAGCAATGAAACAAAAAAGTTATTATTTCGATAACTTGTTTATTTTAAAAACAATGATAAAAAAACACTAGAAGTCAAACTTACAAAAGCGTCTAAATAACTTTATTCTTTTGTGATTAATACCATAATCATATCACATTACATTAAAATATTAAACCAGTTATATTTTATAAAAAATATTTATAATCTATATATTGTTATATACCCCTGCAAGTAAAAGTAAAGTTTAGGTTCTAACTAAATTGCCGCTGAATTAGTAAACCGGTTAGGCCTGAAAATTATGCTACAATAATGTGATACGCTTGAAACGATTAGTTTACCTAAATTTGTATGTAAGTTTGAGAGGGTCTTAAATATTATATTATATATGTAGATGTGCTATTTCTCTAAACAAGTGGTATAAGGTTAACGATAACAAAATCAAAATCATTTATTTTCATTTAACATCAACTTATTGAAATATCATGACAGAACAATTAACAAATGCCTTTGGCAATACTCGTTGTTACTGCGATCTACGTTTTCTAAAAGAAATCAAAATTGATATACATACATTGAAAATGGTTATAAAAGAAGAACAATTAGGTAACAATGTTTTCACTATCAGTTTTTACAACTCAACTAAAAACCTGTTACAAATGAAATCAACCTTTTAAGTAAGTATATAAATAATGTTTGCGAATACCGTGATATCAGAGCGGAAATAATCGAATTATACTTCCTCGATCAACGGCTTTACCCCATTTGTAAATGAAACCGGAAATTACAACAGACTTTTTTAAATCGAACCATTGCCGGCCGATTTAACGCTTCCTCGCAAATATCACATTTCGCGTTTGTTTCTGTGAAGCTTTTAAGGCTTTTTGAGAATTTGAGTAAATAAAAAATAAATGGACAACATTTTTTTTAAGATAAAGATAAAGATTAATTTATTTGCAAGATGTAGTAGTAGGTGACAAAATATCAAATATTAGAATCATACATCTCAACCATTACTGGTGTGCAAATTAGAAATAATAGGTATAAAAACTAACAACTTTTTAACGGCAGTGCGTTAAACAAATGATAAGATGAATAAATGAAACTAACTAAGTACTTCTAAATAAAAATCAAACTTTATCTTATTACTGATATGGGTTTTAATTTCTCAAATATACTTAATATTGTAATTCCTATCTGTTTCGTAAAAATTACTAAAAGTCATTTAAGTAGGTATATCAAATGCTGATGATTTCATAACTCACTTTTGACACAAAACTTAGAAAAATAGATGTTAAAGTAGTCGTAAAAATACTTACTAAAGAAACTAGATAAGCATGTTACACTCATATCACCAAAACCTGCCAGGTCAGGCCTTCGCAGGCGCGTCCCGGAATATATTCAACTTATAAAAAAGTTACATTTTTATCACTATCACGCGCGTGTCAATTTTACCAAGATGGGCGAAACTTTAACTTTGCCTGAAAAAACTTGGGGAAAACATGAAAATATACCGTAAGTTTGACGAAATATACGGGATAGTTTCAGTTTTGGCTTTATTACGGATGTTTTAAATTAGGCTTCTTATCACGTTCTTTTCATATACTTTCAGCCTTCTAGACGCAAACTTTTATCATATAAAGTGAGTCTTTGGTTCATTGACCTCAGTTACTGCCATACACAATACGCATATTTAATTTTAATTACGCGTCACTTGAAAAATAAAGAAGCATCCTCATTACCATGGCACGAGAGCCATTCGACTGGAATCCGCTTTAATGTTTTAACTGTAGTACAAGCAATCTTATTACCTATGTTCTACACAAATAAATCATATAACACTTTTTAAAAAATTACCAATCTTGAGCCAATTTGAGCTATATGTAGAATCATTTAACAAAAAAAATATTAGGTATATTCTTCTTCTAATCGAATGAGAGTGGCCAACTCTGGTGTCGAGTGTTTATCAAGCCGCCCAAAGGGCCTCTGACATGGCTTAATGACTGCCGTACTAGACAATCAGCCGATACCTACAATTTAACTTGTCATGCGACCCACGGAAGCGCCCAAAATGGAATGCCACTTTTCGGTCACCCATCCAAGGGTTGACCGTATCCTTTGCTTAACATTGGTAATCGCATACAATTGCCACCGCTAGCTGAGCTACGGGCGCTTCATATTATTTATTATTTCATTAGGTATATTTATATGACCCAACAAGTTTTAATAAAAAAACATTTGGATATTTTCGCCGTGGGGAAACAATCACGAGCCCTACCCATGCCTATAGAGGTATTTTTTCTTCGCACAGATGAGAGTGCGTATAACTTTTCATGAATAAGACAGTTAATTGATGTATGAAATCACCGTACTACCGATCTCTCGAAGAGTTTGAAATTCAGGTGGTGGCACGATACCATTCGGATGCGAGTGTCGTCACCGTGACAGGCACTCGGGGAGTTATGTGCATATTTAGATGACGAGCCTCCAATAACGCGTGTACGGGGAATTTGAGACCGGCGCAAGGAGAGTGAGGAGATATTGGAAGAGAGGGAAATCTGCGCTTGAACCTTTTAAGCAAGAACGGTGTCACTTACCTAGCAAAAATATCGCATAAAGAAACTGTTCTTTATGTGATGTGTGCATATTTAATGCGTACGCGTGATAGTTCTGAGTGTACCTTACTAAACTATGGTGCCAAACTTCACTTTATTTATATGTAAATAATTAATATTTAAAATGTCTAAGTGTCATGTTTGTATCATGTATGATGAAAAAGACTTCTGAATATATTCTATTGTCCTCTAGTTCAATATAAAACTTTCAATAAATGTTGGTGAGTCTGGAGCTCCCAGAATCAACTTTTCAAATAAGACTTACAAAGTTTGCAGAATTTACCTACATACATATACACATAATATATGTAGTAGAACAAACGTACTACTTGTTTATGTCAGGCTCATATTTATGATAATAACTTAATCAGTCAATTTTAGCTATATTCAACGCATAATATAAGTGCAATAAGATGAGATCTATGTATACAGAATGAGGTGTTTGCTAGAACAGAAAAAAACCATTAAAATATAATTAGGCTGCAAAAAGTTTGAAAATTAAACGGATTTCAGTTTGGGTACGGTAAGGACGAACCATTATAATTGTTTGTTGAATAAGCCTTTTCCATCATAATTGATCCCTCATTAAATCGCATAATAAATCCCAAATCACCATCAACAAAGATTAAGCTATTACAGCAGCGACCCATCAAAATTAAATCCAAATGAGCTCGCAAATCCAATCTCCATATTATCTGGGCCTTGTTAATAACTGTTCAGTCCCTTTTTAAATGCAAATGGGCACTTTCATGAGCACAACCCACTTTTGCTTTAATACGAATGAATTCATTCCCTCGAATAAGGTAGAAAAAGTTAATACGTGAGCGGATGCTACCGGCATTGGGGTCTACAGACTTAGAGCTTGGAATAAGAGACCTGATCACTCTACTTAGAATGTTGGGCTGATAAAACTCCGGCTGATATTAGATGTTTGAAGTAAGTGTCATGAAAATGAGAAATTATTCCGTTCTTACTTGTTTATCTCTAAACCTTATGACCCTATGAACCTAATGACACGTTTGACTTTCTACTTGATATAAAGTTGTCATAACCTAACTACGGATTTCATCATAATTTTTGACCTCTCGCGAAAACTCGCCGAATCCGAAGCCAAAAGCCGAATCGCTCACCCCAAAACTTACATGTAGTGAAAGTTTTGTAATGAAAGCAAATATGAACTTTTTGAATAGTTAATATGCTTAATTCGTTATTCGCTTTGTCTGCATATTTTAAAGAATCTACTACTAACGATCAAATGGCGGTCCTTGAAATGAGAAGATCTGGAATGATCCTATTACTTGGAACGGCTTCGATCTCTTTCAATTACATTCAAAAGTCAGCGCACATAGAGTTATTAGTTGATCAACTTCTACAATATGAGCGTGTTACATACTTCATATTGTTAAAGCAAAATATTGTAAATGTATCTTTACTTTAGATGTTAATCACCAAATACATTTTGATTAAATTTGTTATCGATGAGATGTAACCAGAAATTCAAAGAAATTAACGGGTCTTAGTGTAAAACTTGGAACGTGGGGTACTATTAGTCCAGAACTTTGAAAATATGCAGTCCATTCTTGTTGTTCAAAATTTGTCTGTCTACTGTCATAATAATCAAACTGTCAAAATGTAACCAATGATAAATCAACGTACAATATGGCCAAGGCAAAAAAAAAACATCGTCCCAATTTGAAGTTGACATTTGATTGTGTACCTATATATGTGATGTTTGAACAACAAGAAGCGACTTTTTATTTTCAAAGTCCTTGACTAATATTTAAGCCGCGTTTTGCAATAAGACGGAACGTGTTTAAACTGCGGTACATACTTACACGTCTAATTATATTACAAATTAAATAATTGCAATAAATGAAAGATCTATAAGAAATATAACATCAAGATTCTCGCACAACGTGTTCATCCAGTGTGCACTAGTTTTAAACCAAGGCGTAAAATGACAACAAAAATCGGACCGAACATGGGTCATTATTTTTTGCGAACAAAACTGCTTTTGTATCTCTTTTGCTTTGTTTTACGCTTGCTCTTATAAAAGAAATGTCTTGTCTCTTTTGTCTAAGTCTCTTTAATTTTGCCTTTACGGACTTTTTCTTTTTGCTAAAGTCTTGTATTATCAAAAGATTAAATACATAAATAAATTTCAATTTTAATTCCTTTATTAGCTTAAATGTATTTACATTTTACCCTTTTAAGAGGGAAATTAGAGCGTAGCTAAAATAAAAACTAATTAGTTTAAAATCTAAAATTTAATATAAAATCAACAATCTTAAACTTAAAATTGTACATACATTGAAATAAACTTGGTGAATATAGCAATTACCTATAAATTGAGACGGTTAGAGAACCCTTATTATTGTTAGGCTTTTTCTAAAGACTTTATAAGTGTTTATTTTGCAGTAGTTAGAAGTAGAATGTCCTAGATTTTTCTGCTTATTTTTTTCAACAAAGGTGCTGGCTCTCAGACAGACAGCTCTCATCTTAATAAACCTAAATATAAGAATGTCCAAGTACTGGTTAAGATATAGCTTTCATGAAATAATACCAATGACGTATTGAATAAAATCGCGCTTCGTTTTTTTAAAGATTTATTTATTTTTTCTTGAGATAACTCTTAAAGAACGTTACGTTTAAATAATCCGGTAACTTTAATAAAGAGTCATTTTGTGAAATCAAATTCCATTCACCGCGAAGAGGGACTTGCGAAGGAACCTCCCAAACCGAACTTAATAAAATATTCAAACACAGGATCTAGATATATACCTAGATGGCGTATACGCCAACTACCTCTAAATGTATGTACATACATACATAGCTAGCAGAACCTGTATTTTAACCCACTTTTTTATGTCAAATTTCGTTAAAATCTACTTTAAAAAAACTGTAGCAAACTTTCGTGTCCAATTTCTTTGCAATGTTTTGTATTGCGCTGGGAACCTCTACCACTTCAGGCTAGTCAAATGCCTGACTCTACTTGAAATTAAGTGAAAAAAGAAAACCTGTTTTACAAGCACATTTTCATTTCTTATCTAGAGATAATCCCATCCTGAATTCTTCCAATATTCAAAGGGAAAAGAAGTTGTTCCGCGCCATATTGGAAATTCTGCCAAGTTTGCGAAACACCTTTCTGCTTGCTTACGTTACAGACCTCTTCCAGCACAACTTTTGAACCGCATATTTATAACGCGAGAGTTTATGAAGAATCCAGTTATATATTTGTGCTTCATTTTTGCAACGGTATGGTGGCACGTTGATATTAAAAAAAACATGTAAACGCTTTAATTAAAAATCAGCATATTGTGCAAATATTTGAATTTCGAAAATAAAGTTTAATGTGTGTGTTGTCATCATTTTAATACACAAAAAGACACAATGCCAGTTTGTTATACAAAACAAAAAACACACAAAGTAATTATTACTATACAAATTTAAAATGAGCAGAGCAAATACTGCCAAAATAATTTTACTCCACATTATTGAATATATCAGTTTGTTTAGCAAATGAAATTAACCAATCAAAATGGAAACCCAACCGATGATATCTTACAATATATAACTAATTAATTAATTAATTAATTAACTCATCAAAATTGTATAACTACTATTAAATTACGCTCAGATATAATGTTCGTTAACGGTTAATCATAATGTAAATCAATTAACAGTTTGAAAACTAATTAGTAATTTATAGACGCGTGGGGAATATTGTATACGCAAGTAAGTAGTTTGAGGACGTATATTTTAGTGAAATAACATTAAAAATTTGATTCAATTATTTCCAAACAGTAAGTTAGAGACATCGTACAAACACAGGCAGTAAAACATTTTTTTTAAAGTCGACAGAGTTATTATAAAACAACAAAACGAAAAAAACGCGATGCGTGACCAAAATGCTGACCTTTTTGCTTCAATATTAAATATTATTATTCAATATTAAATATTATAATGTGGCCAGTATTTTTTTTTATATATATTATTATTTTAGTTGGCTTTAGTATATTCCGTATATTCTAATTCCTTTTTTATTTATTTTGTGCTACTTAAATACATTATGTTTTTTCTACTGAATTGTATCGAACATGACTTCTAAACAATGATTATCAATAAAAGTCTATGAGATGGCCTATCTATGCTTCTCCTAACGATCACAAAACGACCAGCTCAACTATGCAAAGCAACAGTATAGGTTTACTTTCCCCGGGACATTCAGGCACATACTTACATACATAGGTACTTATATATAAGGAGTGAAAGGTCGAGGTGAGCAGTAACCTCTCCTAAGGGAGTCGTGGAGTACTGAAATACTAGTCTAACCTGGTCGAGAGAGGGAGATTACAGGGAAATTCCACAGATACTGATATGTATGTACATTGTATATACGAGTACAAGGCTTGAGTTGTGTACAAAAGACTTAGCTAATGGTTTAGGAAGGATTTTTGAAGGTGTTGAGTATGTATTGGTTATTATGAAGTTATAGTTACAAGTCATCGATCGTCCGCGTACAAAATGTAAGAGCTTTTATACAATTAGTAAAACCTGTATTTACTGTATAGTAGAAAATTCCCCAAAACTGTGACAAACGTACTAATACTTTGACAGAGACATAAGGCAGGTCGTAGAGCTGCTACAATGCTACGGCGTAGCAGTAGCTACGACAATATATCGCGGGCGCAAAATATACTGAAAGATCTTGAACAGAACGCACTGAAATCAGGAGAGAAATAGTACTATCGATGGCGTTAGTACATTTTTTTATTTTTAGGTTATTTTTACTTGCGTAATTGTATGGACATTTCTCGTCGAACAATGAAATATAAATTTATTTATTGGTCTTCTAAGAACATTTTTTTCAGGCTCTAGATTTTTAACTGCATCGTTGCTAGGCATTTATCATTCATGAATAAAAATAAGCAATTCTGTTTATATCAGTAGAGATAATAAAACTGTTTTTACAAACCAGAATATTAAACCGCATATGGAGCGATCCTTTCAATGACGCTACAAAGAGGATATTATCGGTCAGATCGAAACCAATCGCATCAATCCATGCGTTCTACTGATATAGCTGTATAGGTTGTTCAGTTTGTGAAGACTGGTATACAAAATGAATTTTAGTGAATTACCTTATTTACGTTATTAAGTAAGAAAATTTATATTATTATTTTATTATTCGATATTTTTGCTCACCAAACTTTGGTTATCATTTCTAGTTGTGACCACAGAATAAAGCGCTTTTACCAAAATTCTATCTCAATCGATTCTTCATGAAGTAAACAACCTGTATAATCTCCCCAGCATCCCTTGAAAATAAATCATAAAGAAATATGGACAAAGCTGGTTTAGCTGCATCATCAATACTTCTTAAAGGATTATACTCCGCGACCGAACTGGCGCACCAATATATATGTATGTAGGGACATTTTTATATTTTATTTGAAATTGCGATATATTTTTGATAACTTGCTCAGTAAATTTCAACGACCTTTCTTAATAAGTAAATCTTTTTTTAAGAAGAGAAATTTAGATTCTGTTTCTTATGAGACAGTTACAAAGAAATGAGACATATATTTCACGTTTCCATCATATTAATGTTGAAACAACGAACAATAAGTACACTATTTACTAATAGTAAATAATACGGATATGGAGTTGCGTCGTGAATCATATAAACAGTTGTATGTATTATCCTAATCTTACTTTGGGTAGCCTGGTGGTCAAATGCCTGACTGCAAAACCTGTACTTCTCAAAATTAAAAGTCTCATAAAAATGTCTACAAACGAAGCCAGCATTCATTCACGGCACCCTAAGCAAAATCTTAATTAAGGACTCCTTTCAACTCTACTTGAAGCCTTCCTTACGTCTGTTCTTATGCCGCCAAGTCATACCCCTGAAATAAGGGCTGTATCACTGACAAAGATCTTGGCTTTGTTTGTAATGAAATAAATTAAAAACTTTACATTGTTTTTCAACATAAAGTAAAAGTATGTGACTTTTAATATATGTATATTAACACTGTAACATCGTTCTAACATAATATTGGTTAGTATCGCTTTAATGTGACGAGACAGACCAATGTATAAACAAAATCTACAACAACAGTTTTTACCTATTGTACATGTACGTACAGTCTTCTATCATGAGATAGATTGCGACACAGTTTATTTTTATGTTAACTTTGAGGTTGTGTGTTTGCCTTTCTAGTACCTATTCTGTAATTTCTTTGCCTTCCTGAAATTTATTTTCACAAAACATGAAAATAATGATCCCTACAGGCCCTAACGACGTGGTAATACAGCAGACCTCATTCCAGATTGCATTTACGAAGTACTTTCTTTCACGATACTGCAAGGCCCACACTATTTTTTTCGCCCGTAATTGCAAGTATGGAAATTCTTAAGTAATTTCATACTGCAATTAGACCGTGTAATTTGGAACGGTTGACACGTTTAAAAATAAATTAAAGGCGTTTTATAGCGTTTTCTAGGTAACCTAGCATGTAGGTTACTATGCATACAAATTCAAAAATATATTTTTGAATGCTTTATTATTATATCTATCGCAGTCAGCACTTGACAGAGGCAAAGAAAATATGCAAAAAAACTCAGTTTTAAAAATGTTAAAGGAATTAATTCTTCTCGTATCTATAAATCAAATAGTGCCACAAAAAATTACGTAAAAGAATATAATAAGCAATATTTTCAAGTACCTACCTTTCATCCCATTCCATGTACATATTACATAAAAAGTAATACGTACGTTTTATATTATTATAGCCCCAATTACAAAACAGCCTAAATTAATAGAGTTAAAAAACTAAACGTAGCTGCTCCGACCTGCGCCTATATTACAAACCATAACGAATGAAATAAGCCATTTTCGTAGCTTTATTTAATTTGTAGACAAATAATTGACCTTTCTTTGACAAAAGAAATAAAAGGTGAATCGAGAATAATGTTAGATATAAAATAATTTGGTCTTAAGATACTTACACACTGCAGACGAATTGTGTTTGTCGCGTTATTGCTTTTTGAATTAATGTGGAATGTGTACGTGACATATATAACGTTAGTGTTTCGTGTTATTGGATATAAAGTAAGTATTTAGAGCTGTGTATTGTAATAATAGGGTAAACTGTAATACTGCACTGCTTTGTTTTAACAAAATATTTTGTATGAACATTTTTTTATTCAATTCTCGCTCCGTGTTGCTATTACGGTCAAAATTATATCCTCTTCTCAACCAGACTAATAGTTTTTTTTTTCAGATGACAGCGGTATTTGGCACTTTATAAAAGTACCAAACAAATTTTTTTACGACAGATATTTACACAGGTTCTCCAAGGAGCAGCATTTATCTTTACCTGAAACAACAAAATACTTCATTAGTATTTCAACATTGAAGACTCAATTGTAAAAAAATAATCGGTTTACTTGAAACCTGCAGTATAAAAGTTGAGTACATTGGTTTTATTGAGGTACTATTGATTCTACATTAACTCTCAACTACTTATGCTAAGAAAAGTGTCTTACGACTGTTTGCACACAACAAAATTCATTGCTAAATAAAATAATTAAATCATTCAGTTTCATACAAACTTTGTTATTTTACTGTCTTAAACACAGTTTTTAACAATCGTTCTGATTTTTTTATAAAGTTGCCGAGAGTTAAGATTCAGAACTCTCGGCAACTTTCGCGCACAGGAAGTAGGGTTGGTAGGATCCACTACGTTCTCTGCGCGAGTGCAGTGCGCGCGAACATTTCATTATGTTGCGAGTTTTTGTAGCGAGACAATAGAGGAAGTATTTCAAATGGTCTCCCGCGGCGAGACACAGGTCATAGGAAGCAGTAGAATAACTTAAATTTGTGAGCATGGGCTTTGTTGTATTGTTGTGGTTGCACTAAACCAAATAGACTAAATATGGTTTAATGTTTGACAGTAGACTCCTCACTTGAATCCTAGTGCCCACAAACTATAAATGTAGCGATTTTCAAAGCAAAAATTAACCGGTTCTTTACTGCATAACCACGATCTACCTTGGGCCACTACTATTGCTTACCATCATGCAGCTTAGCAAGCTGTGATCAAATGCGACAAATAAATACAAATACAAACATTGCTCAATACTACTGTTCTACACAACTTCTATTATTTATATCATCATCTTCCACAGCCTTCTCTATCCCACTGCTGGGCATAGGCCTCTCTTTGAATGTGGCAACTGCGTCGATTTGCTATTATTTATAAGGGCATACTTATTTGTCTTGAATGTTTCTGCTTTTTTCTTTCACTATGCCTACGCAAATGGCGCGCACTCAAAACGGGAAAACTCTCCAGAAAGCCGGGATATTTAGCAGATATATGAATAGTTAAGCGACGGAGGAAAATGCAAAGAACGCCTGAATTGTGTATTCACCTGAAAAAATATTATTTACATTGTACGCGCAGTTTTGTCTGCGGATTTTTCGTCGAGCTATTTTAATATCAAGGGAGTTAGAATATTCGAGATGTACGGGAGAAATAGAGTTGTAGATAAAGTAATAGTTCGGATAAGCGAAACTTATTTTATGGCAAACATGCCTTTTATTTTCGGCTGGATGTTTGCTTTTAGCCTAAGCATCAAGTTAAAAGACAATAACTAAGAAAAATATACTACAAACTTAGTTATTGTTGTAATAGACAATAAAAATAATGTAAGTTAGTAATGTATTAATGTTCAATCTGCAATCGCCTGCTAATCATTTAAAACTCAGTAGGATCAAAATAGCGTCACGATCTTATAAATAAGTAAATCTATTCAAAACCAACAACTGCCAGTTCCGTACCCTTTATTTGGTCTTTCATTTTCGGGACCTTTCTAGAAGGTTCGTATTTTAACAAGTGCTTACTCTTGCTGCCGAAAGGTTCTCAGAAATCAAACGCGGTTTTCAATTTGGTTCATAGAGAGAACAAATATTTATTCAAAATATTCCAACTTTTAATAGAAACGACCCGTTCCATTATAATGTTTCGAATTATTTGACACAGCCGCTGGAAAGGCAACTTTAATGAGATATTTGAATAAACAGATGAAAATCATTATCTCGGTAAGTTTGCGATTTGTTTTTAGAGCCATTATTTTAGGATAACAGTGTTTGATTATAAAATAAATAAGATAAGTATTCGATAGATGATGAAATTATTTATAAATTATGTCATATGTGGTTTATGGTTTAAGAATTGTTATTGTGTTAAAAGTAGTCTAATAATTTCTTTTATCCACACTAATGTTTTAACATTCTACTTATGTTTCCAATACTTGACTTATAATTACTACTGTTATAGCGCAGACAACAAAACACTCAATTTAAGCAATTTCACATGATGGTATAATATCCACATCGATATCGTAAAACCTCATTATAACATCAATAAAACGCGACCAACCTGATTGCAGGGCCAATCAGGTTGGTCGCGTTTTATTGATGCGCGCAGCTGCGCATATCATTGGTTAGATTTTAATGGCGGCAAAATCACTGTGACAATACACGTACGCGTGAATTTAATGTTTCGCAATGTGTTTTGTTTTTAAAATACAAATTAAAAGTTAAAAATGGATAGCGACGATGATATTTGTACGCCTCCGGATATTCTAGAATTGGCAACAAAAGTAACTCACAATCTTTTGCCAGAAAAATCTAGAAAATTATATGAAAAATAAACTGTTGTCAGCTTTTACTCTTGTTGTTTGATTAATTGCATTAGTGAAGATAAAGTAGTGTATGCAACTGCATATAACACGGGTATTAAAACACTCGTTACTATTATGAAACTCGCTGCGCTCGTTTCATAAACTCACACTCGTGTTTTAATACATTATATGGCAGTTGCATAAACTACTATTACACATAGATTTAAGATTTTAATAGTAAATTATACACGTAAAAAGAAAATATAAGCTCTCTTATAAGATTATTATAAATTAAATTATTTTACAAATAGTACTTAAGCCAAAATAAACAATTTGAGATAAAAACTCGTCTATATGATAATCCTGAGTCTCAACTATTTCTTTACTAAATTTCATGTAAATCAATTAAGGACCTATGAGTTCAGAAAACGGGGTACTATAAAAATTTTTTTAGCCAAAAGTCTTTACGTTAAAAGAACATTTTTTTTTTGTTTTTAATCTTGATCATATATTTAATCACACTACTGTTTCCGAAACACGTTGACTATTAATTTCCTCGATAGAAAAAAAACACAAAGTTAGGTCTTTTTTTGAATTTTAGCTGGCCTTAACACACTTAGTTTGTTAAACAATTTCAAACGCATATTTCTAAAATTAATTTGAGTGATGTAAAATAAACTATGACTCAACACTGCTGGAGTAAAATTTCGATTCAATATTATATTTCTAATTAATTAATTAATTTCCAACGAAAGTGGTAGATTTTAGCGATTTCGGCGCCATAGTGTTTCTCGTTCTTTTCTACCCAGAGTGACAGTGTTCGCTATAGACGAGTATATCCCAGCCTTAAGTAGTTTGAGCGTGAAGAAGTTGCACACCAACATACATATATATGTGTATATTTTACAGTTTACCTTTATAATATTGGTGGTACAGTGTTAGACGTCTTAAAATTATATAATCTATACATAGAAGTAATAGCATTCCTCAGTTAGGTAGTAATGCTGCCAGTTATAGCGTATTTAAGTGTCCAATTAATATTTATTAAATTACCCGATTAACACTGACATTAACTCGCTTCTAGTTTCGTTATAGCTTTGATACTCGTATTTCTGTTCATTAATTTGCTTTAATTAATAAGTTTGGTTAAGCTGAAATTTTGTGGTCTTTGCCACTGATTTTAAGGATGAGTTCTATTGAATGCTTTATTAGCACCACAACAAAGGGCAAGATTGAAAAATGGGTGTAGCCGTTATATATCCTGAAGGGTTTCAAAAACTTTGATGAAACTCGAGTATATTTTTTGTTTCAATCACAGCGTTTCTTATGGCTCTCATTTTCTTGAGTTTTATGAAGGTAGCAACAAACTGATAAACAAGAAGCACACAATCAGGCTGAGTAGCATGGCTTAAGAGAAGCCTATGTCCAGAAATGCTGGAGTTTAGACTGATAATGATGATAATGAGTGAAAAAATACTATTCAAATAAAGTAGTTACTCAATACTCAATAGGCGCGTGAAGACTCCCTTGTACTGTGTTGGGACCAGATATTTCCAAAATCTAGCTATGTTGTGTGCCTGAATCCAAGAGTGGACAATGATGATGATGATGATGAGTGAAAAAAATACTGTTGTAATAAAGTAGTTAGTCAATACAGTGTACAGTGCGCTGTCAACATCCTGTCTTGTGAAGCGAGCGAGGGGAGCCCACATCCCGCCATTAGGCGCAGCCAATTTGGACGCTTTAGTAACACGACACTACACCGGTACAGGGCTAGTTGATAGTATGTGAAAGATATGTATGTAAGTTTATTATGAAACTTACTGGGTACCTACACAGTACGTTCGAAATAAAAGTTTATTAAAAATAAATTTACTCACAGAAAGATGTATATGGTAGCATATTTACATAATTAGATCTTATACATTTACTTCTAGACAAGATTCAAACCACTAATATTTTTCACCATACAGTCAGCCGTTTAACGTCATTATGTGAGCTATATGGAATTATTTAAGTGTGAACAATATTTCTCCCATTAAATCAATTTCGATGCGCTTTGATTGGTAGATTTCAATTTTTTAGCCGGAACAGGGTTTATATGAGTTTTTTCGTTTGTTTCTAAGTAACCGTGTAGAGATGGGAAGGCTCTCACGCGTCTGAACTGTTTGTTTGAGGAGCTCGTGACCTTTCAGGAGCCGTGATCAAGTGTTTACTCGCTAAGTCCGCCGAAGACTAAATAACACGCATTATTTAGTACTACGCAGTCGTCCAATGGAAAGTATTAAATAAATAAATGTTTCAGGACATATCACACAGCGACATATAGCTCCATTATCTATATCTATTGCTTGCTTATTAGATTATGGACCGAAATATCTTGATAATTTTGCAATCATACCAATTCGATGAAATTTGGTATCGACGTAATAGCAGATAATTTTCTTGACTTATTAATTGATACTTGGTTCTATCATATGTTAATTTGTTCATATTATGATACATAAATATGTATGTATTTTGAAATCTATACTGTAACTAATTTAGCTCGGTTAGCGCTAGGCTCGGTTTCCACCTCATACACCACATACAATCATAGGAGAGAAAGAGAGGGATGAAATTCATTGCCCACTATAAGATTTTGATTAGTAGAAATTTAAGCGAATTAGAAAGAAAGAAAGAAAGAAAATGATTTATTGTAGCAAATACTAAACAAACGAGCACAAACAAGAAATACATATATATATATATAACTACTTAAATAAGATACATATTTGCCACAATACAACCCCAACTCAGCATAATGCTGGCTGCATAGCAACCAGCGCTGGTCTTCCGTTGGGGTTGGTGATGACGTCACGCACGTGTACATGGAATTAAAGTGTTTTAACAGAAACAACAAAGACATACCTAGACAACATAACAAATACCAAAGACAAATATAATGGGCGAGGGAAAAAAATTTTTTTTTTAATTAAGCGAATCGTTACTTGGTACTAATATAATAGTTTTTTTTTTTTTCAAAAAAAGTGATTGCTAAAGCCAAGACAACCCGAACATAATAAGTGCGATTGCATCAGATAAAAATGTAGTCAATCGCTGACCCAATATTTTCAAACAAAAATATGGACCAAACGAACGAAGCCCGAATTTTTAATACACAGAAAAGAGATTGCAATTTTAATGGGTTTTGGTCATAAGCCAAGTTGAATATCAGTGTAATAAAAACAAATGGGTCTGCTGGCATTTGAGGTGTTTCGCAAAATGCTCATAATGTTTCACGGCACCTAATTTTACGCACACAATTCAATTTACGCTCTCGCGCGAGATAAATATACGATACGTAAACGTGAGCAAACTTTTCAATAATGTGGAATGGCTGCCGTGACTTTCAGGGAGGATTTGTGGAAAAATATAAATACGAGTATATTAATAGTAGTCATCCTTTATTACAATTGATTTAAAAGTAAACAATAACTTTTAATTTTGTATTGAATCCGTCTTTACCTTCCATTGTAAATTAAACTCTGGAGTTTAATTTATATGTAGTTTTGTCGCAGCGGTAAAACACTACATATATCTCCAGAGTTTGATTCTAATATTGTTTAAAATTAGGTTTCTTTGTAGTCAGCCATGTAAGTTACAAAACAAAGTCATACATGAAATCGAAATTTTGCACTTTTTAGCAAAATCATAAGACACTACCAGTATGTCTAATTTAAAATTGTGTTCCTCTTTGTATACCTACGTCTTTGTCTTTGTTTGTTTACCTGCCTTCTTGTACGTGCGTGACGTCACAGCCAGCCCCAACGGAAGACCAGCGCTGGTTGCTTCCACACAACCAGCATTATGCTGATTGGGGCTGTGTTGTGGCAGATTTTTATGTTTGTTTATTATGTTTTTACTCCTGTGTGTTCTTCTGTTAAATCTGTCACAATAAATGTTTTCTTTCTTGCTTTCTTTCTTTCACATACTATTTGCTAAAAATAATTACCGAGCCGGTATGGAAGTGCTATGTGTATACACTGCCTGCTGCTATATTGTAACTTTGATTCTGGATAATTTATAGTTTTATGATATATTTTTAAGCCTTTATTCCTACATTTTTAGTTCCGATTTTATCCATGCACAGAGACATGTTGCGCACACTGTACCAACAAGAGTGGTATATTTACTCACGTAGGTATCATCGTTTACGCACTTACAGTAAGCACGCGCAGACGAGACGATAAGGGTGTAGAATTCGTATGTTAGATTGTGTGAAACGAATGGGGCTAAGCGGTTCCAGTGACTGCTTCTCATCCAGACGCACCCTGGTTCGAATCTGACCCTACACCAATGACTTGATTTTTTTCAAGTTATGTGTGGATTTGCACTCGCTTAGCGGTGAAGAAATACATCGAGAGGAAACCGACATGTTTGAGGACCACAATATCTGAGAACCTGGAAGGGCGCCCACCACGATGTATCTGCCCAAGAGAACTCTCCTAACGGATTAATTCTGCGGGGGAGTCACGACCCTCAGTCATGAGGATATACGACTCAAGAAAGAGAGATTGTGTGAATGTTTGATTGTGCTTTAATAAACCAAACGTTTACTTGTCCAAATTAGATAAAAAACAAAACACAAAGAGAAAATAAGTGAAGATCAATATCATGTACACATACTGTCGCTATGTACGAGTATGTATCTGACTGGATTATAATTTAATAAAAGTGAGTCGTCTATGTACGTAACCTACATACCTTAATAACAGGCAATTCTGACTGAACCAATGGCTTAAACTAATAATGGTTTGGAAAACCGTTTCACATGAAAACTGCTGAAGTTTTCATGTGAAACGGTTTGATGCCTCAAAACCAAGCATTACGATCGAAGCCACGGTTATCGTTAAACTTTTATCAAATAGACATTTGAAACTTGGCCCGAAATCACTTTCATCTCTACGATTGAACGTCCAAAATAAACTTGAACAGTTTTATCACTCGCCCCATCGACTAACTCCAGCGACTTACAACACCTTTTTATTTAATTTGTTGCTTTCCAAACAGTTTCAATCCCCGACGTGACTTTTCAACAAGTTTCCTTATAGATAGATAGATAAACTCTTTATTGTAGACACAATATTATAAAAAAATATATAAAACAACATATATATCTAAACTAGTGTCATAAGCGGCGGCCTTATCGCTAAAAGCGATCACTTCCAGACAGTTTTTGGCTGGAGAGAAATAAGTATAAAGGAAAAATAAGAATGTGGTGTACAACAAAAAGGAAATAAAAAAATTTGCTAACTAGTGAACGCCCGCGGCTTCGCTCGCATTATTTTGAGATAAAAAGTAGCCTATGGCACTTCTAAGACCTCATACTGATGATGATGATGACGACCTTATTCTACCTACATACCAAAAATGATCCATTCAGTCGTTTTTGCATTATGGGTGTTAATATAAACAGATAAACAGACAAAAATTCTAAAAACTGCTGAAACGTGTTCTGTTATGGATTTAAAGTATACCCAAACAATTTGTGTCTATTATCTTCTATGTTCAGATTTTTGAGTCACTTCAGCTGTATTATATGTATAAATAGAAGATATAGATAGATAAACGTTAATAACAATATAATTACAAAATATATATCTAATAAGTATAGTTTTAATACTTCACGAAAAAAGCACAGGATATTGATCACTATTGTCTTATATGTAAGGTTTTGATTTGTACGTCCAGTTGTTTGATATTAGTTCGCGTGCGGCCATAAATTCATTTTGTCCGATCTAAGGACCCATGTCAATGTATTGCAGGATTTATAATGACTGTCAGATTGGAGCCGACGAGACCTGAGATTTGCTGAACAAATACTCGCTTTCATGAAAACTTAGATTTATTGTCTTCGTTGTAAGAATTTTCTGAGAGCCTGTCTTGTTAGACGTTTGACTATTGTCGATTTTAACTAACTAGACATGTGAATGTGGGTATTGTTAGCAATTTTAAGAGCTTGCCATTGAAGTATAGAAAAAAATATCAGTAAAAAATTCAACAAAGCAATCCTCAGGTACAAAAACCAAACTAACAAAATATATATATAGGTATATTTGAAATATGGGATGGTTAACTTACAATTTAATTTATAATCAATCAGATCGATGCTTACTTTAACCACTAATTAATAGGTTTACGATAGTAAAACCCCTATACAAGCCACAAAACTCTTCCACTCCATTACTCCAATAGGTTTAAATTTAAATTACCTCCAAAACTAATTAAGGCTGACCTTTGGCCGCATCATAAAAATGCCGTCATATAGTGGGCTGACACCGAATAGCGGTGAAAGCTTTAATGGCTTTACATGGTCGTCAGTGATGAGACAGTGATTATATTTGGGTATACAATAAATTAATTGTGATGTCAATAATAATCATTTGGTTTTAGGTAAGCCTTGACAAGAAAAAACACCTTGGTGATAGATTTTCTATTTATAAAGTACCTTACAATTCCTATCACGACAAACTTAGACCAAACCAACAGACGACCAGAGCGGTTATTGCTATCACGCAATCGTATAATGTTGGGAATGCGTTTTAAGAAATTAATTGTATGCAATGATTGTCACTATAAAACCCTAAAATCATTTCATATGACAATATGAAATGATTTTCTTCCTTTATCTTAATCTTTTTCCTTTATCTTATTGACTAAGGAAATAAAGTACACAACCTGTGGAGCAGATTCTGCATAAATAACTTACCAGATCATTAAACATTTATCATCAGCATCACTTTCGTATTATCGTTGTCAATCCAATACAGATCTCCACCTTTGGTGCCTTAGATATGTGTCTACATTTTATCAACATACTCAAATAAGACTATAAAATCTTTTATGCAGCTTTTTTCTTTATTTACAATAATGGAATATAAAAACAAGGGAAGAAGCTCTTAACATACTACTTCTAACCACAACATACAAAAGGGGGCACTTAGAAAATCCTTAGAAAAGCTTAAATATAGTCTAAGTGTTCTAGCCCACTGCCAGAGGGCAGCGTGCCATACTGGCTGCATTACCACGCTGAATGGCAGTGCTGATACTTTGTTAGCAGATTATATCACATAATCTGCAAACAATAGTTCCTCCCACCTGTCCTAGAGCATGTTGTCTCCATCATGTCGGTATTGTTCACAAACGTGATTGCGGTCGACACGGGTCCGCTTGATTGGGATATTGATAATTAAAACATTCCAGACTGTATACCTGAAGGTGGATTGGTGGATATTGAGTTGTAAATTATAATTTAAACTAGAATGTCTTTACTTACGGTGTTACTGGTAACCAACGTCTATATACGTAACGTTACGGTGTGCTAAGTTTATTTGTGAAATTATTATCTTAAAATTATTATATTAGTATGTCAAAAGCAATAACCTTTGTTCACAACTTTTAGAAAATCATGTAAATTTAATTTGTCCGTGGACAAGGGTAGGGTCAATAATGTAAATAGGAAGCTGACTTGTATTTTCAGCGTTGTATCATGTTTTCCGAATTTCCTAATATTTCATGTTTTATTAACTGAACCACGAATGTGTGAAGAAAAATTAGCTGTTATATACAAAAACTTCATCGCCCCCTGACAAAATATTTATGCAATGTATTTTTTTTCAATATCCAGAAAGCCGTAGAACAAAGTAGGTAGTTGCTTATGATGTAATAAACGTATTTTAAACTTATGGCAAGTTGCTAGTAATTGTATATATTCCATTACTCAATTACTGTCTTAATCGAATAGTGATTTGTTGATGATATTAATTTTGTATTTTTTAAGCATTTTAGGCACGCAACACTGTTGATTGAAAGTTGAACATAAACAGTTACTTAAACAGTAGCAAGTTTTCAATCGAGGCTACTGAAACACATTTTCTGATGTCATCATGAGTCTTTTAAGACTACTATTTCCCACAACATAACCTATAAACCATCAACATCGTTGCATTTGATGACCAAGGGGAGACCTCTTAACATTTTTATACTGACATTTGCAAGAGTTGTAAAAGTTCGACCTACTTACTCGGCCGACCGCGACGTATAAACAAATGTCAATGGTTGAGACCACCATGAAACTGACGAACAAGGCTGTTTTCGTTGATTGTATGGTTACAAGTAGGGAATGAGGGCTACCGCGTGAAAGATTATCGCTAGAGGCGCTAGTGTACCGTGAGGTCCTAATGTGCCCAAACTGAGCAAACCTCACCAATTTGCCGCTAGGATCGCTACTGGATCGTAAGGTTTGAAATGACAAATGTCAAAAAACGGTAGTTCTCATTGTCTGGTGAAATAATCTTATAAAATGATACACATAGGTTTATAGTACAAAGAATTCTGTAGGACAGTACATGGAGTTAAACAGAAAAAACTTAGGAAAAGCAATATACTACTACATTATTCTAAAATGGATTTATTCTCTCTGGCGAACTTGATCTTATTTCAGTTACAAACATGTACCTATTATTTTCTTAATTTTGGCTAACTTATTTATCATTTTTTATGATTCTGTATAATTAATTAACTGTTATTTTTTATTTTATGATAAAAGTATTTAAAAACCCACTAACTCAATTTAACTCAATTTATTATTTCCACATACATAATCACAAAATTGCAATCAACCCTTAAACCTTAAATAGCCCCATACAATGTAACCACAAAGCTGCAGCGCCCTCTACTCGGGGAGCTAATGGATGCTTTAATTACATCTCACAAACTCGCGCTAAGTAGCTGCGATGTGTCGTTAAACTTTGTGGCGTGATTAAAAATTTTACCGCCCGGGAAACGTACATCTTAATTTAATGGTGCATGTTTATGGTTATTATATTTAAACACGGGTAAATAGTCGTGTGTAGTGGATATAGAATAATGCATACAGAAGTACAAAAACGTATGTATGTGCTTATATTATTTTCATTACATATTAAATAAAAAGTATATATAAATGTATTATATTTAATACTAAGTATTAATAATCTAACAAATTTACTTTCGAATAGTAAAATTGCATATGCCACTTTAGCTGCCAGCATTGCCTTTAACTATGGATAGTTTAAGCTGAATGATAGTGCAAATCAAAATTATACCAATTTATCTACCACCAGCATAAAAATCTTCCTATAACCACTAATCAAAGCATTTCCCATAAAATAGATTAAACTGAAAAAAAAACTTTACAAAAATGAGAAGAGATTAGTAATATAAATGACATTTGTGATAAAAATTACATTTATAGATACCATACCTACTCTGAAAAGCTTATTTTATTCACGCAAAACAGTGAATAAAATGGCCTTTTATTCACTGTTTTGTTTTTATTCACTATTTTGGTGTTTGAATTTGGAACACAAAAATATATCCAGTCTCTATTTTAATGCTTACACAAACTCCTTGCGCTAAGATTCGAAATTCAAAACTCTTTGGTGCAAATAAGTTCTCGAGATTTGATTGGTCGATATTTGCGACAAGGAGTTTGGCATTAGATTAAAAACTGTTTTGTGTTATTTGCTGCCTTTATAGAAAAAAAATAGTAAATTGGCGCCATTTCAAATAATTACTGTGAATTGTACGGATACAAAGTTTAGTGTTACTTTATAATAAAACGATTCAATTATAATAAATCGATAATGCCATTCAAGTGACGAAGAAGATATTGTGTTAACACCTGAATTTATGAAAGAGGGGGCAGCCGATATTGTCGAAAACTTGCTACCCAACAAATCACGGCTGGTTTACATCAAAACCTACGATGAGTTTTGTAAATGGAAAAATGAAAATCAAGCTTCGGGCACATTTTCTGAGTCATATTGTTTCACAAGTTGACCACCCTAATGATAATAATAAGAAAATTACGCTTAATTTCAGACATTGCTCTAATTTTAATGTCCAGTTCAATTAATGTAACAATTCTTATATCTTGATTAAATTTCTATTTTCGCTTATATTATGTCTTTTCTCGTAGTCATGGTATAAAGTATAGTATGCAACTCTTGAATAAAATACGAATTTATATCGAGGGCCATGAATCACTCGCGTCGTTCAGGATTCTAACAGTTGAATCACTCGCTGCGCTCGTATACAAATACAAATACAATACATTGCATAATATACTATTGTAATAAAACTGACCGGTAATAAATCCACCCACCATCTCCCCGCCTACATGCATTCCCTCGCTACTTAGTAGAAATCACTCGGCTCATTTAGCGCGCTAAGCGACGTTAAGCACCACCAGTGGGGGCAGGGGGATGACTCAGCACCCACCACCCACCACCCACTGGGGGGACTTGTCGCATGGAACGTGGTGTGCTTATGGGAACTTTTACCCTCGTGACCTTGGTGTTTTGTGTGGTTTGTTGTTGTTGTTCATTATAGAACCAAAGTTATGGTGTCTGAGTCTATGTTTGCTTTCCTGTGGATTGTAATGACGTATTCTTCACGTGATGGTCTTAGGTCTTAATTGAATTCAAGCAAGATATGTACATATGTTATAATACATAAACCCGACATGTTCCATTATAAAATACTTTTTTTTCATTCTTGTCCGTTATTTAATTTGTCCGTGACAAGGGTAGGGTTAATAATGTAAATAGGAAGATGACTTGTATTTTCAACGTTGTATCATGTTTGCCGAATTCAGGCGTGTGTAAAGAAATGATGAAAATGTGAGTAATAATATTTTAAACTGACTTTTTCTTAAATGAGATTATCTATTTAAATTGGTACAGTTTATTTATTAAAGTTTTATAATTAAGAGAAAAAAATAAAAAAAAAACAGCACAACATATCAACTAACAACAACTACATAATCTAGAATATATAGGTACAACCTTACAAATAATATACTGAACTTCAACCGGAATCTGCGGCAAGGTGCCTGGCGGCTGGCGGTGTTACCTCGCTGAATCGCCAAACTTAAACGTTGAACGAGGTAAGCGTAAGCTTTTTATTCTATACACGTACATTAAATTTCATAAGTATATGTTTGTACATAATGTATGTGTTTGCACAGAATGACGATGCTTTTCAAACATTACACTTTAAGATATCCACTCGCAGCCTCAAAGACACTTCAAGCACTATAGACAGAATATGTTAAATATTTAAATTGTAATTTTATTTTAAGGTTGCACACCCATTTCTTACGACGAGAGAGTAAACCAAATAGTAAAATAAGTAAAAATATACAGGGCTACATCTGGTAATTGACAATTCACGCACAGCTCAGCTATTGTGAAATGCATCATTTAAAAATAAAAATTGAACTTTTCTACTGTCTTCGAAAAATATTCCTCTTCGCTATTGTTGTTTCATGAAATAAGTCCCGTTTAGAACTAGCTGTTTACTAGCATTCTATTCACGCGACAGTTTAAAATGCATGTGTATTCTTGCCTAAATACCTAACGTGATTGTGGCAGGTGTACGATATTATGCGTACATTTGATCAAGTAAATTGAGTTAAATTCGCTAGCTCTTGCTTTAAAATTCGTACAAATTTAGTAGTTCTTTGAAGTACAAAGTACCTATGTATACTATAGAATAATATGTTATAACAGACACGTTTCTCGTCACAACACATCACATTATAATAGTATTAAGAGGTTTACAATGAGAATATAAAAACATATGTTGTCTTATATTGGGATTTACCGGTGTACATCAAACTCATATTCAGTCATTCCACATTTCGTTTTGTCCTTCAGTAAAAACCTATTTGTAAGAAATAAAACCGTACAGTTTCAGAGCTGAAACACGATTCGTCAGTACAACCAAACCGCAAATACCAATTAGAATCGCTTTCCGATTGTAAATCAATTAAACAAATCCCTGAACAATCCTGTAGGCTTCAACTATCAACAGGTGTTTCTGTGGAGGCTTCACTCAAGTATTTATTGATTGACAATCTGTTCTACAAATACCTAATTGATGTATTTAGTGGTGGGAAGTAGGGTTGTGAAGCCAGGGTTGGTATTTCTGGAAAACTGATTTATCTGGTTTGAAGAAAAGTTTAGGAGAGATTTAGGCTATAGTAATAACACGTTAACCGTATAATATTATGATTATAATCGTGCTCATAATATTATCATCATCATCATCAGCCCTTTATCGCCCTCTTCTGAGCATAGGCCTCTCTTCTAGTACCCGGTCCTGCGCAGATTGAATCCAGGATTTGATATTAGTTTTTATTAATTAAATAATTGTTCATATTATTATATTCTCATGTAAATTGTGACCATTTCTTAAGGTGAAGTTTACATTACAGAATGAACAGTTTACTTAAATAAATCGTGCGATAATTTTATTCATACTTAGTTATGTAGGTAGTTCCAGCTAAATCAAAACCACCAAGTATAGGTACATAATACATTCACAAACTGAGCATCAAATAAAACAAATACAACATATATCAGAAGCATTTGTCGAGAGTTACGAAATCCAATAGCAATCATAACAACAACATTATTACTACAAGCTTCACATAGTTATACTTAATATATAGTCCACATATTATGTATAGTATAGTCCTGAAACTGACTAGAGCCTTCGGTCAAAAAATATACTACGTGCGAATAAAAACGGAACTAAAAAATCACTGGGGTGCGATTTAGAAATTAAAAGGCAATAAAAAGTTGAAACTCGAGACAATACAGATTTACGGTAGATGTTTCAAGAACTCGTACGACGTTTTTGCTTCTACTTGTATAGTAAGAACTGCGAAACATTAGATATGTTGGCGGCCGATATCTGCGATTTTTTTTTCAAGTTAGTCGTGCCACATGCCATTATGATGGGGGAGTCCCAAGCTACTCAGTTAACTGGTTGTGGCGGGGGGCCTAACCTCCGTCATCTGATGTGTCGATATAGTCGTCATGAATGGATAACATACAATGGTCATACTAAATATGAAAATGAATATACAATTTGTGAAACATAACATTATGGTCAAACGTAAGCCGTGAGTTAAAATAAAAAGTGCTGCCATCTGCCACTAAATTATCTTGTTCGGACTCTAGACAACGCGTCTTGGATCGGTAAATTATTGCAAATTGGCAGCCCGCGGCCATGCGAGAGCCCGACGCAAATATGGCCGCTTTGACCCAATCGCAAATTGAGAGAAGGTACAAATATGTACGACATTGTAGCACAAAGGACAGTTTGAGAGTTATTTGATTTGCTTATAGAATAGACGTAATGTAGTCAAAGGACAAGTCCTTTTTAAGAAATTATGGTTTTATTGTTTTTTTACATGATGAAAATATGTAATGTCAGGAATTTATTACGAATGGCTTTATTTGAATGAATTTAGATTTTTGATTTGTTTTTAAGTTAAAATAATTGATTGTTACTAATGATGCGCAATGCATTTTTTTTGCAAAGCTACATCTATTTCCAAGAATTTTTCATTAATTTTTAATTTTGATTTGAAATTATTGTTGTGCATCAAGTTTTCAATCAATCGATCAAAATCTATACGAAAGTCACTATTACTAACTAAAACTGACCCAAAAGCACTTGGAAAAATAATTTTCTTCATGTATGTTGTACATTGGATTGGTATTTGTAGATACGATATAAGAATGTTCGACACCAGATCCTAGATATAAGACTGAGTTTGATAGGTATTTGTAGCGACATTTCATAATATCATCTCGAGAATGTCTAGTCTTGCTGAATACTTGAGCGCTTTGTAACGGAAGCCCCGCCGTAGCTCTTCAATAATTTTGATGGCAGAACTCGTATATAGGGTTACCTACTTCTATCTAACACATTTCTTACAGCCATGTATAGGTACACCCATAGGGTACACCAGTTTGAACAACTTTTTTCTACGATCAACTTTCGGATCACGAGAATAAAAATTTGCTTTTCCTTAGTCATGTAATGTTGTCAAGTGAATGAAACTCTGAGAGAGGATAGATAGATATAACAGCAATATGTTTTTCGCAATATTTCAAAAGTCTTAGAACCAAAGAAAGTTTAACGTGTACAACCCACCCTTTTCTGAGGCTATATAGACTTTAGACCCTTGACTACAATTCACCTGATGTTAAGCAACGTTGTAACCTACGATCGCGTACTTCTCTTGACGAAACCCATCTAAAATTATTATAGTTTAGTTACCAGCAACCCTGTATAAACGTAACTTCGTAATCTGAACCATTTATCTGAAATCTCAGACGTTTCTGGAACGCTTTACGTGAACTTTCCCACAGTGTTGTAATTTATCGCCCAAATTTATGAAATAGAGTCGTATTTTAAATGTAAATTTCAACGTCTTGGTATTGTTTTATTAGCGGTTATACTGTTACAGCTGTGAGATACTACTCTTGTTTCCGGCTTGTGGTTACTCTTCTAAACTTCAAGTAAAGAATGTTCCAGAATATAATACATACCTATTCATAAAACCACAAACACACTCTGAGACCGTAGGATACAAGTTTAAATATAAGACTTGTACATATCTTGCTATGATGGTAAAGTTACTGTGGTTGAATGAAAAATACCTACTTGAGTAAGATGATCTAAAAAAACAGTTAGAAACACAATAATAATGAAAAAAGAAATAATGTAACACAATAAATAATCTAATACCTAAATTTCGGACACTTTGTAATTATTTTTTTTTCCTTCAGGCGAGTGTATCAAGCATGAGCCCATCTTATTTAAAAAAAAATTACCTACCTACCTAATAAAGAAGCTACATGAGATATACATACTTCTACATATCTAAAGACGTTCGAACAATGCTCGGTTGCAGAAAGTAACTGCGCCACACGTAGAAATCATTCCGAAAGCAATTCAAACATTATCAAGCAAAAGCCAAGAATCGTTGGAACGTATTTTCGAAGCGCTCTCTTTGAAGCGGAAAATTGGCGGAAACGTGTCGCGGATGACGCGAGAAACCTTCGGAAAGAAATCTATTTCTACGATAGAAACCTGTCAGAATATCATCCCAGCTTGAGCTGAGCTCATGTGATCTAGGAGACTATGGAGATTTCAGAAAATACCTTTACCAACCCGATTTTTCATAATACAATTTCCGAATCATGAAAAAATTCCGTTGCCTATATTGAATGTTATGCTTGAAAATTTAGGTCATTTTCTGAACATATCTCTAGAAGACAGACGTTAATTTTTGCATACTAGCAATAGTTAAGATGTATGATTCTAAATGTTTAGCACTTCATATCTATATTACTTAACTACATCTTGCAAATAAATATATCTTTATAAGATTTATCACAAGATAAATAAAGAAGTCACAAGCAAAAACGCTCGTACAGAGTAAGGCCCATTACACGAAAATGTCGTTTACAAAGAGACAGATCGACAATAGAAGACATTTTGGTCAAGGACACTAAGACACTGAATCAGTGACTTCTGAAATATGACAAATTCAGCGAACTAAGGCTGGGGAGTCCTCGACATGGGTTTTCAAGTTAAGCCTCATTTATCTCAAGTCAAAGGTCAAGTCAAGAAGCTTATAATTCGAGGCGATTAACTCCGCGAAAGGTTACAATATGGAAATCGTATTTTGAAGACCCACTTCAAGTATTTTACAGCGGTTGCCACACTTCATGAATTTTTATTATTTGCTCCGGTGAAGTTGAACAAAAAGCCTACCTTTAAATGTCTGAAATATGAATTATGTGACTCTTATTCTAAGCAAATTATAAAAAACAATTAATTTCCGTAATCTATAATAATAATATGTTATGCTACTGTTAAAAGATAAATGAAATTATCGAAAATACAATAAAATTAACTAAAATATAAATCAACTAGCTGTGCCCGCGACTTCGTCCGCATAGAATAGTTATGACCATAAAAATAGTCCTAGTGAGTTAATCTTAAAAGATAGACATATACTGTTACTGTCATTTTGTTAGATCATGTTAAGAGGAATAATTCTTTCACACATATTTTTTTGATATCTTGAACAGTTTTCGCAGCACACGCAACGGAAGCCCTCAAAGATGAATAATTTCCCCCGTTTTTTCCACATTGTCTATTGTTTCTTCGCTTCTATTAGTTACAGCGTAATGTTATATAGCTTAAAGCCTTCCACGATCAATGGTCTATTCAACACAAAAATAATTTTTCAATTCGCACCAGTAGTTCCTGAGATTAGCGCGTTCAAACAAATATTGTATTGTATATTTTTGTACACAAAAGCAAACATAAAAATAAGTATGTTGGAGTTCGATGAAGCTATAATCAGATCTACAAAGTCGAACAAGAGTATCATTCAAGCAAACGAAATTGGGATTGTGTCGTAACTAGTTGCCTACGCATAGACATATTTATATACGATTCCTATACAGGACCATTACCTAACTAAATTATAAAATTTATAACAGAGTAAGTGTATTCGTGGTATGGTATGTTGGTCTGATTGGTCCTGCTCCATTGAGCGACAAATCATTGTGAATTCACAAGTTTAAAAATAATTTTCTGAATTTTTTGTCAATCAAGAAACAATTTTTTTAGCGTTGCATGAAAAAGATTGGCACGTTTTAGAGGCCGTCGTTTGTTTTAATTAATGTACATACCAGTTTGTTACTGTACGGGCAGGCAGGGCCACTGTATCTCACCATTATTATTATTGCAGATATCTTAGCTTAGGGAAACATATTTACAGAATCAGATAAAATTTTATGCACATGTAAATGTATACACAAACACACCAAATATTTATTTATTTATTTATTTATAATGGTACACAAAACAGAATGTGTTCACAAATAAGCTAAGTATACTTTCAAAACTGGTTTTGATCCAGAACAAATTCCTAAAATAAGTGTACACAGCTTGAACAACATAAATGCGATTAATTATTTCAAAAACCTGAGTTAGACAGAGAATACAGTACCTAACTGGTACTGTATTCTCTGTCTAACAAACACACAAAAATAACGATAATCAAGGACAACATAATTACAGACTAAATTGTATCTTACAATTAGTGATCATATAGAGCTTTGCATTAAAATAGCTAGAACATTACGCTTGAATGTGGATAACACACAATTAAATACATCCAGTGACTGATGGTGGTTCACTAGGAGACCATTGTATTGGCGACACATTCTAACTAATGGGTTGTATAAAGATGTATTATTTTTATAAGTACTGAGAGAGAATATATTTTGGGGTCTGCGAGAATTAGGGTTTATATTAATGTTGATGTTGATACAAGACAGGAGTGAGGGTGAATCAATTTGGGCATGAATAATTTTAAATAAATTTATGAAATCGGAGTATTTGCGGCGATCTTCAAGAGACGTTAATTTAATTCGCTTTAATCTATTGACATAGGACCGGACTTGTCGATTCCAGCCTAGTCTGAAAAAGAGCATATTTAAACATTTAGACTGAACACGTTCAATGCGATTTATGTGCACCTTGTAATAGGGTGACCAAATGACTGAGTTATATTCTAGAACGCTTCGAACAAGTGAAAAATATAATGTTAGTAAACAGTAGGGATTTTTAAAGCTTTTTGATGTTCTGGAGATAAAACCCAAAAGTTTGTTACCTCTATCTATAATGTAATCATAATGTTCACGGAAAGTTAATTTTAAATAAAGTTAATATATTAACTATACACCACTTCAAACATCGTTGGTTACCCTATTGGATACGATATTATGTACAAGCAAACTTACAAAGTGACCATATTTCTCCTTAATATAATAGTGTATGTAATATATCTATACATACTTATATAATAATGATGAAGAGGGTAAAAAAATCTGAACATAGAATATATTACAAAAAAAAAGGTTTGGGTACACTTTAAATCCATAACAGAATACGTTTCAGCAGTTTTTAGTTTTTTTTTCAGTTTATCTGTTTATCAGTGTGTCTGTTTATCTGTTTGTCTCTTTATTGAAACTCCCATAACTAAAAAAACGGCTGTTGGATCACCATGATTTTTTATATGTAGGTAGTATGAGGTATTAGAAGTGTCACAGGCAGACTTTTTATCTCAAAATAATGCAAGCGAAGGCTCGGGCGTCCACTAGTAAATAATTAAGTTATTCTAATGCAGGTCCCCATATAGCAGTGTATAGTGTGATCTGCAGAAGTGGTCACGTAGGCAGTAGCAGGTCGATCACGTGCCGCTCTCATACATGCCCCATACAACACTACATGCATACATTGTACGTGTTGTGCCCGATCCGATACGATATTTTGTACGTGCTATGTGTATCTTTACGCAGTTACATATTTCTTCTTCTCAGTCGTAACACTCTTGGCAGAGTGGTCGTGGTCAACATGTAGTATTGTTCTGGGTGGCAGATGTAGCTCGCCTCACGGTGTCCCGCCATCTCTTATAGAATTATTTTATGACTATTGTCCATAAATTGTCTTATTGAATTGAAATTGTTAATAGACTCTTAGTGACCAAAATGTGATTTTTGCACACCAGAAATGGTAAGATGTAAGATACCTACTATAAATGTTTTTGTACCATGATTCTCACTACATCTTTGCAAATAAATGAATTTGAATTTGAAAAAAAAGTCTGCGTCAGACGAGTAAATCAAACACTGGTTAGCACTGAACTAATTCATTGTCTCGCGCTAGCTGCGCTCATAGTTAAGCTTATAAACTACCTAAAAATACTATATTAGATACTAATAATAACGCATACGTAACATCACTCATGAGATTTGTGGACAAACCATCACACAAACGTAAATAATAACACCTATTTTACTTTTACTCTGTAAATTTTCAGTGTCCCATGTTTTTACGTAGCGCAGTTTTTTTACGTAGGTCTAGTGGAAATAATATATCAGTTTTAGTAATTATCGAAACAAGCTCGTATAAAACAAGCGGCTGAATCCAGCCAATATACGTTATTGCAACAGCTTCACTACAATCACATTGGGCAGGGAGCCAAATTGTCGATATCTGCGCTAATTGGGGACACACTACTTTTTATGGAATAGTTTTATAAAGAATGTTTTAATCGCAGACCGTTCTAACCGACTGCACTGTTAATGGTCATTATATTTATATTTTAGTTGGAGTTGTCTTGTTATAGCTAGTTTTATATTGTTAATTAGCTAAATTAATGTTTTAAAATCTGTGAAACCTCCATGGATCGATAAAAACGTAATAAACCAATAAGAAAATGTTTTATTCCTGCATTCACTCATGGCTGGGCAACCCTTCGGCATCAGTTGACTTTGAATAAGTTAAGAGCGAATAGATTGTTTCTATGTAAAAGCATCTGTCACCAGCGTTCCCCATCGAGAGACGCAAATAACGTAAAACATTAATTTTTTGTTTAGTTCATTTTTAACTAAACGTAAAAGAACTGACCTTTACATAAAAACGACGCCATCAAAAAATACAAACGTAGAAGTAAAGAATTAACAATGTATCTGGCAGAGTAAATGTAAAAGGAGCATCAAAGGCAGACAGGCACCTGCTCCGGGCCAGATAGCCTCCAAAATAAGGCTTTTACCGATACTTGAAAGGACAACTTTGAAAGGGGTTTGTTTCAGAAAAATATACTGTCTTACTCCGCTTTAGAAATAGACAAAAAGATAGGTTTTATTATTTACCACAGACATGAGTTGAATTTACGTATTCATTTTGTTTTTGGAAGCAGGTGCAGCGTTATACTTAAAATGTGTTTAAGGTTATTCTAGGAATGAATGAGTAAACAATTTTGTGGATAAAAATATTATATTTTAGTTCTTGGAGCTTGAAGGTAAGCAACATTTTAGGTTTTGAAACAATAGACATATGACAAGTATTTTAAAAATGTATGTAAATACATACTTCTAATCTAGGGGTTGCGGGTTCGATTTCCGCCTGACACAAGTATTTATGAACTTAAAAAATATAATGATTTGTGTTGAGTCTGGTCGTTTGTATGTATAATAAGTATGTATTTACAAAAGAAAAGTATATAAGTATTGCAATGCAATGTGGTGTGTGCAATGTCCCGAAATATTTATTTATTTATTTATTTTATTATATCCGTTATCTAGTACCCACGACACAAGCGTTTGCTTAGTGTGAGGCTAGATGGCACTGTGTGTAATATCCCGGAATATTTATATTTATACATTTACAAAATACTAAAATCCATCTTACATTTCAATGGGTTATTTGATCTACAGCAATCAATATCGCTCAACAGAGAAGCTTAACAAAATTTCATTCACAACAGGTTTTCTTCGTATTTTATTACAACAGAAAACTCTGAAAGGGATGAAAAATAACTGCGTTTACATTTTAAGCGAAAGAAATCCTGGGAAATAAGATTACTCTGCCTAGAGAGTCGTTACTCCGTCTAAGTACACTATCTTGGAAAATTCTATTCATCTCTGTGACAGAGTACACCGGGGAGCTTTGTAAATGGTTTGCCTTCTCATGCCCGTGACTACACCTGTAAGGATACTACTACACGCTAGTGCTAACTAGAACTACTCATAAAAAGCAAAACGTTTTATATACATACATATACAGTGATTAAAATTGAAATCAAACAAAACGAAGATATTATGAAATACTTGGAGATCACACATTTCTACAAAACGTTCCGGTGATCTGTGATCCACAGTGAAACAAGCAGAGTGTGTATGCTTGTTATATCTATACGTTTACACAGCTATATCAATTTAGAGGAAATTTAATATGAAAATAGTTAACAATATTTTACGAATAGCCAACTTTTCATTCCTTTTTAGCGCAAATAACAACGCGGGGCGTCGCTAGCTCACAATAAACTGGTGAAAATGTTCTGTATTGTTAGTACCACCCCGTATCTAAAGAAGACCTTATTTCACCCACGATAGAGGGATTAAAAGCTATTGTCCTTTTTTCGGGTATAGTTTATCACAAAGAGATTTCTAAGGTTTGGGGACAGCTCCTAAGATCAGTTTCAAAGCTTTGCATAATGGTTTACAGTACGTTATAAGATTTCGTGTATATTTAGGTATGAGATATTTTATAAATGAGCTTTTAAGTCAATATTAAATTTTATAAAAAATCACATACTAACTTAAAAGTGTGTTCAAGCAGTCTCATTTGAATGCCAATTTCATTACAGTACAGCAGTGCAGGAAATTTACATTGTAAATGAGCGATCGAAGATGCGGGCGTCATTTCAGGCATCCTGCTCTTCCAATGTGTCTTTCCATCTGAATAAAATGCATGATAGTCTAAAAACTCAGTCTATAAATCTGCTGGCAAGTTGAAGTCAAGTGCCATACTTCTAATGCTTAATAAAAGTCCTGTAAGTTTGACAGAATCAATCTATGCATATAGTAAAGCTGAAGAGGAAGCTCTTCTATAGAAGTAATTAGAATAAAATTGTTTGAGTATACATATGTACATTAAATCCATAACAGAACACGTTTTAGCAGTTTTAAATTTTTGTTATTTAAACGCTCTTAACGCAAAAACGGCTGAACGGATCATGTTTTTTTTGTATGTAGGTATTATGAGGTCTTAGAAGTGTCCTAGGCTACTTTTTATCTTAAAATATTGCAAGCGATGCCGTGGGCGTCCACTGGTATTGAATCAATCAACTATAAATTCAGAAAATAACCCTATCGCTAAGGACTCACGGAGCGATTTTTACCCCGCCGGCCGTGGTTGCGGGCCCGCAGTCTTTGTAGAATACAGATATGTATGTAAAAAAACTCAAGCACATTTTCACAACGCGTTTTACGCCCGCGGCGGTTGCGATTGTTCGCGGCTCCCGCTGCACCCGCGGGCATCAATACAAGCGGGCGCGGCTCGCGGCACCGCAGCCGCGACGGTTTCCACCCGCGCGCTCTGCGATCAGCGTCTGGCGAATGTCCTTCTTGCGATAATCAACCGCCAGGTTTGCGGGCGATAATAGCAGCCGCGGCGGCTGCGGGCCCGCACCATACACCGGCTTCGTGAGTTTTGAAAATTAAGCTCGATTCCGCCACCGCGGCGAGCGCAGGAAAAAACCGCTCCGTGAGTCCTTAGCGTATATCGTTTTTATATGAAGTTCTGCAAGGTTACTACCACCAATGAAAATAAACAAATTTACATCAAAAACATAAATAAATTAAACAATTCATTCAGAAACTACACGCATTCAATAACAGCATTAATAAAAACTCGCTGTTACATTATGTTACAGTAACCAACATTTATCGGCACTAAAATTGAATGGCCTAATCCTGTAAGTACCTGAACAAAACTAGTTAGCAATAAAATGAACAAGTAACACAGTTTATGTCTAGTTCCTGCAATTTATTACGTTTCGTTCTGAAACTCTGTTAGTGATGTGCCCACCTAAGTTAGTGATGTGGTCTATCTAATATAATGTGTACTGTGTGCCAAATAAATAAATAAATATCACTGCAATTTTTGAGAAAAGTACTAAAAAACCTTTTTTCCAAGCATATCTAATGACGTTCCGACTTTATATACCCTAACGACCTAACTGACTAAGCTTTGAATTTATCACTTTTAAACGACGACTAAGCTACCCATAAAAAACTAATTAAATAATCTGTTTTTTTTTAAATAAAATCATTTATTTTTTTATTGTGTTTCAATTACATTATTACGTCTTGATCCAGATCCTACGCATAAAATAGGTACATGAAGAACACAATATATCCTCAGAGGGTGTTTACAAGATTACAAGGAATTTTAGATTTCCTTTTATATGGCGCCAATAAATCTCCTTTTAGGTCACATATCTTCAGCAACGACTAATATACTAGAATTGCCTGTAATACGGGAAACAGCAAAATACCTATAAATATCCGTAGGAGAATTTAGTAGGTATTTACTTAATAGGCCGTTTGCAAGAATCAGTAGTAATTAACCAGGGTAATTTGAGTCGACTGGTTTAGGGTGAGAATAAACAGTATACCTATATTATAGTTAATCTATGTTTAAGAGATTTGGAACGGTTTAGCAGATGCGAAACTTACAGTAACTGTGGTTGTAGCACAATCCACATAATTTGAAAACTAACCGTAACTGCTTAAAACTTCATAGATCAGAAACTATGCAAAGTTATTCGGCGAAATATTTATTTTATGCCATTTCTATACAACTTAGTAACAGTCTAAGATCTAGATTGCTTTCCTGATAGAAATCTGAATTTTTACTCAAATATTATTTACTCAGAGTAACATATAATATAAGGCATGCTACCTGTTGTACAGGCCTTTGAATTAGTACACAAAATACTTGCACAATCAAATAAACAAGACTAACAATTCCAGACCAAATTTCCAAGAAAATAACAAAAAAGGTATACACAGGTACACCCCCAGGTTTTATTTTAATTATAAAGGGCAAATTGGAGGAGTGTTATCTCATGGGACAAGAGCTGTGCATTTTTTATCCGACAGTGAGTGTAGATAGCCACGCTTCGTTTACTTGCGAAATTAGGTATACAGGGATTTTGGATAAATATGAGAATGTGTAGAATTAAAGAGAGTTGTTGAAATCTGATTAATAATAAAAGATTCAAATAAGAGATGAATATTCATCAAGTAACTTATTACTGATCTTGTGTAGAACTATAAAGGCAGTAGATAAATACTAAAATAGCAAACAGGTAGTTGGTAGGTCATGTTCCAGTAAAGGCATGTTTTTCTTCAATTCACAGTGTCGCAAGATGCTTTAGTTACTATCTTGAATAAAGGAAGAATGTATTCCAAATTCATAGTATTTAATTACTTTTCTTAAAATATCGTTTAAATTCGAACCATTCCTAAAATGATTTAAAATTACATATATGAGTTTTTAATTTTAAGCTTTTAAGTAATGTACTCCTTTGTACCTATGATTTTGCCCTGCTCAAAGTAGGTATCAAGATTCCAATGCCAAGCTGGGAGGCTTTTCGTGAATTTTGTTATCTGGTATACTCGTAGGTAGGTATCTACAAAAGATATGAAATTCCCATCTCAGCACAATAGAGAACAAGGATAGCTTATTTGAATAAGCCTGTCTAGATCTTAGGAACGGCTTTATCCATAGTTTTGCCGTTTTATCTCTGGTACAAAAGAGTTTCAGCGTATAAAATATAGATATATACGTCATAAAACAGTTGGACGTATACCACACCAAGTACATACATTAGATTCTACGAAAAGTTACAACGCGGTATTGGAAAAATATAAATAGAAAGATATTTGCTTTGATATTATTGTTGTTTATGTTATACTTCTAGGAATTATAGCATAAATTACACTTATTAAGAAAAATAATAATGTACATACATAAAACTCAAAGGTGACTGACTGACTGACTGATATAGTGATCTATCAACGCATAGCCCAAACCACTGGACGGATTGGGCTGAAATTTGGAATGGAGGTAGATGTGACAAAACAGAATGTGTTCCCAAATAACCTAAGTATACATTCAAAATTGGTTTTGATCCAGAACAAATTCCTAAGATATGTGTACACAGCTTGAACAACATAAATGCGATTAATAATTTCAAAAACCTGAGTTAGGCAGAGAATATAGAAATTATTTATCTCTGTAAAGACGCCGTGAGATCCAACCTGTGAGAGCTGCTTGTTTCATACTGGCTGGATGGATCCAACCTGTGAGAGCTGCTTGTTTCATACTGGCTGGAGGTGGCTCAACACTAATGAAAACTGCTTGTTTCATACTGGCTGGAGGTGGCTCAACACTAATGAAGATAGTTTTTCTTGTTTTGGAGACCCAAGACTCATTTCGGGTCGCTGCGCCTAAGGAGTAAGTAAGTGTGTATGTAATGTTAGTAGTATGTTTGTGTATGTCGCACCTGATTTAGCATTGTTGTTGTTTCCGGAGCCCTGGCTGAAGAAGGAAGCGCCAGTGAGCCGCGCGCGACGGAGGATCCACCACATTCTGACCAACAACCGACAACAACAAACACTAACAACTACTCTAAACTTAGATAGTTTATTATATTATAGTGTTAATTTTAATAATTCACAAGTTTTAAAGTCAGTTTTATTGATTTATCTTACACAAAAGTCATGCACAGATCATAAAATTTCCAATTTTCAGTGATGTCGAAACTCGTTCGCGTCGGAAAGAGCTGTGTATCGAGGGGCACGTCCTCTCGGGCCGCCGGAGAGTCCTGTACTGAAGCTCTGAAGCCTCCAGCCGCGACCTGCGCAGTACGCCGGGACCACGCAGGTAAACTTACTCGCCAATTAGGCAACTAAATACCGAATTTTCGAACTTTGCGCCGCTTCACAGATGGTTGGAGGATTTTTTGGAGTTTACAATTTATGACTCGGTTTTATTGGGAAAGTTTGCTTTTTACGTCGAGAGCGCGGGTGAGTGAGATTATCACTACATAGTTATCTAGTACCCACGACATAAGCGTTTGCGGAGTGTGGAGCTAGATGGCACTGTGTGCGCTGTCCCGGAATATTTATTTTATTTATTTATTTATAGTATTAAATATAGTCAATGTAGGGTAGGTATAAATCTATTATAGAATTGTGACTATAGAATCGACCTTGTAGTGGAATGGATTTTACGCACGATACACCTGAAATGGATTTCATATATTGATGCTTACTGAGTTCAGTATTATGTAACGTATTGAAAATTCATAATTCTGTAATCATTTATTTTTATTGGAGTTATAAATAAAAAGTTCTAGAGTATATATAAAAATATTTTTAAAGACACTAGTGGACGCCCGCGGCTTCGCTCGCATTTTTTTAGAATAAAAAGTAGCCTCTGACATTCCTAAGACCTCATACTACTTTTATATCAAAAATCATGATGATACGTTCAGTCGTTTTTGCGTGAGCGTTTAAACAAACAGACAAAAAATATATAAATTGTTGGAACGTGTTCTGCTATTAATTCTATTTTTTATATATTCATTGTTCATACTTTCGACCCTCTTCAGCTTTATTATTTTTATTGATTATTTATTAATAAAACAAGTAAATATTTTCGCTCATTTTCAAATAAAAAGTTTAAAACTAGTCCATACACTTTGATGTGATGGATAAAATTAATCCACCACTTTATCTAAAGAACCATTTTCGTAACTTAGTACACATATTTTTTCAAGTTCAGATCTTTGTTTTTATAGTACAGCAGTTAAAAGTTTTCGCATAAGAAACTTTGTACCTACCGAAGGGGTAAAATGGTGATGGAAAGACCAACTTTATAATATAGGTACTTTAGGTACTCCGAATAAGCACTTAAGGCACTTCATTCATTCAGTATTTACGTTTTGTGAAGGCTATTTGAATAAGTAAAAGTATTACTTAACTTTGCGTTATTATTTTTCTTTTAACGGCAGATAAAATTATAAAATCTGTGTCACAGAAACTATATAGGTATTTTACAGCCAGTTAATAGTATTCAATGACGTAGTTAAAACATTGTGAAGGCTAAATGCAGTATGAAAACTAATTGATAGCCGTAACTGTGAAGTGATAGGTCATTTGGAAAACAATGTTATTGAAAACTTTGTAATTTAATTGGTTTTCATATTTTTTGTTATCTTACAATTGTTTGTGCATTTTGTTGTTGTTATTTATGCACATAAATCATGTACGTAAACGTGCTCCAAACCACAGACTTTAACCCATGACAATGACAAATAGCTTTGTTCTAATTCCGTATCTAATAATATAGTAATTTCCTAATGATATGTAAATATGGAAGTAATTTATCATTCATCACCCTCATCGATCTTTTGAATGTAAAGGTTGTCGCGCTGAGATGTGTAAACGAATTAATCTGCTTTCACATGTTCATATTAGATTCCTGAGAATAAACGGCGTACACCTTGTTAACAACATGTATCTTTTCATAGCTTAAATAGCAAGAGAGCCGTTAAAAATACAAATATTTATTTAAGTTGACATATTGTATGATTACATACCTATTATTATGTTTGACATGATTTTAATAACAAAAAAATTCATTATTTTATTAATAAAACTAGACATTGTAACTTCTAAAATTTTATAAAACTAAATGTTATAAATTCAATTTGACGAGATATTGTAATTTGTGTAGCATATTCTGTGATATTAGTACTTATACCTATGTATGTTACAACTTTACATTATCAATAAAGATTCTTTATCTTTATCTTTATCTTTAATACAAAAAGAATGTCCGGAATAAAATGCAAGGCCATTACTTGTGATATACAAATTTATTCATTGAAATAAATATCATCAGCAATAACAGCACAATATTACAATCATTTTTTTTTTTTTGCAAAATATGGGCTCACACTTTGCTACAACTTGCCTGATGTCAAGCAACGTTGTAATCTACAATCTTGCGCGCTTACTTAGAAATTATATTTGATTAATCAAATTCTTATCGTAACATGTAGCATCGCAACGTATTTATTTGTAAGCCAGTTTTGATTGCGTCACACATTGTGTCTGCTACATAAATATTGTTTGTGAAACGACGCGACGCTCACATCTTATTTGTGAAGGCTTTGGTTGTTATGTTATGTCAATAGACTGTGAATATGTGTCTGAGATTTTTGTCAAAGAAACACTGAACATTCCATTAGGCACTTTGATTGATACATATAAAAATGATCACACTTAAATCAACAGATCTACTAGCCATAAAATGTAAAAGTTTAAATAATCAGGTATAGTAATAGCCTAAAAATATCAGGAAATAAAAATACAGACATGACTATTGATTTATTCTTTCACCATATAGTAAATCATCGTCCGTCTCTTTCAGAGTACAAATAGAAAAAAAATATGCTCAGGAAACGTCACCTCCTTTGAACAAAAATTGCTGACGCATTCGCATGAGCTCCCGTGAGTTGGACCGTTTTATGAATTACTCTCGCTCTTTTTTGTCCGGATCCTTTTTGCCTGAAGCTGTGAACTTCCGGTTGCCATTGAAGGAAGGCTGTATATGTGTCGGTATGTATATATGTACATAGGTCCATAAGTATGTGGTTAGGTTATACAACAGTGTAATGGTAAACCAATCCTTGATTTTATCCATTACATAGTTTTTGTTGCGAACTTGTCGTAGTCATTGAATTCAAGGGCAGAATACAATTTTGAGCCAGAATTTCGAAAACGCATAAATAACTTTGGCTCTTGATAAGTTGACAGTATTATTTAAAGTGCTTGCATAGATATAAAAAAGTGCATTATAAATCAATCTTGGGTTTTACTTGTAGTCTTTGACCTAGTTAAAAACTGTGTTAAGGGTACATGTCTTAACTGTAAATTAGTTTAAATTAATGAATACAGAATAGAGACTCGATCTGAAATTTTACACCAACTACACCGACCTTTTCCACTCTCACCAAAAGGAGGAGACAGCATTAATTCCTGCAAAGTTTGCTACTTAGTCTGTTGTCAGAGTTGAACCACAGTTAAACGTAGCGGTGAACTCGAGATGCTTGGGAGAAGTTCATTGTTTTAAACTGCATCCAAGTACAGTTTACCGCACTTTGTTTGCCGTTTATTTTATATTATACCTTGTACTTATGAGGAAATGAACTTATGATTTATAGTAGTCATTTTGGACTACGTATTAAACATGTAAAACAACATACATAATCTCGTAAGCAGCATAGTACGATTATAATTAAATCTATAAGGAGAACAATAACTTTTCATTTAACTTGAATATCGAGACCGTAGCAACGTAGTATGGCTACGACTTTCGTAGATTCTGCGTAGCGTATCAAAGTCTGCTACGTATGTAACTCCAACGTTATTCTAATAATTCGATGGTTGTACAATACTTACATACATTTTTTAATGTAGCTCCAGAATCATATGGGATATATTATATTTGTATTTTCTATGACTTAAGATAGTCGTCCAAGTAGTTATACTTTTACCCAATGCGCTGGATAACAGTACTTAATTTGCGACGCCCATGGACATGCGTACTTAAAAATTTAAAATATATCGGATAAAAAGTCTCACCAATGTTCATAACCACACAAAGAGCTATAAAATACTGGTCACATTTTATATCAAGCTCCAATCTCCCGGCAAATAATAGGTTTAGAAGACTAGGTACTTTATCATTTATTTTACCTCAAAATTCTTGTTCAAGTAATTACGAAAGTTAAATGAAAAAGGCAAGCGTATTTTTTTCTCGTTACGTTTCGGTGCACAAACTCAAATTAAATGTTCAATCATTTGTGAAGCTTACCCTGAGGGAGCTCCATGACAATCATACTGAGAAACTAATTCAACTAATATTAGAAAGGTGAAAGCATAGATATAATGTATGTACATGTGTGAGTGTGTGTTAAAATTTGTGTGTGTAATGTATGAGTATGTCTTGTTTGTTAGTTTAGTCCAGTCAATAAAGCCCAAAACCCCCAACAAATTAGTTACTCGGCCAAACTTTGTGAATTTGTTCAGAAGGGTAAAATAAGTGACCGTGTGAGTTTGCACCCTTGTAGGGTGTACGGAAAGGGTTGAAAAGGGGTGAAAAGTGTTTTTTTATCAATAACATTGCCAAAAAAATGAGTTACTTTGTGCAAATTTGGAATTAAGTTTTTGTTACCGTTTTCTAACATGTATCAAATTTGCACACTTTTGCAACATACGGAACATTTATTATTAAAAAACAATGATTATGGTTAATAACACGAGTGAAAAAATTAGTTACTCGCTGCAAATTTGGAATTATGATCTTTCTTTGGTTTTCTAGCATGTATTAAATTTGCACACTTTTGCAACTTACGGAACATTGTTTATTAATAGCAACGTTTTTCCCCCGAAGGGTAAAAAACGTATATTTAGGTTCCAGCCGGAGCTTGACCCACTTATTGAGATAACATCTTGGATTTTACGTGTGGCAACACTATTTTGCTCTATAGCGCCCCTTCCATGCGTCGAGTCATGTCGGCTCGACTCGGTATCGATCGGCTCCCCCCTCCCGCACAACGCTCGCGCAGCGCCGGGCGGACTCGCTTCCTCAGTACTCTCAAGCCAGCAAGATTGTTAAATCTTAGTGGGTCAAGCTCCGGCTGGAACCTAAATATACGTTTTTTACCCTTCGGGGAAAAACCTTTAGTCGTATGTATGTATAGGTAAGAGTATATAATTGAGCCAAAAACAAATATTTGTTTTAAACAATCAAATCGTTACCAAATTAACAACTTCATACAGTTAGCACAATCTGCTTATTATTAAAACTTAGGTGGAACCCAGTTATAATTACTTGAATATTGAAAGAGTCGGCTACTATTACTTAACATAAATGTAATTTTAAAATAATAGAGTTGATTTTATAAATTTATATACATGAATTTATATTGAATAAAAATTATAAGTAAAAAAGTGATGTATTTATTTATAAATGAATATTTTGATTATGATTACTATGCTAGTTCTAAGACTATTAGTTTCTTTGAAGTAGAGTTTGAGAACGTATCTATACTATTCCAGATATCTAATACTAATCAATGTAATTTACGCACGTCGCATTACGATGTTACACCAGCGGATCCAAAGTTACCAGGCAAGTCTCTAATACCCGCGTCTTTAATTAATGAGGATGTTTAATTAATGTATTCATCTAGACATAATTGCGTGATACTGGCTGTCAGATTGATTCTGCAAGATCTTTGTGATATCGATTTATCGTTTACAATTTAAATCCGGTGAACCCGGTTGGATTATAACTTTTCATTAGAGGCGAGTTTCTGTCCCGATTGACAATATATGAGACGGTCACACCGTCGGTTCTGGAACCGAATTTGGAGCGTATTGTTTGGAGCGTATTGTATATTTCAAGGCCGAGATTGTGCGTCAACCTTTTACCTTTCATATTTCAGACAATTAAATTGATGGCTTGCACCAAATGCTAAAGTTATTCCTATCACGACCAACCATGAGCTGGAAGGTCTTTAAAATACTAGCGGTATGGTACTCACGATACTGATTAATTCATTAAAGTAAAATACATTTCGCGAGTTTAGATGAAATGTCGACTTTTCAACGTAATCTAAATCTAAACCAAAACCAACGTATATCTCGGTATGAATTTTACCAACCAGCGTTATTTCAGCCAGTTACCTCTGCTCCATGATGAGATAAGGAAAACTATAATGCAGATTTTCGTCAAATCGACACCTATTAGATTAATAATTTTGCCGTATTATATTTACATTAAATTATTATTATTTTCACGCTATGCTCAAAGTCAAAAGGACCAATGCGAAATCTACAGCTTTTTGGATAATACTGCAGTTTAAGTATAAATTTGTTTTCTTTACAGATTTATTTCCTGGATTGAACTTGTTCGGCAAGTACGCCGGCTTGAAGGGCAAATCAATGGGTGTTCGTTGATTTTACTTACAAAGACAGAATTCTTAAAAGTCTTAATAAGGAATTGATTAGCTGCTGTATTACACAAGGCTAGTCTTTTGTCCAGATGTAAGTAGCGGGTATATTCCGCTAGTTTGTACTAGTAACCGTAACTTAATGAGTCTATCCATCTCTTTCACGTGAGCTTGTCAGTCCGTAAGGTCAACTTAACCACGACGTTTCCAGAAGATAAGAGGCCTGTTTTCTGCTGTTCAAAATTCGACAGACTGTTACAGCCCGAATCTCCGAATCGCAAGGTTGTGGAACTCCCTGCTTGACTCTATGTTCCCCACGCACTATAATCCAGCGATCTTCAAAGCGAGAGTGAATCGGTTCTTATCGGGTAAGCACGCTCCATCTTAGGCCATAGCCTTTGCCTGCTATCAGGTAAACTATGGTCAAGTGCAAACCCGTTCAAGTTAAAAAAAAAATCTTTCAGACAAGCGAAGATAGCTATAAAAATATTGATATATAGATAGATATATTGTTGTCTATCTATAACGCATTGCAGATGGTCTTTTCCTCTTTTTCCTTTACAACAAATAGGTAGAGTCCTCTAATCATCTCTAGATGATGTAGGATGCAAGGAACTAGTTTTGGTGAAAGAAAATATCTTAACTATATTTTATTTAAGCACTAAACAGAATGCACAAGAATGCAAATTGCACTCGCAAAGTGGTCTATTGAAAGAGTCTCCAGTGTCAGAGACGTCATTCTCAATATTTGTCTTCTTTTAGTGGCCATTTAAGAAGCAATTAGGCTAAGGAAAAGCTATACCTATCGACTTGGAATGTAGCGCGCTTATGAGCGCATTTGCTGATGTATTTGTAGGCTACCAAAGTTAATGTAGATGACTATTTTTGTGTCCGTCTGGGTCATGATCGTTTTTTATCTGTGTTCCAGGCCCATATATTACATATTCGAATATTTTTACCAACAAAGCCACAGTTTAACAAGTTCTTGATTAAAACTGAGACTGTTGCGTCTCTTTCCACCAAGGAAAGGTGGTAGCATTAACATATATAAACATCTGGGTAAGAACAGCGCAAAACGGGCCTATGCGGCCTATGCCCTGCAGTGGGTCTCATTAGGCTGATGATGATGAACGAGGTAGCGTGCGGAGAGTTTTCGCCTCTATCTGTCTAAGTTAGCAGGTAGTACTAAGACCAATAGTTTTATAGTACTAAGACCAACGGCAAAGTTGTTGCCTACGACAAAATTAGCTAATAAGCTTAAAATTGTATAGGTACACGAGTACTTATAGTTTACTATACCTACTTTGCAATCTGATTAGAGTTTTCAGAATGTATCGCGTATATTGCGAGCCCAAAACGCTGGTAGGCCAAAAGGTAACTGCAATGTAATGAAATATCTCTGCGGTGGCCTTTATTCTGCAGATATCCCCAAATACCTGCGAGAGGTCTATATGAACCGCTTTTCTATGAATGCACTTTAACAGGGCTTCATGCTTTATTAAAAAAAATAAAGGTTATTAAAACAATTAATGTTCACTTACATTTTCGTAGGATTCACAGTAGTGTTAACACGTCAAAAATCCAAGACGTACTGAGGAAGCGAGTCCGCCCGGCGCTGCGCGAGCGTTGTGCGGGAGGGGGGAGCCGATCGATACCGAGTCGAGCCGACATGACTCGACGCATGGAAGGGGTGCCATAGAGCAAAATAGTGTTGCCACACGTAAAATCCAAGATGTTATCTCAATAAGTGAGTCAAGCGAAGGCTCGGACACCTAAATAAAAAAAATATATATTCCCTGATAACAGGGATAAAAATATCTGTGAAGGGTTGAAACTTGGAGTAACTGTGCTTGACAAATTATAAACAACGTGTTCTAAAATGAGAAAAAAAAAAAAAAAAAAACACGTTGTTTATTATTTGTCAAGCACAGTAACTCCAAGTTTCAACCCTTCACAGATATTTTTATCCCTGTTATCAGCGAATATCATGATTTTTTTATTAATAAACAATGTTCCGTAAGTTGCAAAAGTGTGCAAATTTAATACATGCTAGAAAACCAAAGAAAGATCATAATTCCAAATTTGCAGCAAGTAACTAATTTTTTCACTCGTGTTATTAACCATAATCATTGTTTTTTAATAATAAACAATGTTCCGTATGATGCAAAAGTGTGCAAATTTGATACATGTTAGAAAACGGTAACAAAAACTTAATTCCAAATTTGCACAAAGTAACTCATTTTTTTGGCAATGTTATTGATAAAAAAACACTTTTCACCCCTTTTCAACCCTTTCCGTACACCCTACAAGGGTGCAAACTCACACGGTCACTTATTTTACCCTTCTGAACAAATTCACAAAGTTTGGCCGAGTAACTAATTTGTTGGGGGTTTTGGGCTTTATTGACTGGACTAGTTGTCCGCGCGCTAATAACAGGTTTCTCTTTGAAATTTGGAATTTCATGTAGTGAAGTTATTAAAATATTTTTTATTAGTTTGTTCAAATACAAATAAAGTGACATTGTTATCATAATTATCTCTCGAACGTAATAAACCCAGATTGAATAGAAACATCTTGACACATGAAGCCAATAATTATCATCATTCAAGAAAATTATTTAATAATAAATTAAATTATAAAATTACTTCGTTCATTCCATAATTTCGAACTAAAAACCACACTATTCTGCGAAAGTAGTCACATACCTACTCTAGGAAGTAGTAGGTATTTAGTGGCAGCTCTATAAGATAAGATATAATAAGACCGCAGCATACATTACCAGGAGCTAGTTAGTTTGCGGCCAGCATTGCTAGCAACCCGCCTGTTATTACATAGAAACTGGAAATACGCGGGATTCGTGACAACGTCTACAGTCTATATTGTAGTTGTGACGCAAGGGCTCTTGTCTTATAAACTTAAAATAGAAGGAAACTTATATGAATGTTCACTACATCCTACATTTACATGAGTTAAGCATGATTTTAATTGATACAAACTTAAAAAATAATCGGAATCCTTAAATTTTGCTAATTTTGTCACGTACAAAAATACTTAATGAATTTTAGACAGTTAAATGCTGTCAGTTTTGGATAAATAACACAAATGCTAATTACAAGGTTTAAGTTTGAACGAGTCATTAACTTTCAATGCCACTAATATAATATATGTGCTTATGTATATTTGTTACTTTCTCACGCTAAAACAGCTCTAACTGATTTGGATAAAATTCGGTATGGAGATAGATTAGACTTTAAATTACCACATAGATTACTTTATAAACAGGATTAACGTGGCTTACCCGCAGGGCGCTGTTAGTTTAACATAAGCCCCACCCAACAATTACTGCCGTTAAATGATAACACACTCGCATAATCCTATTCTTGGCGAGTTAAAAACATCTCAAAGTAAACGCCTGCCGCTTAGGGCTGAACCACTTTGTGAATAATTTGGCCCGGTTCTGCCTGGAGGTCCTTTTGTTTCTAGGAGCGAACAAAGCCGGCTTTGTGGAGCCCTGTGTAGTGTGGACGGCTTGACGGGAGCGGCCATTTTGTTAATCTTATCCGTTTGAATTAAATAAAAGATTCTATAAATTTTACTACGGTAAAAGTTGTGTTTGCAGCCGTCTCATTGTGTCTAACTTAACTATGTGAGTGATTTAGTCGTATGATGTACACAAGTAACTGGAATCTACAATTAAAATACTATTTGACACAGTGAAAAGAATAATTACAAGTAGGTACTACGTCATGTTCTGTCGGTGGTGAAATCGCGCATAAACTGCTGCTGTTGTACTTCGAGAAAATAAGAGAAATATAGAAAAGCTATTTATTTAAAATAATAATCGTATATAATACTTTGCGTTGTACTGGAGCACAAGTCTCTGTGCCATTAGAAAATGATCCTTTTCGAAGCATCTTTTCTCTTGTTCTTCTACTTTGTAATCTAAGCAAATAATTTGTCCAACAAACTTAGTGTCGGAACCATTTTGAAAGTAATTAAGTACAGAAGAGAGTTGATTGCACCAAGTTTTCTCAACTTTACGCGCGTAGAGGGAAAGTTGGCGGTCTGTTTGTTTTCCGATGAGTTCTATCATAGAATGCTCTAACGAAAGGCAAGAAGTTTCAGCTTGAAGAGGATTTTATGATCTCATTATACGTAAAATATACAAAGGAAACGTTAATTTTAAAAATAAAACGTTGATTTTTGTATACATTTTCTTCTTTTTCTTTTGTGCTCTGAATGCGCCATGGAATATAATAATATGGTGTATGTATGCTATAATGCTAAATCATAGGAATTTCAGAAATATATTTATAGGTCCTCAATCATATAACCAATTCTTTTAAGTTATAATTAAATCTCAACCAAATGATGGGGTTTCCTAGAATCTGTAAATAAACATACTTATGTAAATAAATAAATAAAATAAATAAATAAATATTTCAGGACTTATCACACAGCGCCAACTAGCCCCACACTAAGCTTACGCTTGTATCATGGGTACTAGATAACGTATATAATACATACATTATACTTTTCTTTTGTAAATACATACTGTAAATGTAGGTACAAACTATGTAAACATTACTATCAGCAACATTTTATCTATAATGTAGGTATTTTGTTGTTTTCGGTAGAGATCATTGTTTTAGTCAATGAATAATTATGTTTTCTTCCTTAATCTTTCACATAACTTCTTAACAGATATCTTGACAAATGTGTTTTTATTTTAGATAACATGATTAATGCATTATTATTATATATAATAAATCATGGTGCCTGCATAACAAGTCGATCGTAAGTTGCTAGTCATATTATAGCAATGCTAATTGCGGACTCCTTCCTCAAATCTTTGGACTCTTTCAATCTTAAAGTTGACAGTGAAGTGGTTTCTTTCAGACAATTGCGATAAATTACGCGTATTCTGAAACGTTACTTCTTATTGTTTGAAGCTAAACGTAAGCCTTAGGGTAGTTCGAAATCTGTGCACCAAATTTTGCAATCTTGACTCTTCACACTTGTTCTAGTCACATAGCTTTATAATGATAATAAGCAATATTTAATGAAATAAATCGATTAACCCTTGCGGTGTGTCGCCAATACCCGGTGAAGTGTCTCTCGATGGTATTTGGAATTAATTACGTGCCCATAACACGTGGTGACTTCGATGGCACGAGAGAGGAATATGCAGATAAATTATGATTATGATTTATTTTAAACTTATTTTAGATTTTTTCCGCTCTCTTGTATCCGACGAAACTATCTCTATAGGATTCATAGGAGGCTTAGTAAACACAAGGATCGATAAAATATAGCACATTTTTGTACATACCTACCTATGTTTAATTCAGACGAAATTCATTCTTACATTTTAAATTCAATTATTTTATACTAACATTTACAAATAGAACACATTTTACATTACGAGCATGTACGAGTCTATGTAGTTTCATAAATAGCAGCATTTTAGGAAATTACAACAACAACATCATACAATCAACAATATTTCATGAAAAGCTTGTTAAATAGTTTTGGCACGTTAAGTTTTTCATTACCCAAGCGCATGAAAAAACGGCAGTAAATTCGCCTTTTTGCTGAAAGTTTTAATTGATCTGCCAGTCATATGAAGCGACGTCCAATTGACAGTCGCTAACACAGTTCGACCAACAATTGTGCGACCCATTAAACAACTAATCGCTTTGTTTCAGGGGATGTTCGCTACTAGAAATCCTGCATTGGAAAATTTTATTTTATTTAAAAAAAAAGACATTTAATTATTTTTAATAGGATAGAGCTTATGCTAGGATTATAATGGTAAATTGTAAACAAAGAACTACTTCTGTAACTATAATCATGTATTTTACAAGATTAAAGTAAGTGAAATTATATTTTTTTTAATAGAACTAAATATTTTTGTCCATTAACCATAAATTTCAAAAAGATCACTATACATAGGCGTGTTTAGTGGAACATTTACGTGTTTCAGTACATAAATGATGAAGCTTCTGAAAACGAAAAAGACGAATAGCCAGTCATAATTAAATTATGTTTATTTGTACATAACATAACGCATTTATATATTATGTGTATCTATCACAGTAAGTCGTAATGTACACGATTTATAAGTATATTACTTATTGTCAGTTTTACGATTTTCGTGACTGTATTTTTATACGGGTACTTTAGCCAAAGAGACGGTCTGCGATAACTCATCCACTCAATCTTACTATAAGTACTTCAGCTCGGTCTTCAAGAAGTTCAGAACTTCTGAGAGTAATTGCAACGTACTTAATTAATCGTAAAGTTAAGGTTGAATTTCTTGAACTAAGGTGGCTATAAAACTAGGTATAGTGATCTGGTACAAGTAAAAGAAAAAAATAAGTGTTTATTTTCTTACATTTATTTTAAAGACATTTATTTTCATATCAATACTCTACATAAAAATGTGCAGTTACTTAGTTATTCAGTAAAGAACACACTAGAATGTATGTATTGTACCAAGAGCGAGGAGGCCTATACCCAGCTCTGTAGCAGTGGGTCGACCAGTTCCCAGATGATGATGATGATGATGATGATGAAGATGACAACATTATAAATAATCTCCTTCTCATAATTAAGAATTACATAATGCTGTGTTATTCTGGCAATGGCACTGAGGTCGATCCGTAAGCTGACCTCAAGCCTCGTTTAACCGTGATTAGGTCTATCTCAGGCCCAACTTTTACAGGGTGTGAGATAACTAATAAAACTTTATAAAAAAAAATAAGAAGACTTACACTTACTTGACTTTTTTATTCAATGCAATCATGCAATGGCAATTACAAAGATGTTTCTTAATTTGGAAAAAATATATATGTAAATTAAGTACGAACACAGTTATCATAGTAAGGAAAGTAAAATGACAAACACATTTTGCACATACACAATCTCTTGACACCATTTTCTACTCACATTTCCTATTTTATAAGATCATTATCAAAAACGTTTCTTCTGACTTCTAGAAATTTGCTATAACGAAAATGTATGGATTTCATTCCGTGAACTTCTACAAATCATAGAAAAAATAAACTGTTTTACTTTAACTTTTTTATTTAAGTTTTGTGCCTGTCCTTTATGCATTATCTGGAGGATGGCAGGTCAAGAATACGCAAACTTGTTAGGTATTATAGCTTACTCCTGTTCACAAAATTTGTTTCTTTTTTAAACTAGATAGGCTCAAGCTTGCCTACAACTCGCCTGATGTTAAGCTACGTTATAATCTATGATCTAGCGCGCGATATATGTTGCGATATACTACGAACTAGACTGTGCTTGCCAAATAAAACTTACTTAGTCTAGGTTCATAGTTCATCATATACGTACTTAGATGGAATGAAGCCTAGATAAGTCAAACTCATTTAATTTAATCTATGTGTAATGTCAACCACTATTTACTAAAGTTAGTTGGGGAAGACCTTATTTTTTGTGTCTGAACTTGAGTACATATTTCTGAAAATCAGATTAGATACTCAGACCTATACTGTGACCTTATTTGTGTAACACTTTCTATGTTATCCCCGCAAATCAGAGCAAATATCAAAAGCGTTATAGTTCCCTAACTAATATCATAAATTTGTGGCGCACAATACCCCAAGGTATGTCCTTCACCGTGTGACCCTCGTCTCCAGATGACACGTCCCCAGGCCTCTATGACAGCATACATACAATGTTCGCCCACTAACTACTTTCATACGAAATATACCTTATGGGACGACCTTTAGATTAGATGGTACCACTATAGTTACAGAAAAGGAGGTGAGAGACAACTCAATATAGTTAATGCTGTATGGTAGTTTATTTAAGTACAACTCAACGGAGTGTTTATATTTGCATCAAGATCCGTGCAAGTGGCGGGTATGTGCGCTGCCTGGCGAACCTGCGCACGTGGGCCTCCACGGCCGAGGCAGCGCGCGCCTTGAACCTGTAGAACTGAGAGGGCTGCCAGTTCACGTTGCCAGGGATGCCACGTTTTGCAGCCAGTTGTTATTGTTGAACAGGAAGCCCATGAGATTAGGCGTGCCGGAGGCCCAGCCCCAGGCGCGGCGCGTGTTGATGAACATGTTCCTCTCAGCGTGCACCTGCGCCGCCACGCCGATGCCGATACCGTAGCTGGTGATGTCAGTGTACAGGTTGTTGACCACGTGCACTTGACCGAAGCGCACGCGCGGGTTGCGCTGCACGGTGTTATGGAACCAGTTGTTGTACTAGGTCACCTTGAGGCGGCCCGAGTCCTCGTGGGCCATGCCGTCGCCGTTGCCGACGAGCGACACGTGGTTGTGGTTCCTGAAGATGCAGTCGTTGATGGAGATCATGTTGGTGCCGCGCGTGATGTCGATGAGGCCGTCGTGACGCCTCCTGTTGGCGCGTGTGTTGTGAGCGTTCCAGGGGTCGTCGGCGAATTCGCAGTGGAATACCCAGACGAATTCCGCGTTCCGCTCGATGCTGATTACGTCTATTTCAGAGAAGTCGCCGGCGACCTGCGAGATGATGCCACCACTACCGTTGGGCCTCTCGTTGGGTGCGTAGCTAAGCGCGTTGTGGAAGCGGATGTCCTGGATGACAACACCTGGCGTACGGCGCTGACACGGAACCCGCCGCCGAAGATCATGGCGTTGCGATCTCCGGCGGAGATGGTGGTGTAGCTGCCGACGGTGAGGCGCACTCCAGGCGAGGCGTTAAACAGCTGCGTGAGGTCGATGCGACCGCGGATGTACACCACGTGGCGGGAGTTGCTGTTGAGTGCGTCACGGAGCGCCCAGGAGTACCAAACGGTCCACACGGCGCCACCGTTGCCGCCGTGGTTGCCGCCGTGCCTGGAGGCGAAACCAGCCTTCCCGAAGGGGATGCGCTCGGTGGTGTAGTTGGCGTTGCTGGTGAAGCCGTCGGGGTGCCTGGATGGGTCGAGGTAGGGGTCATCCAGTAGCTCGGCCGGAATGTCGGCCGACTCGTACGGCTCCTCGGCAGGGATGTAGGCGGTGTCGGCCGCCGGGGCTGGAATGTCGGCTGGGATGTAGGCGGTGTCGGCAGCCGGGGCTGGAATGTCGGCCGGTATGAAGGCGGTGTCGGCCGCCGGGGCCGGAATGTCGGCCGGGATGAAGGCGGTGTCGGCAGCCGGGGCTGGAGTGTCGGCCGGGATGAAGGCGGTGTCGGCCGCCGGGGCCGGAATGTCGGCCGGCAAGGCGACCACCGCTAAGATGACGGCTGATAGTGTAAGAAGGTTCTTCATGCTGCTTCCCTCACTCAGGCTATGCAGCTTGTGCTTCCGACGCCACTATTTTACTCCACCTTGAGGATTTGCATTGGATCATGTCAAGATAGTGATAGTCAATCAAAATCATCAATCAGTTTCAATGTTCGTAATTTTTGTGTACGAGTAATCCTACTGTGTATTTTTTAGGGTTCAGTGAACTATAAACTCATTGTTTTTAGTTGATTTATGTCTTTGTTATACCGTTCTGAGTGGTGCGTTGGAGAGGCCACTTAGCAGTGGTTGGACACGGGCCGTAATAATGATGATGATGACTTTTAAGTCACGGAAAAGTTTAATAGACCTAGCCATTACAAACTTAGTTTTATAAACTAAGAAATATTTATTAGTACTGGTTATTGTTGGAATTGTAAATAACAGGAAGTTCTACAACTTTGCGGTACATACAATAAAGGTGGAAGCGTCCCGCTTCGTGCGGGTCTTAGGAATTTCCACCATAACCCGGTGTCACCTTGCCGTATCTCTGCTCGTCCGGTGATAGAAGGGCACGGGCGGAATTAGTAGGTACGTGCAATTCCGCGGCACACTCTCCGACATGCAACCGATACAAAACCGACATACAGTACTGGCAACCTTACGGGCGGTGTTCAAGACTTTGAAGTTTCGCTCGGCACAGTTTATTATTACCAATGAGATTCTTGGCTTGACTCTCGATTGCCTCTCATACCTCAAGTTGGAACATATACTTACCTAAATGGCATAATGATGACATTATAATTTTTATGATTTATAAGTATTTACAAGTAATATTAGGTACACATTTCAATCGACAAATTAGTGAAATCCGTGTGTCATGTTTGTTTAGTGTTGTTTCTTGCAACTAAAGATTTCTTATCATATTGAATTTTATCATGAAGAGGAGGATTTCAAAAGTCGTCGTGCACAGAAGAATGAGAAAAGTGCCGGCTAAATAGAGATACATCCATACATAAGAGTATCGTGAAATCTAAGATGTTTTAATAAAATACATTTATATTTATACATCTCTCTTCTTTGAGTAGTACCTACCTACTCCTTTGCGAAATTGGATTTTTAATCTATGTATCTAAGTACATATTATAGCGCAGGATCAAAAATACAAAAAAAATTAAGACTCCTAATTAATAGTATATCTTTGTTTATAACTTTATCTTCGCAACAGATACCTATAAAAATCTGAGCTATGCCGGCATGGCACCTACCAGCGATCTAAAATTTGTCGTGCGCAACCCATAAAAGTGATCTAATTTAAATACTACATATTTGTTTATCTGTCACCCATCCAATAGCTGACTGCGACGGCATAACAGTTGCATGACTTTGATAATTATTGTGAATGAATACTTCAATTCGCAGTCCTCTGCACCACGGCCCCGATGCATTTCTAAAACACCAGAGGTTAGCTTTGTTAATCTCTTATGAGAAGGTTTACCTACTAGTTGCATAACAACTAGAATGACTCGCATTTCATCATCATCATCCACAGCCGGTTTTGTCCCACTTCTGGGTATAGGCTTCTCTCATAATATGCCATGGACTTCGACCTTTAGCCAGCCTGATTAGATTTGACCTGCGACGAACATATGGTAGGTACTTGCCAATTAAAGAATTCCATCTGCTTAATCATGCGTAACCTAGACATAATTAATTACTATTTGTTGTTTATGCAACAAAATCAGTTATCAATAAGTAGGTAAAATATGTGCGAAAAGTGGTAGGTATACCTATAGCAAATCACCAAATGACAATATAATTAATCAATCACTTTATCAATAGTAGCCGGAATTCGTAGCGCTCATTATCCATGCATCATAAAGATAAGTAATTAACAAAACGCATGTATAAAGTCGTTGTAATGCATTGTATGTGTTTGCCAGGTGTTGATTCGTAGGCTTCAATAAATAAAATTGTAGAAAATATCAAAACATAACTAAATAATCTAATAATTATTAGGTACTTTCTTAAACTTTTGACGAATATTTTATACTAAAAAATACATGATATAGGTATATTATAAATCCATAAATTCAAAAACCAACCAACTTGCATCCAAATTATAGGTTACCTATAGTAACTACATATAGTAAGACCTATAGTAGTACCTATAGAGGATTTCATAATATATATTTTTTTAACCTGTAACGGTCGACAACAAATGTAATACAAGGAAAAAGCAAATATCGTACTCAGGTAAACAACAATAAATTACAAAATTAATAAACATTGCAGCAATAAAACAAGCTTACACGGGGGCACACGGTAATAACGTTTCATTTGACGCTATTTATCATCGCTGACGCGCGATATTAATTCTGTGCAGGACACGCGTCAAACAGAACGTGAATAATGGCAGCGCATCACGTGACGTGGCAATATGGCCGCCCGCTAAAATGGCCGCTAAACTCAATTGATAAAAAATTTTGAAATTAAGTATTAATCTTTTAGAAAAAGGACTATACATATGTATATCATAACCATATTGACACAACTTGCCTAGATTATAACAAATTATTGTTTAGGATTCTTGAAGCTTTCTTTAGAATTATGAAGTCGCTCCATCATTCCATTTGGAAAACTTCCTAAGTACCTACATGAAAACTACTTGGTAACTCCTTGAAGTTTATATTATATATGTGTTACCTACCTAATATGTTCAATATCTGGTGAGTACCTATAACGCAAATTGCATTAAAACGAAGAGATAATAATTATCATAATTTATTACAAGTAAAAACCTACAAAATCTTACAAGTTTCGGTTAACAGTCTTTACGTCACACCACAGAATATGGTCACACTTCACTAGACAAAATATGAGACAACATACTTTGAAAAGATAACTTAAAGAAACTTTTTACACACAACATTATTTTCTCCAGCAGGGTGTTTCACAAGAGAAAATATCACCCGAAAATGGAACACTAACCAAAGACGTATCTATTATTTTAACCAATGGCAAGTGGCTCAACCGTCAAATAAGTTCCAAACGCTTTTCTACGATTGGTGTTTCATTTTCCAGTGAAACCTTTCCCGAATCAGTGAAACTATACTAATGTCTCTTAGGTAAACAGTTAGGTATACTAATAAACAGTTATACTAGTTGGAGGAGCTAGCCCCGTTAGCAGGCTGTAGCAGGGATGCCTTGAGTTTCTCATTCTCTGCCACCAGCGCCTGCACGCGCTGGTCGTATTTCTCGCGGAGTTGCTGCAAGAAAGATAACATGGTGTTATTGAAAATATCACAACATATCTAGGTATAACAGATATTAAGTATGGTTAAGAGTTTAAACTTCAGTAAAAAAACAACAAATCAAAACAGATCTCGTGTCTCGCATGTATAGTATAAAATAGACTCTTTTTTCCAAAAATATATTGTGTGTTATGTGCAATGAGCTCTTGAATGTTCAAAACGCAAATTCACAAAATAAGTAGGTATCTAGTTTAATTTAGAGTTGAACTTATCAAACTTTCTGGCTGTAGCCGTCGCGAATACCTACCTAATATACCCCAATAGTAGCAAAATTTTATGACTGACTAGACGCAACGTCAGTGCCAAGTGCAAAGTCAGTGTGCTGTAAAGATAATATATTTTTGGTCACCCGACGCGACTGTTATCGTATATGTGCGTGCGCAGTGCAACTACACAACGATAAATCACCGTGTTCGCTCCAACATAGTCATACCTTGAATAGCGCGAGTTGAGTCTCGTACTCCTTCCTGAGGTCGTCGTTAATGTTGGAGGAGGTCTGCGCGCGAGACAACACCAAGGCGTACCGCTCCTTCTCCGCCTTGAAGCGCGCCTCCATGGCCGCCAGCCTCTCCTGGGAAACAAATATGGCAACACAAGCATTAGTGGAATCAAATGTTTTTTTTTTTAGATGCGAGTGTAGAAACATCTGCTTAATGCACTAACGTTTCGTTTACCCTTTCATTTCGTTCACCCTACTAACATTACAGTCGTTTGTAGGAATTTATGAGTGATTTGTCTGTTTTCGTTTTCACGTAGCAACGGAGTTAGGCTAATGTAAAGCCAAATGTTTGCTTAGCTTTTGCCCCATTTGCCTCAGACAGAATCCTATATAGGTACTACTAATAAAGGCTACATAATGTACCCGGAATCACCTAGGCCGAAACTCAAGCCGCAGGCTTGACCTAGTAAAAAGTGAGCATACCTCCATAGCCTGTATCTCTGAGTTCCTGATCTCGAGCAGGTCCTTGGTGATCTGGTTGATGTCCTTGAGAGACACCACCTGCGAGTTGAGCGCCTCAATCTGCAGCTCCTGGTTCTTCACCATCTTTGTCTTGTCGAAGATCATGCCGCGCGCTTTGCTCAGCAACTGGAAGGAATTCAATCATTATCATCAAAGACATGTTTTTCCAGCTACCTGTGGATTTGTTAACATAGCGGTGAAGGAAATTATCGTGACGACACCGACATGTTTAGGACCTCAAAATTTAAGGACTTGTGATCAGTGGAAGAACCACTACGGCTTATTGCTATTTATTTATTTATGCCAGGTTTTCATGATCATGATCGCTCAATAACTACTGAGGAACAACACGATTCAAGGAGAATCATCATCATCCTCAGCCAGTCATGCACCATTGCTGGCTTTTCAAGCCAGTTATCATAAATATTGTCGACATTTGAGCCAGAACAGACAACATTACGGTGACGCTCGATATGGTATGTATGTTCCGTGGGTCTTGTTTGCATAGTTACGGACCAATACTTTGTCTGTCTATCTTTCTCTCTCTCACTCTCTTTCTCTATACCTATCTCCCTCATGCCTGTAAGTGACGCAGGCCTACCCCGCGGTAGCTCTCCCTTACTCAGCGCCTCATCGTGCTTACCTCCTCGTGCTGCTGCTTGATGTTCTGTATCATCTCGTGGTTCTTGCCGCTCGGCTTAGCGAGCGCGGCCTGCAGCGATGTCTCCAGGTTGGTGACGCGCGCCCTCAGGAGCTCGATTTCTTCTTCACGGACCTAGAATACACATTTTTAAAGTTTCAAGTCTGGTTCATTACAACATAGGGAATCGTATGCCCTAGGTCTTTACGGTTTTCTCAATCACAGATTTTATCACTGCTTAAGCTTACTCATACGCAAGGAAGCAAATCGAAGCTACCTTGTGATTGACTTCTACATTTATTTGAAATGGTTTCTTTTGTAGTAAATATTATGCTTCATGTTACTATTTTCTCCTAATGCATGATATGTGTATAGTTACGCACTTTTAATTCCAACATTAAGCTGTCTTGTGTTCTTTCTTTCTTCACTTTTTCTAATTCATCGATTTTCTTCAGAAGTTCCGATTCACGTTGCTGCCAGTTACCCTGTAAAAAGAAAATATTATTCCTTTCGTTTATTTAAAAACTATTTAAGCATAATGTGTTTTTTATTCTTTGTTACTCACGCAAGCGATTTCTTTTTTATTTACATTTTGTTTTTGACACTCACTGATTCTTTAGTAGATGATTCTGGAACTCCATTGGATTCTGCTTTGGCATCAACATTTGGTTTTGATTCCTCTGCTTCAACTTTGATCTCTTGTACTTTTTCTTCCGTATTACCTTCTTTAGGTTGCTCTGGTTGTACGTTAGATAATTCCACAGGAATTTCTGGGCTTTTTACTTCTTCTTTTGGTGATTCTACTTGTACATTTGCAGCTTCTGGTTTTTCATTTTTAGGGTCTTCTGGTTTTACCTCTTTTGTTTCTTCTTTAGTTATTTCAGCTTTTACTTCTTTTTGTGTTTCTGGTGTTGTTTTAACTTCAGACTGGGGTGTTTGTGAACCTTCTCCACCGCCTGTTTCTGGAGTCTGGATCTGATCAGCCTGAAAAATTATTTTTTACTCAATAGATAAATAATTGAAAAATCAATCCCCGTTTCTTAAACCCATAATCGGTTAAAATCTAGTTTTTAAACCATAGAGAGAGACTAGAGGCTGGAACAATTCTTATACTGTACCGTAATTAATAAAAATTGATTTCCTGAATAACCTGAAAATGGACAACACCCTAAGAAAACCGTAACAACATAGACAAGCGAAAGTTTGCCGCAATTTATGAGTAAAGGCATGACGGAGAATCTGTTGGGCAAACGTGAAGTATAAGAGGACCGTGACGAGGCAATAATGAGAGTAGGGGCAGAAACTGATCAACTATAAAACTACGTGCTTCAATATACAGGACTGTTTCATACTCATTTAAAGTATAGAATAGTTTAGTGTGTCTGTTTAGGTGCATTAATGGAATAATAAAGACGATGTATTTTTTTAAGTCTCGTACTAGGAGTCGCCCTATCTAAATTCTTCGCTAATGAGGTCCAATGGTCTACAATATCTCAAATTGTTTCTAAATTTGGTTATTTTGTGTGCAATTTGCCACTACAATTGCTTCCGTTACCAAAGACAAAATGCCAAAACGATAGTCTTTTGAAAAATCATAAACTCGTTTTATTCGTGCTGATATGAGTTAGCATTTTTTTACTGTACGGATGCGTATTAAAAATGTATGCCAAAAATAAAAAGGTGTATAACACATGCACAAGTACAGTTGCAGTCGTAAACTTTAATCGCTTTTACCGCGTATTCAAATCGATTGAAAGATGTATTATGTAGGTATCTCAGCTGCTACCATTCAGTCTCACAATATGTTGAGACTTTAAGACGGTCCCTAGGGCATTTAAAGGGTCCTAGTCCTACCAAACATGTACGTACATATGTAGTTAGGAACTAGGCTGAACTGTCTAAGTTCTGACTGGGTGATGTGGGAAAAAGTCCTTATACGAATATTATTTCATACTAGGTTAGTAAAGTATTCTTAGGTAAAGTAACTAAAAAAACTTTGCTAAAAGAATTTAGATAGATATATACTTACAGAGGAAAATTGATTAAAAAATTAAGGTTTTCAACAAATTGTCAGCCGGTGCAATTGAACGAGTAGATATATCAGCAAAATTCCATCTTTTATCAAATAATTCTTCATATTCCGAAACCGAACCATATTAACCAACATAAATGCGTTCAAATTTGCAAATTCTATTAATAATGCGTATACAAACGTTCAAATGTGTCCGTCATGCATGCCGAAATTTCGACGATGACTAGAGATACTCTTTGTCTTCTTGTTATTAAATATAACCTCGTCATCTTGTGAATGGGACGAATAAAACGAACAGAATTTATTCATATCATGCTCCGAACTTTGCACGCGGGTCCAAATAGATCTCATGTCTACCAAACTTTCCAAATTCTCTTTACTCTGCTTGATTTCAAGATTTTCCTGGTACAATTCACAAAAATAATTTACCACATTTTTTGACGTGCGTGACTATTTTAGAGAGTAAATAATGAAAGGAAAATTAAAACTTTTTAGTTACACCAATGAGTTGTTTCTTACCATGTTAGAGTATTCCGAAAAGGAGTTCCAATTACTTTTGAAATGCACTAAACACCGGCTTCACTGAAAGCACGCACTAAACTACAAGACGCATCTATTTCTGGAGAGAAGACGTGGAGTTTTAAAAATAGAAAATACCTCCGTAACGTTTCACGTTATTTACCAAAGTTTCCCGCCTGAATTTCAATCAGTAGTCCTGCCGCGTAAATCGCATGAATAATGAAAACGTGCCGAAGACGTTAAAATAAATCTTACTCGTCTTTATTTATTTCTGAAGTGGTATCTAATGTGTTTTAAGTTTCATCCTAACATTTTGTTCCTAGCAAATGTTTCAGCAGGTTATTAACATTCGGAGCTCATTTTTTGTTACCTACTAACCTATCTTTGCATCATTTGTACGATACCTAAGTACCTATATGAAGCATGTGTAAGTATGTGTCCATTTACAATCAATTACTCGAAACATATAAGGTATTAAGAAGATAAAAAACCAAATGCCTAATTTATTTCATGGTAAGTAGTTTAATTTTAAAATTTTTGAGCGTGTAATAAATAAACCGTGCGACGTAGAATAAAAGTAAAAGTATATTTTAACCGGCTTAACACGTTAATCGTCTGTAGTCAAGATAAAGTGTAAATGCCATTTGTGTCACTTTCATTACTGTCAGCATACTGTCAAATTCAGATCAATCAGCTGTCGAATTCGTTAAAATTTTGTCCTTTTTGTCGTAGGTTTGTTTTGCAAAATAAAAGAAAATTATCGTTATACATTATATATATGTTTAAAATAAAATTGTGAATTCCTTACCTGCATTGAAACATCGACTGTCTTAGTTAGATCAGAACAAATTATACTCGAAACAATGACTTCCGAAAAAAATGTGCAGGTCGAACAGGCGCGCGAAGTTTTCCAGCAAATATATCAAATCTCGCAGCTTCTGAACACTGGTCTGGATGCAGATTCATTGTCCATTTGCATCAGGCTCTGTGAGCTTGGAGTCAAGCCGGACGCTCTCGCCCATGTCATCCAGGAAATAAGGAAGATGGGAGACGACGCAGCAGCCAACAAGCCAGCCAACTTGCAAGCAAGCTAGTGTGCAGAAAGATGGAACTGTTGGTATTTAGAATAATACAATTAAATCAGTGATCTATGTATTTTTAGCTATATTTAAGTCAAACTGTTAATTATATCCTGTAAATTTGAGCTAATTTGCTAGTTATTTGTTTATCTTGTACCATAATATTGCCCTGTTACCTATGGGTGCTTCAACATAATAACTACTTCAACTGATATGCTTTGAGCACCAATGTTAACCTCCACTGTTGTATAGTTAAGAAAAAGGAGTAAACTGGTCCAATTATATTTTAGAGAATGAAACTGCATTTATGTTAATTTTGCTATATCTCGTAGTTGTGATAAATTAATGAGTATGTAATTTTGTAGAAACATCTTAACAGCAGGAGAATCTTACCCTAAAGCTTAACTTACAAATACCTGTTTTGTCTTCAGTTTCAAGCATTATAATTAGTTAATTATAATGCTTGAAACTGAAGACCGACCTGAAGTTTGAAAAAGTCAAGTCTACTCAACTTAATAATTATTTTTTTTACACTAATTAGGCTTACGTTTGACTATAGCCTGCCTGATGCTAAGCACCACTATAGTCTAAGATTTATGTTACTAACATGCTAAAGGTTACTTAAAACTTAAAAGAATACTTATGTTAACAAGCATACCACTAGTGTAACAAATAAAACAATAACATAGAAAAAACATGTTTATTTTAAAACACCATACTTCATACAACATTACCTATAAGGTTTATCTACATTATGTACTAGAATTGCATGTAAGTGTTAATCCAAGCTGTCGGAAGATGGTTAAATAAACTTCAGAACATACTCAACACAGACAAACACACAATCCCAGTACTGTTACATACAACTCATGGGAAACAAATAATAAAGTTGAACGCAACAATCACAGGCAATCTTCTATGAAGCAACTAAAATTAATTCTCCATAAATAGTATTTTATTCAGCTCTGAACAAATCAGCTTGCATGTGCAATACAACTTACATTGAAGAGATTGTACACTCCAATCTGATAAAACTATTGATTTACATGAATCTGATGAATATTTACCTGCTCTTTGTGTCAAAAAGTTGGTCAAATTGATTGATATGAGTAATAAAAATTATTTAATCATTATTTGTAACTAGAGTGGCTTTAGCAGTCAGTACGGGACTGAAAATATCACAGATGCAAACACCCACTCCAGTATCAAGGGCAAATCCTTCTAATTTGGTTACTAGTGTACATTCACTGCCTTATGGCAAGATAACTTGGATTGTACAGTGGATTACATTAGCCAAGTGCTAAATGTTTTGTCATGACTTTGATGTTTACTGCAAACATGAGACTTTAAAATTTTTAGTGAATTTGAACACAGATTATATTGTAAATCAAATTATGTATTGGTTTTCCAATAATATTTTAATAAAACAACAAAATAAATCCAAAATAAGTAAATAGGTGATTACTTTAACATTTGACAAAACTGTACAATCCTACAAAGCAAAGATCTTATGTCTATTGGAAGGTGGGACTTTGCCCTTGCGTCTGTCCTAGAACAGAGGGGTCTTCAAAGATGGGCTGTGGTTTGAACTGTTCTGATGTGAGCCGAGTGAACATGATGCCGATGCCTTCAATGAGAGCCAGCAGGATGCCTCCCACTAGGGCACTGCCTGCCATGGCGGGGACACCTGGAATGACAAGAAATAAGATAATAATTATGATATAATTAGTTGTGGGGGCTGATGGCTCCTGCACAGCCAACTCCATGCTTAGGGTGTATTTCTCCCTTACTAGACCTTCTCCAACTAACCAAGTTTGCTTTTAAAGCTCAGCCCTGAATTGTTTTAAATAAAAATGGAATTTGTAATGGAGTAGATAACTAGTACCAACAGTGGCATCATTTACTAAATTAATTAATTATGGTTTACTTCTATTAAAATCTTATAATGTAAAGGTTGTATTGGGTAGTAACACATTGCTATTGTTAAAAACCTTGGATGTAATTTATTGATTTATCTTATCAGTACAAAGAAATAAATGATGACATTACTGACCTAAAATCTTAATAGTGCTATTAAGATATTGTACTTAGTTTCTAATTATCACAGTAACAATGAGTTTTACTATAAATTTCACACTACACCTATGGCTCATTGACTGTTAGTTTATGATGCTAAAGCTAAGTATCTTCCAGCTAAGCACTCTATCCCTGGATGAGAAATGGTATTTACAGTTATAAATAGGCAACATCAGAGCATAAACATAATAGAAACTGACTTGTTGTAAATTACAATATACATACCATTTCTGGCAGCGAGAATGCCTCCAGTGAGAGCACCACTCATGATGGAGTTCCAGGGGTCCTCTTTCTGTCTCAGGTACACGAGGGAGCAATCAATAGTAGAGAACATGCCACCCCATACTGCAAAGTTGCCCCCAGTGATGGGTGACCTTTCTTTCACTGCTGCTAAGCTGCCCAGCTAAAACCAAAACTGTTACATGAGATATACATTTTCGACATGTTTTTATTATACTTTTGTAAGTAGCAGTAACTCTGGTGCATACTCAGTAATGTAACTTACCATTTTTCTACTAAACCCAACAGGGGCATTTCTGAATCCTTTGATGGAATGGAAGATGCCACCTCCTATGGCTCCCATGATAAAGGCACCACCGGAGTCATCGAGGATACGCCACGGGCACGGTTCTCTCGTGTATTCATCCATGCTTTATCGATTTCTGTACCCTGCAACACCAGTTAGATAATTTTATAACCTCGAAACTTTACTTCACTGAATAATTCCACTAGTAAAAAAAGTTATGAGGACACGCACTGTAAATTATCAAATCACAATTTGGTGCGCTAGTTTTTGTAATCACTGTAATAAAATAGTTTTATTTCTATGTTTTTACGATTGTTGCACCATGATTGAAGTTCAACTTTTTCAAAAGAATGAACAGTTGAGTGATTGAATGACCATTAAAAATGAACGACTTTGTACAGACAAACAAAATAAGTATTATTTATTTAGTTTTATTAGTGTATATATGTGTATATATTGTTTATTATTGAATAAAATGAACAACACTATAATATAAATAAGTCGACTATAACAGGTAAGTTAATCGACTAAAAACATATTTTGAGCAGCACTACTCTCCTAAAATTATCAAAATGTCAAAATCAGCTGCGTCGCAAGGGTGTATTTTGTGTTTACAAATTGTTCGTCAACAATTTATCATCAATTTCTTGATTGTTCTAAGTTATATCACTTTTAAAACACAATGACCATCCACAATTTATATATATTCGACCGATATGGGACACTCTTGTACTACGGAGAATGGAATAGATCCAAACAAGCAGGAATGTCGAGGGAAGAAGTAAGTGAAGTTACTTATATTTTATACATTGTCGCTAATATTGCAAGCATTCCATGTTATAACTTTATGTATCTGTGATTGGAGTTGCAGGTTAAATTCTTGTTCATGTCTTTCCGCTAATCAAAATTTTTGGGTAGGTATTTAGTATATAGGTAGTTCAGTATTCAAATTGGGTTTTTATATTGGGTTCCCTGTTGGTGCCTCATGGGTTAGGTAGGAGTAATGTAAGTAAACAATATATTGGTAAATACCTATTGTACCTCACGCCCCGCCTTGCGTGTAATTTATAAATAATTATATTCGAATTGTGTAATATTTTTTTGGTATTAATATGCCTAGGTGTTATGTTATAGAAATGCTCTTGCATCTCATTTCAAGATATTACAGTTTTACTGTATCCTCCACCCTCCTCCCACTACATAAGTATATCTGGTACTACTAAATTTAAACTTGTGTACAAATGACTTCCTAAAATACATCCTGTACAAAAGTTTATATGATAGCTCCGTTATTATACTCAAAAATCTGATAATATAGCTAAGTAATTGTAATGTATTGACAGATTGCGTCATAATTATTCAGTGACTATAGCATAATAAGGGTAGTTAACAATTCTTCAGTCCGCAAAATAAATAGTGTACAATCGATGTTGTCTTCTTATTTATTATGAAATCCTGCAATATATATCAGTAATAAATTAAAATGAACATTTCAGGAAGGGAAGCTGATGTACGGAATGCTGTTCTCAATCAAGTCTTTTGTGTCTAAAATCTCACCGCTCGACCCAAAGGATGGATTCATGCATTACAAGACATCAAAATACACACTACATTGTCTAGAAACACCATCTGGACTAAAGTTTGTGATGAACACCGACAATCAGGCCCAGGGAGTAAGGGAATTACTGAAGAAAATCTACGCTGAGATTTATGTAAAGTATGCAATAAGAAATCCCCTATGTGGCATCGGAGAGCCTATCACAAGTGAACTGTTCAAAAATAAGCTTGACACATTCATAAAGCAGGCCCCTATACATGCTGTCAGAACTTCCTGATAAGTATCAGATAATTATTTATATAATGAAAATAATTAATTTAATGTATTTGTTAAGCTACTATATGTATATGTTTGTATTGTATTCTTAAATGTCAGCAATATAAAAAGTTATTATTAATATCAAGTAAAGCAGTTTATTTTGTCATCTAAACTATTTGGAGATTATATAAAGAGGTATTGCTGCACCTTTTGTGCCTACACCAAAGAAAAAACAACAGTCATGGTCAGTCTTTGTATAGGTCACTATGCAAAATCAGCAACAATTATATCTGTGTGCTTCGTGGGTCGCATAAATCATGAAATAGTAGGTACCAGCTGTCCTTCACAGTACTGCTGCCTTCATTGAAGTTGAATCATCTTATAGTCTGTCCGACACAAAGAAGTGTCTAAATGGAATGTCACTTTTAGGTCTCCCATCCAGAGACTGCCCACACAATTGCTTAACTATTGTAACTACATATGATTGCGTCTGCTAGCTGAGTTATAAAATTTACGCATTCACCTCACTCATACAAATTTACACTGTATTATATAACGTTTTCTCGATGCTTTATTTCCTAAACAATGTCCATAATAAAACATCAACTATTGTATCGAAGTCCCTATTCTCGAAAGGCTATTTTTCTCGCACCGCCCGCGGCGCAGCTCACTCGCAGCTTATCCCTGGAATAATTTATTTGCGGTCTTCAAAGCTTCAAACCAATTTGTTTCTAATCTTGGGTGTCGCCGGAGAATACTATCTTACTAGAGAACGGAACGATCTGCATACTTTTTCCGAAAACATTTTTTTGGCAATTGTTTTAATATCCAAGACAATTGACGCGCAAATTTTTACTTACTTCCAAATCTAGTTGCAGTTTATTCAATTTTCTAATTATTATTCTATTCAATAACGCATAATAATTATAAACCATTTGAGCAAGCCTATGTACACTCAATATTATTTATTGGCAAATGATCCAGTATTTCAAACGTATAACTTTCTGGTAGAGTTAAAAAACAAATATGTACATATATCCACTTCTATAAAGTTTATTTTCTTTGGCAGTAAATCTATGTCCTGCCGAGGAAACATTTTTATTCATCTTATCGTAATGGCAAGGTAATAAAAGCACCGACACTGGTGGTAAAAACAGCAGTATTATCTCGGATTTAGACCCTGAACCACTGGACTGTAAAACTATATCGATGTAACTTCTAAACTGAAAGTAAATAGGCATACCTTATACATAAAATATGGCAATAGGCAAAATATTAGTGTATGCAATTACTGTAGTGTTTATGTTGTATTTCGCTGCAGCTACTGAAAATGGATACTTAAGCGAGACAGCTGCTAAAACCATTAAAAATGATTTGCCATCTTTTATTGATTTGATGGTTTATTTGCCTCTTCTTAATAGAATTGTGGGATTCTGTGAAGAGCATAAAAGAATAATGTCTCTCAATTTAGCGTATGGATTGTTTTTGATTAACGGTAAGTTCAGATTATTTTATACAGTTTTAGTAATGTCGCCCTTTAAACGTTTCCTTATAATACTAGTATAGTTGAAATTCAAAGTATACAAATTGTAGATATAATTAAATTCTGTTCATAGTAGTAATATTATGTAGGTTCTGCTGTTTGCACAATAGGGAATTCTCGATCATAGATGTGACGATAACATAACAGAAAAAACAGACACCAAAAAACGTTAAAAATCTCTGCATATCGTGACCAAATTTTAGTGTAGGTATATAACAAGTTGTAAAAAAATGACGTGTTTATTTATGTTGTACATAGCGAACTTGGAACCATTTTCGAAAGATCAAGATATTCCTCTAGCGATACGTCACGACATAAACGGAATGTTGTCTAGAAGTGCACAAAATAGACATGAATTCAACCAGGGAAACGGCAGAATGAGGCATGTCAGTAAGTCATTGATCTTTTGTACACACATAACATATTTAGACTATAAGTACATCTTTTGGTGTTATTTACCTAATTAATAACGTAGGTGGGTACCCTTGTATTTCATCATCATCATCTTTGCCCTTGTCGACTCATTGCTTGACATAGGCCTCCTATCCTAGGTGCCTATATTAGCATTTGAGAAATAAAAACTTTTAACTATTTAAACTTACTCATTCCATTATTATTCAATATTGTCTTTATGTTATTGCAACCACAAACATAATTTAATTGCGTTTTAGTTAGATAGTTTATTTTACATGTTAGTACATAGGTACATGAGTATTCTGTCTAGCTACAGTTTATAGTATGTATTTTATTTATTCTGTTTTCAGTTGCAATGTTGACGGAGAATTCCACGCAGTGGGCATCACGCTTGACCAAACTCAACGTGAATCTGTTGCGGAAGACATACGCAGCCGGCGAGTACCCGACGTGGAAGGAATATATTCGTGCAGTTGACAACTTGTTCAAAGGAACACCTAATCCGGCAGAATCTGGTAAGTTCTAATAGATATATACATAAGTCAATTTATTGTTCATTAAATTAAATCCAAATTTGTGGGTTCAATTTAGTTCTTCAGTATTCTCCCAATGTACTTGATTTGACAGAATACTGTATATTTAAGTACCTATTGTAACACGGCTGGCTGTTATTGAACGAAGTTAATAAGTACAAAATTTTCCTCTCGGTATAAAGCACAATATTTATTAGGCACACCGTATTCTGATCTTTTTTTGAGTGCTGATCCCCAGTAACCATAACCATTGTAAATGGTCAAATTTTCTTTTGGAATCCGTTTAGTTAATATATGTATTTATTCGAGGCACTAGAACATAGACTTTGCTACGGGCAGGCACCGATATAAGTTTCATCAAATACTTTGAGCTCGTATAGTGTCGTAGGGATCGAACCTTGGACCCTTCATTTCAACGACGACTACGCTTGTAAGGCAGTTAATAAAGAAAAACTATATACCTACTTACCTACCTACTTAATGTACTTAATGTATTTTCAGATAAATGCATGGCACATCTGTCCCAGGTGCCGCTGCGTGAGGTCATTACAAACTACGTCCCACGGTGTGACCTGCCGGAGAATTGTACCAAATACATTGTAAATGGAACTGATTTCGGATATTCTTTAACACACAGGTAGGTAATACTGGAAATAAATATCCTACGTGCTTTTAAGAAGAATAAAATTTGACCTAAGTAGATACTGATACCTACTTATGTTAAACCAGTGGGTGCTCGCGGCTTCGCTCGCATTAAGATGTAAACCTGCACCTCCTAGTTCACCCCATTAAGAGTGGCTTTTCCAAAAATCGTTTCTTAGCTGGTGGCGGTCAAATTTCAGCCTGATCCTTCCAGTGGCTTAAGCTGTGCGTTTATAGATTAAATTCAAATTCAAGGCATTTATTTTGACACACAGGACAACAATAGGTATATACATAAAAAAGATGAAAATATAGTGATATTACGTTACATTGATGTATCCCGTGCGCCAAACAAAGGTCATACCTCAGCATTAATGCTGATGCTTACTATGTCAGTGAGTCACCTTTGAGTTTTATATGACATTTAGATTTGGATTAACCAGTCAGACATTCACAAGCCATGCATTTGAATTAACTTGTCTAATGTTGGTTTTTAATTACCTAATACAAACGGTTATTTTCAGATTCATTCTGCTATTAATGGCTCGTTTCGGCCGAGGATGTGCGTTATTCTCTCCTCATGAAGACAATCTGTTCAGAATCAACTTCTGTCAGATAGCTTACAGAGAAGCACAGTTTATAGCTATGAATAACTTTGAACATGTCGACCTCATGTTTGAGCAAAGTAAGTATCACATAAAATCACTTTGCTATGAAGCACCCGTAGCTCAGCTAGCGGAGGCGATCGCTTGCGATTACCAATGTTAAGCAATTGTTGACGCGGTCAGTCCTTGGATGGATGGGCGAAAAGTGGCATTCCATTCTGGGCGCTTCCGTGGGTCGGTGACACGTTAAATTATAATTCCCGGCTGTTTGTCTAGTTAGGCAGTCGTTAAGCCATGCCAGAAGCCCTTAGGGCGGCTTGATAAACTTTCGAAATCAGAGTTAGCTACTCCCATTCGATAAGAAGACTTTGCTATTTAATTGTAATAAGTACGAAAACCTAGAATGTCGTCTTAATTTTATGAGAATGCTATTAATTTTGTGGCAAAGTTTTTGTTTTCAATTCATATAATATTTCAAAATATGCTATCCTAGTAATTATGGTAAGTATCATTTGATATTTTTGCCCATATCAAGTTCCGCTACTATCATAAAATAAGCAAATTATAAAAGCTAGCTATATTTATTTTCAGTGGCGCTGTGCAGCATTGATGGCCACGCTCAATTCCTGCGTAGATCCTGGTTGATAAAACTCTTGGATTTCCAACAATCGTCTGGATGCTTCCAGCTGTTCAAAGTGAATCGCAACCACGAAGATATCAAGAAATGCGACGATCACGCCACTGCAGTTGGTGGCGCCACTTACGCAGCAGCTGCTAGATTTCTACTGGAAAAGATGAAACGTTTGTCTTGAAGAGTATTTTGGATTTATTAGAAACCTATTTTGACCAAGAACAGCTTCTTTGATTTTATTAATTAAATCTAGTGGCATATTTACTAGAGTTGTTCATTTCACTCTTTGATTTTGATTTGGTAATATTATTTTTATTAAACCAGCATTCCACTGCTAGTTATTGAGATAGATAGGTACCTAGGTGCCTAAAGATTGAAATGATTGTCATACGGATATATATAATAAAAAACCGTTTTAAACTTTGATTTTAAATTAATAAAATTATTACAGAGACTAATAATTATAGCACCACATAAAAAAATATGTTGTTACATATCTGGACATCTTAGATAGACTTTAAGTTACATGGTTATTGATATACAGTTTCACGCTCAACCCATATCGGCTCAAACGGACAATGAGATAGGAAACCGTACAATCAAATAAGTTGTAAAGAGATATAGTATAAATTCTTTATAATTTTATTACTTACAGTATACTCAATACTTTAAAATTAAAATAAGCCGTTAGTCGATTAATACTCATAATCGACTAATTTCATATTTAATTAAAGACATCCCTATAAATTTATTATCTGTGCACATAGATCTTTCTTTCCCGTAGAGAGAGACGTTCTATTCTTTCCTGTCTACATCCGACCTCGTTCGTTCATTCATACGTTCTTAGCTTTTGTTGTGGATTGTAGAATAACAAATTTCTATAAATTTTCAATAAGTTTCCGAGGTGTTTTCTCTATTTTAAAAGCATAATTATTCACTATTTGTCTGATAAGGAGTAATGTTACATATAATGGCAGTATTTTATCGCAAAGTTTCTAACAACTTACTGTTGTGATGAGTGAGACCGACGATACCGACGTTTTGCTGTTGATTCCTCCAAACTTTTTCCTCGTGCAGAGCTCGGGCTCCGAGGATTCACTGCTGGAGTCGTCTAGGACCGTCGTGCACAAGCCTGTGACCTGCACAGCTCACGTCATTGACAAGTTGGTGAACCAAGTTCACACCTTAGAGTCGAGGTTAGAAAACTTGGAAATTAGCAGCGATATATCCAGCATTGGTCGCAAATCTAGACGCAGGGTTCTAGATACTACAGACAGCTTCGACAGCCACAGCTTAGAACGAAAATCTTTCACTTTTCCGCGCAGAAGGCGCCGCCGACCTCTCAGAAAAGATACTAAAAGAGATCTGTCTCTAACGAGCTTAGAATCAGTGAGTACTTTCAATAAATCTGTACCACTACTGAAATTGGACAAACTGATAGATTATAACAGAGAACCCATCAATGATACAAGAAGTATGGACGGTGATATCAGTAGTATTGTGTCTACACCCAGTAAGAAGAATGATAAGTTGCTATTGAATGAAATTGACGAGTTTTTGACTAAAGTAGAAACCTACGAGAGCCCAGACTCAAAATTCAAGGATCAGTATGACTCCTTTAACTCAGAAAACATCATCAAAGCTGCAGGTGACTACATAACACAAAAACTAGACTCTAAACAAGAAGAGCAGATAACTCTACCTAGTGGGAGAGTGGTATCAAGTAATGTCTTGGACAAATACATCTACTTGGTCAAAGGTAACCCACAGACACAGTCAGAAAAGCCTCTGCCATCAAACACCTACAAGTCTCAGTATAATGACACATTACCTTCAACATCAAAACACAACTACAATGAAACATTAGACAAAACTATGGAACCGAAACATGAGACCAAGACACAGGAGACTAAATCCCCAAGCATTAGAAGACTGAGCTTCACGGACAAGAATGTCCAACCCACATCCACTCCAATAAAGCCTCAGAGTTACCTGGACAGTTTCCGACCAACATCCAACAAGATCTATGACAGAGCTACTAAAGTGTTAGAACAGTACAAGGCACAGAACAGCCGAGTCACTCAGAGTTCTGCTGATAGCTACATGCCTTCTCCAAGAAAAGAAGACTACAAGCTGCCGCAAATGAGACCTTATTCCCTAGATCATAAGGATAGTATTAAGATGATGCAGCACAAACTGATAGATTCAATTGACACAGACTTGCTGAGTCTGAGTGAACTGTGGGGGGAGAGGGGAGAGCGGGAGAGGCTGGAGAAGGTTGATAATGTCAAGTTGGAAGAGGAAAGGCTGAAGAGAGAGGTAAGACTATAGTTTATTTGTAATTAGTAATACATACTAACACATTATGGGCTTTTTAGTAGTCATAATGTGCCCTGGAAAAAATGCTCTTGCTTTGTGCAATCTTACAGCTGACTCCCTACAAGTAACTAATGAAATTCATATTTAGAATATTTTCTCATTTTCTACCCTTATGTATAAAAACCTGAGTTTTTCACTGAATGATACAATTGTAAATTAAAAGCTTTACTTAGTTGAATCAATTTTGTGTCCATAAAAAGATAGCAGCTATTGTTTTACTTTAATAAACAAACAAGATATACTTTTATTTTTAAAATTTCTTTCTCTTCTCAAATCAGTGTCACTACCCTGTGGCCTTCATAGTGTTCTTATTCACATTTCTAGCATTGTGAAGCTCTAATCCAGCAACTACAGAAAAAGCTTCTCGATCAGCAAGAGAAGATAGCAGTAGCTTTAAATGTAGACAGAGCCAAGGACAATGCCATAGCTCGGCTGAAAGAGGCCTGGCTGAAGATCACAGGCAGTCTGGACAAAGCTGAAGAGAGGCACCGAGCTGCGCTGCAGAAGATGGTCAGGGAAGTGGAGAACTTCAGGGTTGTGGCTGATGAGGCACAGAAGGTGAGAAGTATTTTAATTTTTCAAGATTGTCTTATGTCTTTCTAATATTTAGAAGCCACTTCTTACTCTGCTAAATTGTTTTGCTATATTCTTGGTGAAATCTTATAGTATTTAATTAATAACTAAAATCAATCAAATATTATTAATAGTAGAGTAGACTGTAGTAATTAATTTGACTTTCATCCTAATTTCTACATTATGATTTAAATTAATCAAGAATTGCAAAGAATGCCATCCATCCATCTTAGGCCATAGCTATTGCTTACCATCAGGCAAATTGAGTGAATTGCAAATCCATTTTAGTAAAAAAAAATTAAACCAATAATAAAAAATAACCAACCAATAATAAATAATGAATAATAAATAAATAAATAAATATGCCGGGACATTGCACACAGCGCCATTTAGCCCCACACTAAGCAAACGCTTGTGTCGTGGGTACTAGACAACGGATATAATACTTATATACTTTTCTTTTGTAAATACATACTTATTATACATACAAACGACCAGACTCAACAGCAACACAAGTAATTATAAATTTTAAAATGCATAATTACTTGTGTCACGCGGGAATGGAACCCGCAACCCCTAGATTAGAAGGCAGAGCCACTACCAACTAAGCTAACAGGCCAATCTCAATAATGCTGATGGTTTAATGTTGCTAAGACTTGCCTCTTTGTTCTATCTTTTTCAGAAAACCAACCACTTTGAAGCAGAGTTATACAAGACGCTCGATCTAGCACATGATTACCAGGAGAAATGCAAACAGCTCACAATAGACAAACAAAACATACAAGAATCCACTGAGAAGGCTCTCACAGCTAAACAAGACATCATTGATAGTAAGGACAAGGAGATAGAAGTGTTGCGGGAAAACTACGAGACGGTGATGAGACTGAACAAGCAGTCTACTGACTGTGTTAAGAATTTAGAAGATGCATTGGAAAAGGTAAGGGTTATGAAAGCATTCTATTTCCTATTTTTCTGTCTGATTGATTGCAAAAGATGATTATGTTTTTCTTTTACTTAATTTACTATATAACATATTTATTCTAGTTTTGCAATATTTATCTCAAGTGAAAACAGAGTTATGTTTCAAATAATTCAATTCAGGAGAAAGAAATGTAACTGTGATGAAGATAAAGATAATTTTTAAGATTAGAATTTGTAGTTATATATATAATTTTGTACTGTACTGCAGGTAGCAAATCTGTTTGTTTATATAGTAAATTTTATCGTCTTTTGAATTGTCTAAAACATATTTTCTTGATCAGGAAAAGTCAGATCACGAGCAAACAAAACAAAAGTCCGTAGACCTCTCCCGTAAGATACAATCCATGCACGATGAGACGGCGCTAGCGGCGCAGGAACGGGACGTGCTGAGGGAGAAGGTGAACGAGGAGCGAGCGAGATGCAGCATGGTGGAGAGACAGCTCGCAGACAGACAGAACCAGACCAGCCAGCTACTGGAGAAATGTGTGAGTTTCTATACTTGTACCAGTATTATATTTCTATATTGAGCGAGATGCAGCATGGTGGAGAGACAGCTCGCAGACAGACAGAACCAGACCAGCCAGCTACTGGAGAAATGTGTGAGTTTCTATACTTGTACCAGTATTATATTTCTATATTGAGCGAGATGCAGCATGGTGGAGAGACAGCTTGCAGACAGACAGAACCAGACCAGCCAGCTACTGGAGAAATGTGTAAGATTAGAATCTTGTACCAGTCTTATTTATAGTTCACCAGTAGTATAGTAGTATAGTACCGCTTCCTGGTTCAAGTTCCCTTTCCAAAAAATCTTTATTGGACAACTAAAATAGATCCTTTTTTGTTAGTAAAACTAAGCATTTTGCTTCCACTTTTATAGTTCGAACTGCTAAATTGTGGAACTCCCTGCCTGACTCCCAATTCCCTGCGGAATATGGCAAGGTTATATTCTTCAAAGCGAGAGTGAATCGATTCTAACTGGGTAAGCATGTTCCATCCTGGACCGTAATGATTGCTTACCATCAGGCGAATTACGGTCGAGTGCAAACATTCCTTGTAAAAAAAAAGTTCAACATTTGTATAAGTTGTGTGTTAATGTGCCACTGCTGAAATCATGACCATACAGGTATCCCACAGACGATATCTATGCTGAAGCTGGAGTGGAAAGTGGAGTGAGTGGAGTCAAATTTATATCCAGAGAGTTACTCTACTTGTACACAGAAACAAAAACAACTTTAGTTTTAGCCAAGCAGTATCTAACAGGAGACCCATGAATGCCACACTGACACGAGTCAGGACAGCTTTTGCTCAACGCTTCCCAAACTTCAGTTATCCATTTATTTATAATATATTAAACAAAAAATGCAACATCATTGACATGAAATTCCGAGAAACCAAAGCAAATATCACAAAGTTTCTAATGTCTCTCACCTATACAGAAACAGAAGAGCTGCTCACCATAGTCAAATAATACTCTTCATGAAATATCTACTCGTTCAAGTCATGTTTCTATATAACTAAACACACTTTAGTACACTCAAACACACACACTCCACACACACACCTACACATACACACACAGTTCCATGTTAGTCAACTTAAGCCAGAACCTATTTTATTAAATCTTTGCAAATTTACTTTCTGAAATGTAAATTCTTATTTTTTGTTCATACTATTATCAAAGAATCCGCACCGAAACACACTACAATGGACAGTTTGATTAGTGAGAGCGCCTACGATCAGGTCTCGAACCTAGTGTAGGGCTCGCGTAATCACTTAGGAACCTTTCACTCACTGCAGGTAATAGTCATTTACTTACCTACTTAAAATAAGTTAATGGAATAAAATACATTTCGTTATCAACATAATTCCGCCATAATTTAGTTAATTCTCTATTCCCCTTGAACTATAATTTGTCGGTCTTCAAGTCGAGAGTAAACCGGTTTCTTCTAGGCAAGCGCGCTAGATCGTAGATTATAACGTTGCTTAACATCAGGCAAGTTGTAGTCAAGCGTGAGCCTATTTCATGTAAAAAAGTAATAATAATTTATTGCGTTATTGAGGCCGTCCACTTGTACATTTATTTATAGTTTAAGTCCTTTTAATATTGTAATTTATTTTGGTGTGCAATTAAAGAGATATTGTATTGTATTGTTGTTGTAGGACACCCTGGACAGCGAGTGCAAGTCGCTCCGGCAGCACCTGGAGCTGCAGAAGGGCGAGCTGCGGGCGCACTACCAGCGCCAGCTGGAGGCGGCCGTGCTCTGCAAGCTGCAGGAGTTCCAGCGCCAGCTGGACGCCACCGAGCGGCAGGTGGAGCAGCAGGCGCGCGACAAGGAGGCTGTGCTGCTGGACAACTTCACCAAGCAGATGATGAGGATCGAGGAGCAGTGAGTTGTGGACTTCCTTGCTGTTTTGTTATTTACAGTGGCGACATCTCTGTTTGTATTCCTACCATTTGAGGTATACATCACTGGTGCTTTCTTAGTTTTGATATGCAACAGTCGGAATAGATACACCTTTGGTATGCACAACATTCAATTCAATTCAATATATCTTTATTGTACACCAAATATAAATTTATTTTATATAGGGCGGCCTTATCACTATTTTTTTATAGAGAAACAAACAAAAAAAACTTATTGATTATGTTGTACATTATGTTATTATGCCTTTATTTTGTTTCCAGGCATAAACTCGAAGTGAATGTGCTAGAAGAGAAGCAAAAAGAAGAAATAAAGCTGTACAGACTTCAACTAGCTCAGGCCAGTGAAAAAATTGGACTTCTTGAGGTATATAATTATATGTATATACTTTCTTAAAGCTTTTACTGAGAGTCGATCCTGGCTGATCCATATTTTGTATCGCAGATTATCTATTCCTATTTCTATTGTTAGCAGACTTTCAATGATGAACCTTTATGATTGAAAGTGTGTTAACATACCAGTTTGATAAGATGAGATGTAGCAAGCTTGTCTATTCAACAAACTTATTAAATATTTTTTACGGTTTACATTTGACAACCTGCCTGGTGTTAAGCACCACTCTAGTCTTAATATGTCGCACGCTTGTCCAGAAGAAACCTATTTACTCTGGATTTGAAGACCCTTGGGCTATAATTTTTTGGGAACAAGGCTCCAGGTAGAGAGTTCCATAGTCTCGCTGTCCTTACTATGAGGTAGAAGCAAAGTGCTTCGTGCGAGTCTTTAGAACTTCCACCATGAACCGGTGACGCCCCGCTGACTTCCTGCTTGTTTGACGGTGGAATGGAGACGGAGGAATTATGTTGTGAAGCTTCGCTGCACACTCACCGAAATGTAACCGATAGAAGACCGACAGGCTAGCTACCTTGCGTGCGGCGATGTTCCAAGCTCTGGAGTTTCGCTTTAACGGCGGCTTATAAAAATATTGAAATCGTTTTCTCTTATAGAGTAAACTGGAGTCCTACAAGCGCCGGCGCGGTCAGATCGCATCTCAACTGCACAGCGTGATGGAGGCGCAGTGGAGGCAGGCACTACTCATACTCACTAGCGGGGGACAGGTGTCACATGTAGACCTCAGCAGGGCACATAGTGGTGAGTGACACACACAATACACTCACGTACAAGCAACTGCACAGCGTGATGGAGGCGCAGTGGAGGCAGGCACTACTCATACTCACTAGCGGGGGACAGGTGTCACATGTAGACCTCAGCAGGGCACATAGTGGTGAGTGACACACATAATACACTCACGTACAAGCAACTGCACAGCGTGATGGAGGCGCAGTGGAGGCAGGCACTACTCATACTCACTAGCGGGGGACAGGTGTCACATGTAGACCTCAGCAGGGCACATAGTGGTGAGTGACACACACAATACACTCACGTACAAGCAACTGCACAGCGTGATGGAGGCGCAGTGGAGGCAGGCACTACTCATACTCACTAGCGGGGGACAGGTGTCACATGTAGACCTCAGCAGGGCACATAGTGGTGAGTGACACACACAATACACTCACGTACAAGCAATACATTATTTATTAATGAGTCATGTACCTAGGCGGCATACCTTGTGTAATCAATCATAAAACTTGTGCAAGTAATGTTTGTCCATGTCTATGTCCATTCCAGCCTCCCCCGGCGCGCAGGACTGCGCCCCGCCCAAGCTCCCTCCCCTGACGCTGCCCACGTTCGACAAGCCACTGACTCGGGAGAGGCCTAATATTAACTACGAGGCGCTCAGTGATAATGAGATGCAACATTATGTTAAACTGGTGAGTCAATTTTATACAGACTGTTAAAAAAAAATTGAAAATTTGGCCTCAATGTTTCTGTATTGTTATGCTTAATTAGATGATTACGGTGATATGGCTTTTGAATACGCGTGTCAAATTTGTGAGTGTGTGTTTCCGTGGATTCCTCGACAGCTTTATTATTTTTGTATTAGATAGTTATATAGATAGATAGATTAGTTATCGTTTCATTCAACTTAGGAAACAGTATAATGTATCAACAGAATCGGTCTCGTAGCTTTTGAGTTATGGATATCTTTGCATTCCACGTAGCATGTAACGGCACTGAAAGAAGTCTTTTTAAGTTTATTTTGTTAAATTGCTATTTGTTTATTTCCAGCTACTAACCAAGCCAGCCAGCCTGGACGGCTCCGGAGACAGTCCTCCTGCAGCAGCAGGAGGAGGAGCAGGAGGAGACCCGGAGGAGCCCACCAGCGACCGCCCCGACAGGAAGGACAAGGGGGTCAAGCGGAGCCTCAACAACAACAAGCCTCCTTGGAAGGCATAGCATTTGAAGGTCACCTTTATGCTAGATAGTAATAAAAAATAAATATTTCAAGACATTATCACACAGCGCCATCTAGCCCCAAACTAAATGGTTCCAGTGACAGCTAAGCCAAGAACAAAACAACAAAATCATAGCCACAGAAGTGTATTCTTTCTATTTAAAACATACCTAGTCGGTGCTATACGTTTTCAATTTCAAACGTATGTCTAGTAGATGACCGCGACTTCGCCCTAGTTGTAAATAAAGTATATTGACTCAGTCTCTCTCAGAATCCTATACTGTTACCATGGTGAAAATAACGCTGATCCGTCGCTTCGCTGCGGTGTAAAATTAGCTAACTTTGTTGCGGGGTGAAAGCAGTACAGGGAAACTCATTTGATTACTTTGACACTAGCAGTTTTGCAGCAAATGATGATGATGGATAATATTTTTGTAAATAAATACGAGTACATTAATTTGTTATCATTGTGGCTGAGCCATAATTGACTTCACAAAATGAGATTAAATTGAATTGAATTGGAAACATGTATAAGGGTATAATAACATATAAAGATATTTTTTCTCAGACTACTGACCTGATAAAACCCACCTATGATATATTTAGTACTTTTAATAAAACCTAGATCTTAGGATGTTTGTACGTAGTTGTAGAATATGTATAGATATTAGAATTTGAACTAATATTTTATCTATTTTGCTGTAAATTAAGAATATTTGCCAAGACATTAACTTAATTGGTGAATGATATTACTAAATATTACATTCCTTTGATATTTTTGTATTAACTGTAGTGTATAAACTTATTATTATATTGATAAATTAATATAAATAAATTACTAAAATATATTTCTTTAAATAATACCAATTTGTTTAATTTAACAGTTTAATAATGAACATAAATGCGAATTAAAAGTACATAAAAATAATATCTCGGTAAATGATTACGATGGCATCACGATTCTATTTACAACAACAATATGTATGTACACTTACAAATAACTTTCATCACATTCTTCATTCAAGGCAAGAACTATATACTTATAATTTTGTCTAAACTAAAGTACATAAACGTCATATTTATAAAAATATGATTCAACAACTGATTGGTGTATTTTTTTTACATTGGTAGTTTTATTAAGTAGTGCGAAACACAAAACAGTTGTTTAATCTTTGTATTTTTATAAATAAGACGGTAATAACATGATGTTTTCTCAAATATATTCTGCAATACCTAATTAATAAACTATTTTTCTTAAATAAGCCTGTGAAATAAAAAGAAAAGAATAAGGTGTGATATCAAGAGATGGCTACAATAGCTGTAAAAAAGGTGACAATAGAAAAATGGAAAAAAAAAATCTTGTCATGTGATAATTTTGCAAACCTGTTTTTAACAACATTTCTCAAGGACACCTTACAAAACATTCAAATAATGATCAAGTATCATTTAATCACTAAAATAATAGATAAATAAAATACTTATAACGCTACCGTCTAAACTGTATATCACTAACCAATTTTTTATTATTTTATTTCCAATAAATGTAAGTTGTAATGATTTTAAATTATAAAAAGAAACTTTGGAATATGTTCCTCTAAAACAAATATCAAAATGTAGATTAATTCCTCTTAGTTTTAAAATGAAATAATTTGGTTTTAGAGAATGACAAGAAAAACTTTTTAAAAAGATCTTATCAAATCCTTTTTTCGGTTCTTAGTTTTAATTAATTATAATACATTTTGTTAAATAAAACGGTTCTACTCAATGAAAAACTTCGAGGGAAATTATAAAACTAAATTAATAATAACAGTAATTGTGATGATTAATAAATAATAATGACAATAAGACATGCTAGCGGCTATTGCGAGTTTACAATACTGTCAACGAAATAATTCATTACAAAACATCTTAGAACGAAAGATAAATAACCTTGACAATTTTCCTTAGCGGCCGATACCTAGATGTTAAAATACCTGTTTAGTTTCACACAAGTATGTTTTTTCATGATTTATTTCAATTAAATACTAAAACGATTGCATGTCTGATTCACGATTAATGGCGTTTTTATTAATGCTGCAGATAAATGAATATCTTGATGATAAGTAACACGATACTGCATTATTTTATCATCAGAGAATTTAGCAGCATATTACTACACTCTTGTAAAAAAATTATCTCTAAATGAAGTGGATAAAGTAACATTTCTAGGAAGTAAACTATAATTAAAAGTACCGCGCTGAAATACCCTGACAAGCCTGATTCACAATCTTCACTTTCATACAATATACATACAAGTGGATTTTTTAAACAGATAATTCTCGATTTCGCAATTTATAAGTTGATTGTTTTATTTTGCATGACAAAATTTTTTAAATCTTAATTATTAGATATTTGTTCCACTTGCAATTGTTTATAGTTTTCAATCGTTTGATCATCTTGTAGCGCGTTTTCTCACTCATATTATGGTACTACAATATTACTAAATTAAAGTCTCTTTCCGCCCCAATACTTCCCTATCTGTATGGCGCAGGTTTCACAAGCAAGGGAATCAAGACAAAAAATATACGCCCTGTATTTTTTTTTTCATTACAATGAAAAATATAACACCTATTAAAAGAGGATGATTTTTTTTCTTCAGGAAATTATGTTGCGACGTTTATATTACACGGGATTTTTATAATATGATATCTTTAAGCTTTCGCAATATTACAGTAGATGTCTTGTATAGTCTAATGACCAGCAATCTGTATGTACCATATCTTCTTGAAATGCTTTAGTCGAGCAAATTACTAAACTAAAGCGGACTTCCGACGGTTTACTGAGTTATGTTCAGACTGTATTATGTAATCATAAGAAAAGTGCATTTTAAGATGTTGCTTATCAAAGCACTTTTGCCGCAAGATCAAGTTTGAAAACAAACTTTTAATTACAATTTTCGACAAGAAGGAGCTGCTCATTTTCTTAATTATTTCAAAACTTGTCTATTGTAAAGGTTGTTTGTTATAGCCTTGTTAAGTAGTATTGCACAGATAGTGTGTGTATTAGCCCGCTGCAGATCCAGAAGCATTTATTATCCCCCACACCGGCACAATAGCACCAATATACCGACATCAAAGTAAAATTCTTCATAATCTACGCGACCATAGTGGTGTCTACGCGAGCGCGGAGGCAGGCAGCGAGGAGTGTTTGGGCTTGGCTTTATGCACGAACACCTTGATGCAGCCGTTGAAGTCCGCGGAGACCAGCACGTGGCCCGGGGCTGACGACGACACCAGACCACCCTCCGTGGATACCTGGGAGAATATAAGGTATTCAGTTAGTTTAGATCTGTGGTGTAGTGGAACCAAGAATAGCATGTATCCTATCGTTTACAGAGGTAGGCGGACCAAAAGTAACGTAACATAAACAATTACTATGGTAGACTTATGTATATAGCCAGTAAAAATAAACATGTACCAAATAAATTGTCGTCGAAATTTGAATGAAGCGAGACATGAACGAAAGAAAAACAGGTCAGGCGGGCTGGGCCTATGACAAATATAGTTGCAACCAGATTTTTTGTGACATCGATCTATGCTCTTTTATCTTATCATTGCGAGACATGGACTTAATTAGCATAGTTCTGAGGTTGCACGACAGAATATCACCTAGGAATAGCACCTATTTATTCATCATATTCTACAGTAACATAAATATGTATAATCTCACCGTTTCCTCCGGCTTGTCATCTTCCCTGTTCGCCATCTTGGCCTCCTGCTCTCTCTCCGCGATAGTCCGTATCATGTGGTCTGGGTTGGGCGCGAACACGGCACATGTAACCACTGCATTATGTGCTTTAATACCTTCCCAGAAATCATTCCTGTCTCTTCTAACTGACGTGAACTTTGCATAATCGTGATAAGTTTTCCAAATATAAATACATTGGTTTTCCGAGCCGCTGACGATGTATTTTCCATCGTGGGAAAACGATGCTTTTATTTGGCTGGACACGTTGACGTATCCTTTATATTTGCAAGATAGATTCAAGTCTCGAAGGTCGTAGAGTCGGATCCGACTGTCGTTGGATGTGACTAAGATTTTGTCGTCGTTCGGCATCGGTTCTATACCGGAGATCTTTCTGCCGGTCGAGTTCTTGCCTCTTGAAGATCTGGAAGAGTGAAAGAATGTTTTATTAGTCTGTGGCTGTGTTAAATGCTAAATGTTACATTTATAATATTACAAACTAGTTGAGGAGTTTTGAGGTCTGCAGGCAAAAGAGCGAGGCAAGTTACTTACGTTACTTGCGCAAAGATAGATCAGAAAGCCTATATACAAAGTTAGATTTGTCTGTGTCAGTGACTAGCGATCTTCAGTGCGAGAGTGAATCGGTTATATTGGGGCAGCACATAATGATCGCTTACCATCATGCAAATTATGGTCAAGTACAAGCCCATAGTTTAAATTTTAAAAAGTGCGTACCGTACGTCGATCTGCGTGTGGTACTTGAGTTGGTCGGTGGTGTAGAAGATGCAGCGCCCGTCGTATGTACCTACCACCGCGAACTTGCCGTTCTGACAGAAGTTGGCGGCTGTTATAAGCTTCGTCTTGCCGTCCACTTCGTTCCATACTGCCACCTGAAAAGAAAATAAAAAGGATTCATTACTTTTTGTGTAGAATCAAACAAAAAAAACCATGGGTTTACGTATGAACAAAAAATCTACCGAATTATTGAAAAATTATAATACTTTATGAGGTAAAAGTAACAAAGATACAACAAAAAGCAATACAAATGCGTAATATAAAAAAACACATTCAAAATCCAGAAGAAAAGTCTACAAAAATTATGTAAACTACATACAGACAGATAAAGAAACAAGAATTTTTGTTTGTAAGGTTAGGTACAATATCAAAACAATGGCACAAAACTTTTCCCACACACCTTTTTATCCGGAATATTCCACAGCCGCAACTTTCCATCGAGACTCCCGCTCAGGAAGTACCGGTCGTCTTTCGGATGGAACACGATCGCTGTCACGAAGTCTATGTGTTGGAAGCAACACAAACACTCCCCTCTAGAAATATGCCACAATCTGACAGTTTTATCCATCGAGCTAGATAAAATAAAGTAGTTTTTAGACCAGGAAACGTCTAGAAGGTCTGAAGTATGTCCGGAGTAGACGCAGAAGGGTTTGGGACAGAAGGGCGCGGAGGGTCCTAAGACAGGAGGGTCCTCAGGACTGGGAGGAGGGGCGGAGAGGGAGGCTAAGGACTCTTGAGACGGAGTGGGAGAGGATTTCTTCTCGGCGTTGTATTTGGTTCGCATGTCCTGGAAACAAGAGAGATTAATTTTAGTTAAAAAACAAATGAAAGATGTTAATATCAAAATAAGCGTTTTTCGTCATTTATTATTTGAGAGGCACTGATATTGCTTTTAATTTTCAATCAATTTAAGTTCAGTTCTGACACTGCCAGTGGGCTGATTATAATGGTACAGTACCTAGTCGCAAATATGACAAGTAAAATGTTTGAAAACCACAAAATCTGAGGACATGTGTCCTCCTCCGTTGAAGGATCTGGGAGCCGCGATGTATTTGCCCACGTAAGTTTCCCTATTGAAAATTTTATGCGGGGGAGTGACGACCCCAGTACTGAGGAGGTGCGCACCTGGAACATGTGGTGCGCGTCCCGGGTGACCCACACCCGCAGCAGCTTGTCCTGCCCGGCGGTGGCGAGCAGGCGCCCGCACACGCTGAACTTGCAGCACCACACCGCGCCGCAGTGACCTGAACCCATCTCCTGCGAACACAACCAAACATATCGGTAATAAGACTCATCTCATTAAGAAGAAGGCCAAAAAGCATCATGCGACACGTTATAATGGATCAAGCTAGACGAGACCTTGGATACCCTCCAAGGAACACGGAACACGCATTAAAAAAAGAAACACACACAACCAATTGTAAAGTTTAGTTCAAGACCAGGAGAGATATAGGTACTGCTTTGTTGGCATTGAGATTCCTCCGTGAAATGTCAGGAATTTTAACATCACATGTCAAAAATCTTACCTGCATATGTCACAAATCTAACATACATATTACACAATGCACATGTAAAGAAGTCCCGAGAGACTACGCATATAGAGCCTTGAATTTGTTGCGTTATCGGACCTACGAAAACGACTGTCACAGTCATAATTTTCGCGTATGTAAGTCATGAATTCCACATGTACAAGTCATAATCAAATCAATCCTGCGAAGTACAATCCTGGTCTTCAAATCTAGAGTTAATAGGTATTTTCTAGGTAAGCGTGTTACACCCTAGGCTGCAGCAATGCTTAACAGACAGGCTGTAGTTAAACGCAAACCTATCCCACGTAAAACAAATCTCACATGTATAGGTATCGAATCTGACATGTAAATGTCATATGTATCTCACCTGCACATGTCGCACACATCCGTCAAAGTCGTAGGGTCCTTTGTGTGAGTTGCTAGCTTTGAGCTTGATGTTATGTTCCCCTCGCACGTCGTCCGCGATGTCAGCCACATCTTCCTTGTGCCGCGCGTGAGACACCTCCGCGGCGAGGGACTTGGCCGCGTCCACTGTCTTGCGGACCGTGCTGCCGAAGAAACGCTTCAACCTGCGAGGTGCTTTTTTATTTAGTGTTGTTCATTTGTTGCGATCTAAGGATGTGATATGGTATCACATTGTTTTTCAATGCCAGTGGCGAAAAGTGGATTTTCTATTATTATTTTAAAAATATTTTCGCAACAAACGTCCTATTTGAATGCTCTAACATGTTTCCTAGATGTCACTATATTTAATAAGGTTTCTCTTAAAGATATGATTTTATTATCGAAGCAGTCAAATGAAACTATCAATGTAAAAAACTCAGCTGAGCAAACATTTTATGTATTTAGGAATATATTATAACTTAGCGTTAATGAAAAACAAGTCAAATCAATAAAACACCACACGCAAAGATGAAGAACAAACTAATCATTATATTTTTACACACACAGTTAAATGTCTGTTTATTACAAACCACACAAAAAATGATTTGATATGCTCGTATTTTTCCACACACTAGACAAAAAATCTAAACTATTGCATATATGTGCAACGTGGCAATAAAGCTAAACATTAGTGGTCAGGCAAAAACTCTCAGTTCTGAGCAAAACCTAACATCACCTGACGTTGATGTTGTCTTGTGAATGGCTTTTCACTAAATGTACCGACGGAGACCTAGAGAGTTAAACATATTGTAATAACTTTACTTATATTGCTAATAAAGCGTAGCAAGGTTTTTAAATCCTATTGTTCAGCCGCAAGTTAGCAAAAAATGCAGAGATGGCGCTGTTGCAAAATTATTGCGATGTTATTACTTTATCGTACGTTATTTAAAATTGATCCTGATAAATTTGTGATATCCAATTGTTGTAATTTACTTATAGTCGTCATACCCAGCCTTATGTTAAGTGTAAATAAATGTAGTTGTAACAGTAACCCTACTGTATACCTCACAATAGTACAAATAAGCATACCGTTCAGTCTTCCGTTTGATAGTATCCTGCGGTCTATCCGAGGTGGGCTTGGCTTCTTTATCTTCCTCTCCACCGCCCGGAGCGACGCACTCGCTCTCTTCGTCTGTCTCTCTGCAGAAGTCAAATATTACATTAAAATGTACTGATGCATTGATTATATGATTTGAAATGAATGAAGCAGTAACATTTTATATTCCTTCACAATTTTTTTTAAGCTCAACGTTTTTTTTTAACTGGAATAGGTTTGCGCTTGACCATAGTTTGGCTGATGGTAAGCAATAGCTATGGTCCAAGATAGATTTTATGTTTTCACATAGTATTGTATTTACAAATAATGATTTGTACAATGTTTGTTTCTCTAAGCAACAGTTAGCGTATATAAAACCATTTCACCCAAGAAATCCCAAACAGAAACAGAGTGACTAAAACTGAATGAAAAACTACTTTTTCTACCACTCAAAATCTCGTGAATTGAAATTTTACTTCCAAATATAGCCATTCTATGAAAAATCCAACCCAAACCAATGTGCAGCAAAACCACCCTTAAACAATATTAATATACAGAATACAATTCCATAGCAACAAGTCAAACAGACTTCAGACCCATGAATCAAAGTAGCGAAACCACCCTTATTCCAACACAATACATCCCAAAATTATTGGTTTCAAATCCTATACCTGGCGTGATATAACAAACAAAACACATCATTTTAAGAAGTAATAAATGATCTATGAACGTGCATAGCAAAACCACCCCTACACCCATTACAGTACGTCCCAAAACCCCACAAAGTAACAGAACCTATTGGCGTGGTTAGTGAGTGCGGGTGCTGCGGCGAGGCGTCGTTTGAATGCGTTCGCGTGCACGACCAGGGAGATCCGCTTGCGCCACGACTTGACGGGGTGAGGAGGCGGGCTGGAAGGCAGGGCTACTTAGATACTAACGCATGCATAGGCTGGGTTAAAAAACTTAAAATTAAGTTAGTGCAATTAATTGTGTTAAAGATAGTGCTACTTATAATTTACCGTGCATATTGATTAAGCTAAATTCATGATGAATAAGTTTAGTATACAACTTAAAAGCAGGTTCTTTACGAACACGCAATGGTTAGGTAAAATAAACCATTTTAAAAAGACAATCAATTTAAAGCTAACACGTTTCTAGAATGAAGGTCAATTTAATCCATTCATCACATGCGTTGTATTATTTTAAAATTTCAAGCAATCGTTATGTAATAAGATAATTGACTGAAATTCGTTTTAAATAAAGGACTTGTTAATTTTAAATAAACTGTGAATAACTGTAAAGAACCCCACAAAAAATAGAGAAACTGTACTTTTTCAGTTACCTTAATATATATACTATATCTTAAACATGGGATGATCTATACTATAAGAATAAATATACAATATGTTATTAGTAACACGCATTAGTATAACAATTCTAAAGTTAGTATTGCCACACCAATCTCAAACCCTATTCAAACAAAAGTAAGTTCATTAACATACACGTTGAACAGTGTAGTCCAAGTGGTCCGCCGTGTGGTACCCACCTCGTGTTATCATCATCATTAGCCCGGCCGATGTACTCGGAGGTGAGGCGCATGATGTGCAGGCTGAGCGGGTTTATGCACTGCGGCAGTTTGTGTTCGGCGACCGACAGCGGGACGCGCTCGCCTGAGAGGGGAACGCCTGCGTTGGTTAGATAGCCTTAGCGGAGAACGATACTGGGATTTGGACAGATTTTATTTTATCCAAAAGATAAAGGAAAACAAAATATCAAAAAAAGGACATTTAACAGAAAAAGGTAAAACAATCAGGTGATCAGTTTTCAGACGCTAATCGAAAATAAAATAATAATAAAGTTATTGAAAGAACATGGCATTTTTATATTAATGATTAACTTATTATTTGGCGTGTTCATTTGTGGAAAAGCAAATCTCAAATACCTTTCAATGGCTGTTTCCCGATCGTCCCCACTTTGTCGTCCCCACTGGGAACGAGTGGGAAAAATAAAGTTTCGTTCGCCCCCAGTGGTGGCGATTGGGACTTTTTATTTCCCACTCGTTCCGCGATAGACCGAGATTCAACTCACATAGGGAATTCAATAAGAGATTTCAAGGATTGTTAACATGATGATGTTTTCGGATGTTTTAGGATTGAAAATAATTTTAAAAGACTGACGGTAGTACATTATTAACAAATTTACGATAATTCGTACAGTTTTAAGGTGGGTATCATAGATAATCAACTTACTTATGTACTAATCTAATAATAGAGTATATACGTACCAGTGTCCAGGTTGAGCACGGTGACCTGCTCCAGTATCTCTATGTCAGTGAGGTGGTGTCCGCTGGTGGTGCGCGTGCGCAGCGCCAGCCCCAGTTAGAGTATATACGTACCAGTGTCCAGGTGGAGCACGGTGACCTGCTCCAGTATCTCAATGTCAGTGAGGTGGTGTCCGCTGGTAGTGCGCGTGCGCAGCGCCAGCCCCAGTTAGAGTATATACGTACCAGTGTCCAGGTTAAGCACGGTGACCTGCTCCAGTATCTCTATGTCAGTGAGGTGGTGTCCGCTGGTGGTGCGCGTGCGCAGCAACAGCCCCAGTTAGAGTATATACGTACCAGTGTCCAGGTTGAGCACGGTGACCTGCTCCAGTATCTCTATGTCAGTGAGGTGGTGTCCGCTGGTAGTGCGCGTGCGCAGCGCCAGCCCCAGTTAGAGTATATACGTACCAGTGTCCAGGTTGAGCACGATGACCTGCTCCAGTATCTCTATGTCAGTGAGGTGGTGCCCGCTGGTGGTGCGCGTGCGCAGCGCCAGCCCCAGTTAGAGTATATACGTACCAGTGTCCAGGTTGAGCACGGTGACCTGCTCCAGTATCTCTATGTCAGTGAGGTGGTGTCCGCTGGTGGTGCGCGTGCGCAGCGCCAGCCCCAGCGCCGCCTCGTCTCCCGCCGAGCGCCGCCGCCCGCCTGAACCGCTGCTGCCACCACTACGTCTGCGGATATAACAAACTTATCACTGCGAAGCTGCAACCAAAACCCTAGCTTCGGATACAAAGAGACATCACTCCTCACAGCTCAACTATGTTGCTCTGTAGTACACTGTATACTGAACAAAGATATTGTCTGTATATTGTAAGAATCACGATTTTCGGCATTTGCGGTAATCAAACAGACACTTTACAGGCTGGTTGTCATCATTATTGCCATTTGCAGCAATTGTCATTCCATTACTATACAGGATATAGGACTCTTCCTTTTGGTACCACAAATGGCGGTTGCCTTGCCTTTCTCGTTCAGGTAGGACTGTCAACGGATCGGAAGTATAACTTAGACTGCATCGGTACTTAACATCCGGAGGGATGTAGTCAAACGTAAGCTTAATATTCCGTGTTACAAACATGATTTCGTGTTAAAAAGTCATTGTTTGATCATATGTAGAAGAACGTTACCTAGCCGATGATCCCAGACTGGAGTGTCCGCTGGGTGGCGCAGCGCGACTCTCGCTGTGCGTGCGGCTGGAGCCGCGCGTGCGGTCACTCTCTACCGCCGACACTATGTACGAACCTAGAACACATAAAAATATACAATTTAACACAGTAAACATAAAAAGACAACGTTATATGTGTCAAATTATCATCAACTCAAATTGTCTTCACAACATGGCATAGAAGATTAAGATCTATGGACTGTAAAGGCATTTTAGACGCTGAAAAAGGAGATGTAACAAAATAAAATGTAATATAAATTTTAGTAGTTGAATAAGGAGACACAATCGTAGACACTTGCAAAGTTTTAAACACATGCTTAGAAGCCAATATATCTCAATAAGCTTATTTAATCCGTATATTATATTTTTATATTATTAAATTCTATCCTCAATCAAGCAAAACTTAAAACCTCCATTTTATGAGATTTTGTGTAGTTACCATTGCTTGTTTGTTTCATCTCTAGTGTAGAGTCGTGTGAGCGGCGCGAGGTGTTGGTGTCGCCGCGACCTTCCATTATACTCATAGAGCTCGCTGGAAACAAACATAATATACATTACTAGGTTATTATATTAGTGAGCAAAATAAAGGTTAGGTGTGTGAGTAATAGCAATAGTGAATGTATGCAGCAGAAGCGAGTGAGTAAACTGTCGCACCCAGGTTCGAGTCCGGTCCTACAACAATGACTTGTTTGTCAAGTTATGTGTGGATTTGCATTCGCTTAACAGTGAAGGAAAACATCGTGCGACAACAAGTTTGAGGATCAGAAAGTCGGGGTATGTGGGGCTCGGAGCTAATGAGACTCCACTACCCATTAAAACCCACCAGTGACCCTTCGTCTCGGCAAAGACGGGTTTCGGGGCAAGCGAGCAATACTCCTCCGCAATTCCCGCACAGGAGTCACGATCCTCAGTAAAGAGGAATGTAAAACAGTAATTCTCACCATACTTGGAGGAGTCTAGTTCGAGCGAGTCCTGGAACTCCCTGGTGAGGGACTCGATGGTGCTGGCGGGGCTCGGCAGCGCGCCGCCGCACGCCAGCGCACCCGGCGCCGCCTGGAGAGACGTCATATACAACAATTACCATTAAATAGAAAGAAAAACATTTTTTAATAAGAAAGATTTACAATATGTTTTTCAAGCAAGGACAGTTAGCTAGTTTTGTAACTGCCATGGCTTTATGAAACACGTTAGTTCTGTCACTTTAGAAATGAAGCAAATTTTGTCTCTATGAAGCCAGAAACACTTGCTTCCTGTCCTCGCTTGAAAACTGACCTTGTATCCACTACTCCAGGCATTACATTGGTACTCTAGTTATTGCCCAAACAGTTCTAGAGACATCGACAAACCCTTGTTTTTTTATTATTTTTATTATTAAATGCTGTGATACAGAAAATCGAAAATTTACTTCGAAACGGTACAAAAAATAGAATACTGACCACATTGAGCGCGTGTAGATGTGGTTTGTCGGCGGTGTCGGTGCGCGGGCGCATGTCGTCCGTGTCCACCGTGCAGATAGACAGGTTGTCACCGTCGGTGGTGGAGAGGGACTGAGAGCCGTGCAACTTGTCTGGAAGAAGTAATACACGAGTTGATTGTACGGTCAGTGACATTAGAGCCAATACCAAAGAGTCAAACATTTAAAACGAACAAACAACATATAGAAATAAATGGTGCTTATTTTTCCTACTCTTTCTCCTCGAGCCGTATTCGTCATTACTGAAGGTCGTGACTCCAACGTGAATTAGCTCATAAGGAGTTATTTCTTGGGTAGATACATACATCGTGGTGGGCGCCCAGGTTCTTCCACGGCTGACACTTGCCTACCAATGTTTGGGGCCTTCAAACACTTATTGCCAACATTTATAATTTAATTTTACCATTAATATAAAATACAATACAACAGACACGACCACCAAATGAATGTCGGTAGTAATTAATACATGGAAAATCTATTGTTTAATGTTAAGTTATGTTTATTGATTTTTAAGTTTTTCCTTCCTTATTCCATCAGTAACGGTTCCAATAATGTTTACATTTACATTGTAAAGCACAAAATATATATAGATCAAACTATTACAATATCAAACACCCGTAGCTCAGCTTGCAGTCACATAGGTATGTTATATCTTCTACGGGAAAGTCCAGTCAAAAAAGAAGCCATTCACATATGATTTCCTCTGTTAACCAGCTGTCGTCAAGGTCAGCCACCAAAAACTGGCATTACATTTGGGCGCTTTCGTGGATCGGGACACACGTAACTTGTAGGTACTGGCTGTTTGTTACAGAACGGCAATCACTAAGTTACTCCAGAGGCCCCAAGGGCGGTTTAAATTCTCTGCCATCAGAGTTGTACTCACTTCGTTTCTTCTTCCTAGGCGGCGCCACCGGCACGGGGTGTGTGGGCGGCGCCCCGCTGGCGCCCGACACGGCCACGATGGCGCCACTGGACCCGCGGTTCTGTTTCAAACTGTTGGCCTTCGTGCTCGCTATCACATCCGGCTCACACATTGCCAGCACTGACGGACAAATATATATATATACAATTAGATTGCTTCTGGTAACATTAATTTTTGATTGAACATACATAAGTGTACACAGCAATGTAAAGTTTATATCTAAGAGAACAAATGATTTGAATATTAATAAAATAATAAAAATAAAAATAAATGTCATTTATTTTGAACTTTTAGTCCATACACAACTTGCAATGAGAAAATGATTAAACATAATAGAAGCAATTAGAAAATTAATAAAATAATTATTAGTTAAGTCAATATTAATGAAATTTCAAAAGGAACAATGTTGTTACAAATTTTAATAGCACTTATGTGTCACAGACGCATCAACCAGTACTGTAATAATTGTGCTTCCTAGTGTAAATATGTACAATATACATACATATATGAATACTTAAACATACATATTTTTTCACAAAAACATAGTATAGAGTTTGTATAAAATTAGACACGAGATAAATAAATAAATAAATAAAATAAAAATAGCCTTTATTTCCCTTTGAAGTTATACATGCAAAATTTTTAAAGCTACAAGTTTAAATTGATTTCAATAAAAAGTCAAACAAAAAAAAAATGTCACCGTTTTGATACAATAAATGCAAATTCCATTATGTTACAATTATTCCAAGTCAAAACAAAGTACATAGATTAATAATTATAAAATTGATGTATGTCAGAAGACACGAGATACTGCACGTTAAAAACGAAAAGTTTTGGTTTAGAAGTTTGTCAATATGTCTTACCATTCTGGCTTCTATTGTCAGATGTAGAGGGGTCGTCGGAGATGGTGGACGGCTCTCGAGACGACGCTGAAGGAATGGGAGCTGTGTCGCGGATGTTCGCTGGAAATAAAGCATTACAAAATTAAATTGCCAAGTAAAAAACGATCTAAAGGATAACATAGCGTGTGTACGTAGTTGTAACAGCGTAGTTAAAGAAGATTTTTACCCAGGAATATGCCAAATAAATTAAAACTTTTTAGTTTCACAGTTTTTATTTTAGTTTCGATGGTGAAAAACATTGAATTCACATTTTGAAACACAAGTCACTGGGATCGAGATATGTCAGAATACAAAGTAGACGCAATAACCACCGAACCACGCTCTTACAACCAGCAAATAAATATAAACCTTTATTGTTTGTACCGCAAAGTTGTAGAACTCTCTGCCTGACTCTCTGTTCCCCACGCACTATAATACAGCGAACTTCAAAGCGAGAGTGAATCGGTTCTTATGGTAAGCACGCTCCATCTTAGGCCACAGCCTTTGGCAAACTAATTCAAATCTAGATTAAATAGGTTTCTTCTAGGCAAAGCGTGCTACATCTTAGACTATAATAGTGGTGCTTAACAACAGGCAGGATATAGTCATAAGTACGCCTATTTCATGTTAAAAAAAACTATGGCCAACTTTAAACCCGTTCTAGTTAAAAAAAAGTGTAAATACTCACGATGTGACTCGGCGGCGCCGCTCAGTATCCTGCCGATGCGGCCGAGGGACGTCATGCTCTGCAAGCTCATTGTGTCGTGCGCTATTATCCTGCACAGACATACACTAGATAGCGTAGTACACACAGTTACTGATAAACTAATCAAATCTATACCTACATATAATAAAGCAGAAGAGGATCCAAAATCACAACATAGAAGACATTAGAAAAAAAATTGTATGGGTATACTTTAAATAGTTTAACTCAACACAAAACAATTTAATTTTTTGTCTGTTTCTCTGTGTTTCTATTTATCTGTTTATTTAAACGCTCATCACGCAAAAACGGCTGAACAGATCATGATTTTTGGTATATAGGTAGTAGGAGGTTTTAAGAGTGTCATGGTTTACTTTTCATTTCGAAATAATGCGAGCGAAGCCGCGGGCGTCCACTAGTTAAAAAATATATGCAAAAACACGTACAGGATACGAACGTAGATAATTATAACAAAAAAAAACAGGAAAATAAAATCGTATGGGAGTGGCCAACTGCAGTGTCAATAGTTTTCAAATCTCCCAAAGGATTTTTGATAGTTTATTTAACAACTGCAGTACTATAATGAACAGCCGGTACCAACGATTAAAAGGTGTAATTAAAATCCATAACAATAGAATAGTAACTGATGACTATGAACCCTGTATGTATACATAAACAAATATACACAAGGGAACAGAGGAAACAATAGTATTGCACAAGTAAATAGATATGGAATGCGTAGCCGCGATTAGCATTATTGTTTAGAATATTTAAAATATTTTTTGTTACAAGAGATGTGTAGTTATAGTATGTATATGAATGTGTTTATGTCTATAAACATGTATTGTGTAATTTAATAATGATTTTTTCTGTGGTCAGATGAATTAAAGTAACACTGCCTAAATCCTTTCTTTTAACTTCAAATAAATTCACAACCAAATTAGTTTAGCTGTTTTGGGCTAAAGAAGCACTCACAATCTGTGATATGCATAGAAATATTTGCCTTAGTAATAATATTAGTATACCATATGAAACCAGGCCAGTTAGTTTGTGTGTTTATATTTCTAATACTTCTTTGAAAGTTGAAGAAAAAGATTACAAACTTTTAAAACATTTTTTTTCACAATTTAACGTTTTCGTTATAAAATGACATTCATTTGGTGTATAAATAAAAACTCACCAGCTCTTTGAGCGTGGGTGCCCGCTGGAGCGACAATACATACTGGTCATTGTAATACAGCAATTATAATATATGCTAATGTGATTTAATGGAGCGGCACCCTTATTGGGGAGAAATATGTAATAACACATAACTTGTTTTATATGCAGGGGCTATGTCATTGTGTATTGGTAGCTAGCTTGTTTGATAGTTTTACCATTGAATTTTTTAATGACATTGAATGGTAAGACAAGCAATACTAGTGTCTTACGTTAAGTTTGGTATGTCAGATAAGTTTGAAACCACACATTAGATTGGATGTGACATAACATTTCTAAAGATAAAGACTGTAGTATGATATATTACATTGATTACTGAAGATAAGCACAGGAAGGTTTCTTATACTTAATGCAACAGCATTATAAGAAACCTACCTGTGCTAATTTTATTACTGTACTTATCTCTTTTTTGGTGCACAGAATGTAGCAATGTACTCTTTACCTTTCTAATCTTAATTTGTCTTTGTGTAATGTGTTGTATTCCATTATCACTTGTTTGTGCCGAGAAAAAGGTGATAGTATCTGCTGATAGGTTGCTATAAGAAAATTATCAGCACTTATTTTAAGCAACAAATGTAGTCTCTCAAACTCTTTCATGTCTAAAGATATAATAATCTTTAGTAGTTCAAAAAATTAAATATTTTACCTATGAAATACATCACATTACAGTGTCACATCACAGTTTAAGGCAAAAAGCTTGGTGCTCACTTGAAGGGGTGCTCGGTGTGTGTGTGGTGGTCGAGTGAGCCGGCCGGGTCCCGCGCCTCCTCCTCCTCCTCGTGCTGCATGCAGCGACGCAGCTCCTCGAAGCGCCGCCGACCTTGCACCACCTGCAATTAGTTACAATGGGTTTAATGAATATCACAAATTAAAAACTTTATTGTGTGCATGGATGACAAATATTAATATGGGATATAATAATACAATAATCAAACTGAGACTCAAAGATGTGATGTCAAAACTCATGTTGGTAATATATCTAGTCTCTGTATAATCCACGCTCAATGTATATTAGGCATATCTGAAACATTCAGATCTAATTTGACATTTTGCATTAAGAATGGGTATTTTATGATACCTACAGCTAGCTACTACCCTAATACGTAAAATCTGGTGCTAAGCATTGAACAGTATGTTTTGGCATCCTCATTTGAGAGTCAGTTTTAATCCAGCATATGCATGCTCCACCTTGGGCCACTGTGTTCACTTCAGGTGACCAACGACATATGCCTAATGTATGTATGTGTCTTAGGCCTGACTGTAAAGTGTAAAATATTATACCTACTTGCTTAACATTAGTTCTGTCATCTTCAACAGGGGCTGCCACAGAGTTGGTCACATTTACTGAACTCTCAGTATTTTGACTCTTCTGCTCCTTAGATTTGTCAGACCCATCTGTATTGTCTGTAAGACTTATACTCTTGCACATAGAGGATCTTCTGGAAATAAATTATAAAAAAGGTTAAAACAATTGCTAACAATAAATTAAAATAACTATAACAACATTTTGATACACAATAATCTAAGCATGTTAGAGAAAAATAGGTAAAGGAGTGTGGAAAAAAAATCTACTTCAACCCTATTAATATTAATGTAAGTTGTGTTAAGGTCAAGTACAATAATCTATGCCACTAAAAAGATATACTATAGTCACTTGTTGCAGTAACAAAGTTAGTATACTACAAAATACATTTGAACTATATCAACTATGAACATCTGTTTCATCATAGATTCACAACACACAACTTTATGCTACGGTAATAAGGTAAATTTTTGAATGGGAACTTATACCACTTACTGCCATAAGTGGCAAAACCAAAGTGGTTGTGATTGTTAATACATGCACATTCTTTCTATTTGTTTTGGTCCAATAACTCATTGTTAGACATGGGGCGAGCGTAGTAGCGACGTCGGTGCTATGTTGTCGCAATTTACGAGCTGTCGCAAACCAAGGACGGCTATTGATTGAATGACAAACATCTGGAAATGGTCAGATAATAACCATCTCAAACACTGTTTTTCGAAATAATCCAATAAGCGATTTGACTTGACCAATGCATACAGTGGTTATGGGTGTAGTCAAGTTGAGCTAGATAGCAAATTTAACGTTAATTATCGACAATATACATGAATCATTGCTTACTTTGAACCCTTTATGGGTGTGAACTCTTCAGCATCGTAGAATTCTTCGGAATCACTGCTGTCACCCATTTTAATTAATTAGGAATGAAGATTATGCAGGTTTTTATAGCTACAATACAATTATTTACATGATCGTGAGAAAAACCCTCAGTTTTTATGAAAAAGAAAGTGGAAATCCATTCATTACAAACACAACCACTATGAATTTGACAAATAACAATATTGACAGTGACAGTTGTTACTATTACTACAAATGTCAATTGTACACTTCGCTTCTTTTAATGGTTCACATCATGTTTCTATTTAGCTATCATCAATATAATTACCTACAACGTACAATAAAGCCGTTCGCACTGTATTGTACAATAGGTACTATATTAAAAGTGTGTCTCGATTCTTGCAAGATGAAGGTTAAATAATATTCTACTTCCGACTCAAATACTTAGGTAGGTACTTAATTGTTGTTATTATACGTACCTACGCACCTAATGAACAATAAATAGGTAGCTTGCAAATAAATATAATATCTAATACAACTTTAGGGATACTCTAACAAACAGGTCAATTACTTGTTTATAAGTAGGTATATACCTTATACTATAAGTACCTATCTGACCATATACGATATACCTAACAAAAAGCATTAGGTAGTAGGTATAATATAACATTTCAACTGAATATGTAGGGTTTTCCCAACAGCATTTAGGTACCTACCTGTGTATAATATAATCCCCAGAGGTCTGCGGTCAATCGAAATTCTCATCCAATTTTGTATGATTCATAAAATAAATGATTTAGTCTAAAATACCTATCTGATTCCGTTTCGGTTATGTTACGTATGACAATGAATAAGCAGATTTTAGTTTTATCTGGGGTTTTAGTCACCTACAAACACTTGTAACCTACATGCTTTATATTTTCTGATAAATATGTTTAAAAATAAAAACCTACATGTTGATCCCACTACGGCTTGCATGCATAAGTACGTCTAAGTGCCTTTTCTAAAACAGATTCTAATAAAGTTTTGATAAAAATATCAGGCGTTAGAATTAAGTTGCTTTAGAATAATAAATCTTGACTTACCACAGGCATGTGTTCCATTCTGTGGCCACAGGTAGGTAAATTGTTTAGGTTATAGCATACTTAGTTTCCCCATAACTATCCTGTATGAATATAAAATGTCTTGCCTTGCTAACGAACTTTAGCTAATTCATGAAAGCATACTCTTAATTTACAATTATTTATTTGCATGCAGCATGGGTATGATACTTAATAAGTTATTATGTATGTGTATGTAACGTAAAAATGTTAACACATCCTCAATTCCTCACCTTTTCCAAAAACAAAAGACAATCCAACAATCCGATCCTACAAAAAATCATACCTACATAAGAAAGGTGAAACCACACTCACCTGTCGAAATGTCCTGTCTATTGTTTATGGTCACGGTTGTCGGGCTCGAAGGATGGCGGGAAACCTGACTCCAAGGCAACGGCCACGGGAAGGCCGACTGGACCAGACTGGCAGGCGAGGCCCCTGACCTGTTTGTAGTGAGGTTACATGAAACTTGACCCGGGAACAGTTGAACATCTTTGAGAATAACATTTCTGTCATTAGCTATTGCTGCTGGTTACATTATATGCGACGATTTATCAGTAACTATGCCAACTATCTAGATAGTTACTTACTCTCTCCTGTAGAGGTATGCTCTAGGTACCGTCCATCGCAGTCGTCGGCGCTTATAAGGGTGCTGCTACAGATCAGATAACCTATTGGTCAAATGCATGATATAACCAATACCTATTTAGTTTAGCCCTATAAAATGACTGCCTGTGACATGTAATTTGTGCGTACAACATTAAATGATTACTCTACGTACTCTTATTATGTCAGTAGGTTCTACTAAAGGCAGGTTTGATTTCCGCGATACAATTTTTAACGTCTATTATGGCCTTACAAAGAAAGTCCTATAATAAATCTAATTATATAAAACTCAAAGGTCTGACTGACTGACTTGCGTAGTCATCTATCAACGCACAGCCCAAACCACTGGACGGATCGGGCTGAAATTTGGCATGCAGGTAAGTGTTATGAGGAAGGCATCCGCTAAGAACGGATTTTTGAAAATGCCACTTTTAAAGAGGTGAAATAGGGGATGCAAGTTTTACCTCTTACTGCGAGCGGCGAAGCCGAGAGCACGTACTAGTACCTAATAGATATTGCCACAGAATACAGAAGCACAAATACTGGACAACTACTTCCAGCGATCGGATGAAACGTTGAATGGTGGCGTGTAAGAATTGCTTTATCGATCTCTGTCACACATGCAAGCTGCTGTTCTATAAACCCAGTTAAATTCGTAACCACACGTTTTAGACACTTTCAGGTGACGCACCCACGGAAATAGAGATACAACCGAAATTAATATTCTACTAAAATCTTACGTATAACTTTACAGTTTACTTAAATTTAAATGTCTAATGTGTAATTGCTTTTCTGTAGTATCTAATAATATTAAACAAAAAGAAAACGAGAGATGTTGAACGAGGTGTTTTTACTCTTATGTGTGTAGTCATATTATTTTAAGGGTTCTAATTAATCATCCCTTCCATAGTTTACGTGTTTGCTCTTTAGCTTATCTGTAAATGACATACCTACTAAGCCAATTTCCCTGATTAAATAATAATAACAGTTATTTATTTATTTATCGTATGGCATTTTTTTAAATCTCTACTTCATAAATTTATTGTTTTTAAATACGCAATCGCATCTGCAGTTAAGGTTTTAAAATCCTCCATTTGTCCGAAACAGTTAACTATTCGAAACTCTAGAGTAGGTACCTACTGCATCTTCAGCAAATATTGCGGTGTCATTTTGTTGAAATTTCCATAAGTTTGATTATCTTGATCAGATAAAATAATGATTCGTTTCATTTTGCTTGATCACTGTTTATGATGTCACATTCTCGTAAGCGTAAAACCAAAATTTAAAGATTTATTGGCCATTCATCAGTTTTTTGTAGTTTATCCCACAACGTATATCTATTTAAATAAGGTAATAGGCCTAGTGTCCATATAGTTAAGGCATTTTACAGCCTTAGTATGCATAATAAAGTTCAGGATGATCTCAGAAAATTCTTTTCACGATTTATTTTTATGGAATGTAACAATCCCTATCTAATCTAAAACCATATACCTACTTATTGCAATCCGTGACAACATTTCGTAATAAAATACTCAATAAGTAATTGTCATACGTATGTATATTGTATATCTTAAGTAGGCAGATAACGTTTTTAAACAAAACATTGTGGTAGGTTACCTAACATGATAGTGAATTTGCAGTTAACAAAAGCTATAAAACATGAGCTAATTAGCCAGGTCATGCTTGATACAAAAATGCCTGTCCCTTAAATAATTAGATTTGCATATCTAAATTAAACAAATGTTGTATGTACTGAATTTCGCCCATGGTTATTAGCTCAGACTATTTTAAACTCCGTTATTAGGTACCAATCATCTCAGTTCCAAGACTACACCAAGGATTCTCGTCTGTCATATTATTTGTTTTGTCTTTAAGATGTTAAATCCCATTAATACCCAATTTTCTCATATAAGTAGTACACATAGAGTTACGAAGTTCTAAGCTAAGTACTTGCCGAGTTAATAGGTTCATTGAAGGGAAATCTGTGTGTTGTCCTCGCCATGCGTCATGCACTCCGCTACAGCTGCGTCAGTATAAAGCTGTAGCCCTCCCCTCTAGCGGTTATTCTGTGCCCAGTGACCGTGTGGACTGAACGCGTCGCCCAACACAGACATTTTTTGGAAAAATTCTACTGTTATTTTGAAATTGTAAGTTTTTCTCGTTTTTCTTTTTCTTTGGTGATAGTCTTCACCTTATTGAATGAGAGTGGCTAACTCTGGTGTCGAGAGTTTATCAAGCCTCCCTAAGGGCCTGTGATAGTGTTGTGCTGTTTTATGAAGAGTTTTCATGTCGATAGAAATAGTGTGCTAAAAAGTTATGAGGGTAGTTCTTGCTTTTATAGTTAGAGTGATGTGCTTATTTTTACTAGAGAAATTATTTCTTTGCTATTTTGCTTTACTGAACTAAACATGGCATGCTTTAAAGAAACGACTAGTTCAAGAAAATAGATATTAAACGAAAAAAATGTAAATTCACTTGTCACGAGTTTTTGGTATCTTGCATAAAACATACATAAGCGTGTACTTACTATAATCTATTTCATTTCCGATTACAAAAATGCGAGTCATGACATCGATCAGTGATAAAATTGTTAAGCTGCAGTCCAAAGCTCAAGTGAAAGGTGGAAAGAAAGTGAACCAGTTTCGGCTGATTGGGACATACACTCACAGTGGAAGTGAAACAATGCAGCAAGACTACTTCCCACACTAGATCATAGATGGAGTTGTTATGTTACCATAGCACTGTTAATTAGTACGGCAACCGTGCGATTTGTACACGGTTGCTGGTAAATTGTGCAAAGGTTTTTTAAGAACGGTTTAAATTCGGCAGTACCTTATAACTTTTTTTGTGAGGCGTTTGGAAATTCGGGTAAAATATTTTGTTAAAAGGATTTTGTTATTATTGTATTCTATATTTGAACTTTTAGTACCTATAGCTATAGAAGCGCCCGTAGCTCAGCTAGCGGAGGCAATCGCATATGCGATTACCAATGTTAAGCAAAGATCGACGAGGTCAGTGCGCGGATGGGTGACCGAAAATTGACATTCCATTTTGGGCGCTTCCGTGGATCGGATGACACGTTAAATTGTAGGTCCCGGCTATTCGTAATAGTACGTCAGTCGTAAAGCCGTGTCAGATGCCCTTAGGGCGGCTTGATTAACTCTCGACACCAGATTTGGCCACTCTCATTCGACATGAAGAAGAAGTACATATGCAACCGCAGATTCTTTCACCATAAATGTTTTGCAAATAAATTGCCAATAACTCTGTAGGACAATACGCGTAGATAGTATTACGTGCATGGAAATTCTTATTGAGTCATAACTTATTGAAACAAACAGGATCGATACAAAAAGGCTACGTTTTTATATTAATTTATGCGTAGGTATGTATTGTGAAGGCCACACAACACATTCAAACATTGCAGTAGGTTTTTGCCGGCCGGTTTTAGGTACTAGGCAATTTTTGCAAAGTCATTGTGTTATTAATATTCATATAAGTACCTGTTTTCAGCTATTATCTCTCACGATAACAATTTGCATGAGATATACTCGTACTATGATGACTCGAGTATAGGATTTAGTACTTAAATATGTTTTCTTAAATTTTGTTGTATTTAGAAATAATATTTTCACTAAGTCTGCTTACAGCAAGTAATTTAAATGGTATCGATAATATAATATAATAATGACTAAAATGGGATAATGGTTTTAAAATTCTATTATCGATTTTTTTATCAAAATCCTGACAGATACCCATAAGTTTTGCCACAGAAATCTAAATAAACAGGTACCTACCTGTTTATTTAGATTTCTGTGGTTTTTGCCATCGAACTATATTACTAGCGTAGTAGTAAGTAGTAGTAATAACTCAATGGTTTTTGCACAATGAAATCATTCATTTTGAAAACATATATTTTCAGTTAGTAGGTAAGTACCTACCTACTTAGTTTTACTTAGGTACTGACTAACTTATTGAATCATGTAACGGTAGATGCAGAAACCTTTCGTTGGCCTTACCCTTGACTGGCATTTTGTGGTAAAAGCCCATTCATTCAGTGTTTCGGAAAATTACTTCCGCCTCGGTCTAGTGACCATGATTCAGTAGGTGACCAATTTCCTCGACAGAAAAAATAGAAACCAGTCAGTGTGTTACATTAATGTCGATTTTTAGGACGCATTAGTGTTCAAATCTCTCTTAAACTTAGCTTCTTTTAGATCTCATAGATTTCGAAAACCAATCGATTGCCGACCTAGCCCTGATGTTTAGACCTTGTTCCTAGTCCTCCTTAGATTAGAATCCCTATTCCACTTACGAGTCGAGTTGAACTTAAAAAAACTAGGTGACTTTGAAGACAACTTAATTATTTAAAGTCTATCATAACCTCGTAACATGCTTAAAATCTTTTGTTTTTATCACTGCACAGTAACAGTCATAGAGTAATATAATATTTATTAAATTTGTTTACGCCCTGGCAAATTTAAAAATCAACACTAACACAGAAACTGCAATAACCGCTTACTACGCCTACGCCTATTCATGGTTAAAATATGGTATACTACTATGGGGAAACAGCACAGATGCAGAATCACTACTCATCATACAAAAAAAACTTATAAGAATAATAGTTAACATCAGACCCAGAGAAACTTGCAGACCTCACTTCATCCGCCTGAAAATACTCACACTTCCATCCATTTACATTTTAGAAGCCGCGCTATTCACCCGAAAACACAGAAATCTTTTTACTTACGATAGCAATCCCCGAAGACCAAACAAATTACTGCTACCCGTACCCAGGTTAGAATTATTCAGAAAAGGCCCAGAATATATGACCATTACGATACACAATAAACTCCCACATGATATCCGAAATGAACCCTCAGAAAGAACATTCAAAGCCAAATTAAAAAATCTCCTAATAAAAAAAAGTTATTACTCAATAGATGAATTCCTACAAGATGATTCCATTTAAAGATCCTAATAATGTAAGTAACTGATCTCATAGAGAATAAATATATTGTAAGTATGCAACAAAATTATATACATATAATGTATGTAAGAATATCGCAATATAATGTCATAGATAACAGATCTCATACATATTTATATTTATCATAAAACTATGTACATAATGTTTACAATTTTTAAAGGATATTATTAAGTATTTAGCCATGTAAGTAACTAAATTAGTATAAGTAAAATAGTGTTTAAGTTGATATTGTAAGAAAAGTGCAATGCCCTAAACTAAACAAGCAACAGGGTCACACAATTCATTTCTTTTAGAATAAGTTCTAAAATGTAATTTTGTATTGTGTATAGCATATATAAATAAATAAATAAATAAATAACAGTCATAAGTAAGTCACATAAAGCGACACTTGTCCCATCGAAACTGGCACTGACTGATCTAACTGAAGTTAGAGCATAATATCTGTATTAAAAGGGAACTTGCCCTAAATCTATTCCTATTCCCCTCAGAGCAATGGCCCCCACCCTATACTACGTGCCCGGCTCCGCGCCGTGCCGCACCGTGCTGCTGGCGGCGCGTGCGCTCAACATCGAGCTGGACCTCAAGCTGGTGGACCTGCACCACGGAGACCATCTCAAGCCTGAGTACCTCAAGGTAAGAGACTAAAGCATTATACTGGACTAGTGGGTGCTAGCGGCTTCGCTCACATTAAGAAGTAAAACTTGCATCCCCCATTTCACCCCTTTAAAAGTGGCTTTTCCAAAATACCTTCCTTTGCGGATGCCTACGTCATAACATCTACCTGCACGCCAAATTTCAGCCCGATCCGTCCAGTGGTTTGGGCTGTGTGTTGATAGATCACTATCAGTCAGTCAATCAGTCACCTTTGAGTTTTATATCTACTGATTTAGGTTAAATATGTAGGTTGTTCTAAATAATTTCTAGCAAAACTGTGACGATATCTCAAAAGAACATTTATCTACCAAATGACAAAGACCATTAAAAAGCTGAAGTTTATTTAACTTTTTCTAGTACCTAGTTTGAATAATCATAGCAGCCCTGAAATACTTTTAATGATCGTAGCAACCACTTTACTAATTAAACAACTTACAACTCAGACACACATTTGCTATCCAAAAGGAAAACTCATATAAATTGTAAGTAAGTTGTTTACAAAGTATAAAACATTAATGGTACAAAACTATGAAGTTAATTAGACTTTAATGGGGAATTAATAGTTTCAAAGAGTCAAATAAATCAATTTATTTCCTCAAGTATATTGATATAAAATAAATAGAAATATGTCCATTTGTTCATATCATAATAACACAGTTCTTATAAAGATATAACGTAAAATATATAGTAACAATGGCATACTATTCTGCCGGCATTATATCAATATTGTTTTCCGCTACTATAAAATAATAATAAACAGAATCAACTAACTTCATATTTAAAGTTACTAAAGCCATAGCACAGACTACAGAGTACAACCATAATGCAGTTTCTCAACAGCAGCAACATTACAAAACTTCCATACAATATCTAGTTCAGGAACTCCTGGCATTTAGCCAGGCGTTTCCGTCTAGTCTACTCCTAGACCGAAAACACCATAAATACCTACAACCAACTGTAAACTCTCTGCCATAGATATAGAGTTTATTTTTTACTGCAATTACAAACTATGCAGATTATTCGAAGGACTTAGATAGGCTATAAATTGATGGGGATATACTATTGAATCTGTATCGAAACTCTATATTTAATTTCTTTATTAGCAGAAATGTCAATAACATTACTTATGAAATAAATTCTATTCGCAGGAATGATTGATTTTAGGGACAACGAGACAAACAGTAATGAGTAAAAATCTTTTCAAATGGGATGTTATGTTAGCTTAACTGCGAGCATTAAATTTTCCAATTCGGTTTATTTCTAAACAGAGTTTCGGAGTAAACCCACTAAAACCGTGCTTAGAATGGTAGGTCCAACCGCATTGACAATACTTTCCTGTTTTGGTAGTCGGTTTAAAATGATTATGTGGGTGTAATGTAAATAAAAACATAATGGTTTATGTTTATATTAGGTACTCATGGTAGTTCCCCCTGAACCAACTATGATGTAATTCTAGACCGTTGAACTCAACAAGCATTCCATTTAACCGACTTTGCAAGTGGTTATGTATGTTTGTAAATGTTTGTCGAAGGTTGGAAATGATAAGATAGGTACTGATGTTCGCGAGGTTTCTGCCAGTTTATTTGTGTGAGTGGAAACATTGTTGATTTTGTTCGGTTTTATCTTTAAAGCTGCTACTTAGTATTTGTAAAGCAATTAAAATTAAATGTTAAGGAAAATATTAAGTACTTACTTTAATCTTTTCAACACAATATGTTATGATCATAAAATATTTGTGCTGGTCAGTGGTCACAGATATGTAAATAAACAGTACAGACCTCTAAAATTATGCACAGGTTGAAAAGTCTGATAATTACATCATCCTCAGTCTAATGAGACACTGCAAAGTATAGGCCCCCTCCCTCTAACTGCAATAATTAATAATTACATACCTAGAACTATTGCATGGATACCTTCTTAGGAGAGTCTTTTTAGCAAATGGCAGAATAATTTAACTGCTCTACATTCATCATTATAGATATAGGCCAAGCTAGATAACTTACTATTTTGGTAACTTGATCTATATCAAGAGAGATATTATATCAACCATGAACGTTTGCACGGTATGTAGCAGTCATGTAAAAAACGTCACACATACAGCGGCTCAGGCGGGCTGTACCTAGTCAAACGTAAGCCTTCGTATTAAAAAAGGCCCTTCTAAATATTCATCTAAGTATATGGTTAATATCAAACAGAGGTTGTAGCAGAAACACTCCAAGGCAGATATAATATCTAATGTAATGATTTTACGCCTGACCGGTTCGACCACATCGCGTGTTTTTGAGGTAACCTTGGCAACCGGTTGTAGAGTCCAAACAAAAGTTTGTGCAGCTGACGGCAGCACCACAGCCAAGGCTTTTGATATATTCTCTAAACTTTTAGTTCCAATTCTGTCCGTGCCAGAGTAATCATGCGACTGTAATAATTTACTTGCCGGCTTCTACCATTAACTCCAATTTACCAAGGAGTTTTGTAAAAAACTCCATACCTAATTTGAAGAATATTATGCATTTTTATGTCATACAGACGTGTAATTTTGGAGAGATGCTTATCAGAAGTTGCAGTACAGTTTGCACGTCTCGTTTATTGCCACTCTTGATGTTAGTGCCGGCTCTTGTAATTGATGTAAATCAGAGTGTCTTGTCTTGTCTTGTAGCTTTGGCAAAAAGGTGAATGATGTACAGTAGGTACAGACATTCTTGGCCGCTTTCCGGTCTAATATATTGTTATGTTATATATTGCACCTATCTCATCGACGAACTTATGTACGCAACTATGTCTGCGAATGCAGTTATAAATCCATGTCAGAACTTCTTGAATGGATTCAAATTTTATCTCCATGTCCTTGCGAAACTATAATAAACTAATAAGATCACAATCTGGCGCTTCCATATAACCTTATCTCGCAAATCTGAGATACTCTTGTTTGTTATTTCCACAGGAATATTAGCACCAAAAATAATTTTAAAGAAAATACATGAAAAGACATGTAAGGTCCAAGTTTAGTGCTTCAATAACACTTTATCCACATTTTTTTGTCCACAGATAAACCCCCAGCACACGGTGCCCACTCTAGTCGACGACGGGTTCTCCATCTGGGAGTCCCGTGCCATCATCACATACCTCGCCAACAAGTACGGCAAGGGCTCCCCGCTGTACCCCGAGGAACCCAAGGCTAGGGCCCTCGTTGACCAGAGACTGTACTTCGACATCGGGACCCTGTACGCGAGGTTTAGCGATTACTTCGTAAGTATTGGTTTCAAAACCTTTAAAACTAAGATAATGACATGAAAAGTCAAAAATACGTATATAAGTAATGAATTATTGCAAGAATTGCCAATCAAGAACCAACCAACAACAGCTAACGCCAACAGCTAATTTTTGTGTTTGTTTTCGTATCTCTTTTTATCTGCGATAAGTTTGTTTGCAACGTCATAAAACTAGTAACTATTTGTTTTTGTCTATTAGTTACCAATTATTTAGTTACCAATTATGTAGGTACCAAAGTTACTTAGTTCATTGTATACCTATGCTTTAGAAAGCAATTATCTAGGTTTAGTTTTTATGGTAACATTCTAGCAGTACCTAGGCGTTCAGTTATCCTTCGGTACGAAAATGTTTCCGTTTTCCGCCACAAAAACCATTTCTAATTCGACCTTCAAGCCTGCATTGATTGGTTCTATCAAGTACCTTCTATTGTTGTCTGGTCAATATAATTTACCGAGAATTTTTGGTGTTTGTGTGTTCATGCTTACTCACCTTAATGAAAGTATTTGTTTCTAGTTTCGTGATGTTATAGATCAATACATGACTGATGTGTAAACAGTGATGTATCAATTCATTAATAAAATGAATAGATAAGAATTAGGATATTGGGCGGCTTTGCCACAGCCACAGCTGTCTCTACCCTTCTATGACAACATACAAAACTAGAATGTAGAAAAAAGCATGATTTTATCTGAACCATCTTTAAAAACTGAAACGGGTGCTAACTAACCGACCAATTCCTGATGGCATGCAATAATAATAATTTTGTAATATACAATTCTACATACATAATTGAAATCCCATTTGTTCCGTCAGTATCCCCAAGTGTTCGGCGGCGCGCCGGCTGACAAAGACAAGCTGGGCAAGATCGAGGATGCCCTCCAACTCCTGGACAAGTTCCTGGAAGGCCAGAACTACGTGGCTGGCCGCAGCCTCACTCTGGCCGACCTGAGTCTCGTCGCCAGCGTCTCCAGCTTCGAGGCTTCGGATGTTGACTTCAAGAAATACGGCAATGTTAAGAGGTGAACTTTTTTAATATTTAGAGTCTGTTACTATTTAGGTACTTCTCACGCCATGAAATGTATTGGTACGTTAAATAATACATAATAGACAAAAAAGGAAAAGATATAGGAAAGAAATAGCTACTTATCCAATATTTCTGTATTCCGTACCAATAGGTACGGAGGCATCTATGTATTTACTAAAATTTCTTCTATTTCTTGCAGATGGTACGAGACCGTAAAGAAGACCGCCCCTGGCTACAAAGAGGCCAACGAAGACGGCCTCGAAGCCTTCAAGGGCCTCGTCAACAGCATGATGAAGAAGTAATCTGAGCATATGCCTCCTCCATCGTCTCAAGTCGCGTCACCATCACAAAATGTTTTCCAACACTGTTTGTATCTGTATTCTATCTAGTTTAAGGTTTAGGTAATAAGGCACAAAAATATAATAAAAAATTTAAAAAATTACCATAAATGGTTTTTCTTTCCTCGCTCATGTTCTTATTCATTTACTGCGTAAGTTGTCAAATAAATTAATTTAGTCGCTGATAAACCTACAAATGATACATAATTCTTATTAGAGTCAGTGTTACATGTACGTAAGATTGTTTGCTACCTACCTGTCATCTAGGTACCGCCTAATTATCTACAGATCTACTAGACCGATCTCCCCGATCGACGTGTATCAGTTATAGGTACCAATCCATCAGCACCTAAGTATATAGTTTTGGCAAAAGTTAACGAGCTACAAGCGGTAGGTACCTACCTACTTATAATTAGTTGAGATGCCGAGTATTTTAGACAGAGTCACCTGACCGAGCAACCGTGCCCCACAAACCATCGTTAATTATACTTTGGCATCGTGATCTCAATCAACGGAGCAATTCACGAGCTGGTCACAAGCGTCTTATATGGTAAAGTTTACAGTAAGTTTAAATAAACCCCTTTTCTAGTATTCCTCTTGTTCGTAGATTATACCTGATACTTTCCATCATGAAGCACCCATCTACCCTTACTGAAATCCATATGCAATACCAATAGCAATTTGGCTAGACTTAAGACTGAAATTTAAGTCAGCTCTTTATTACCTGTGACCTTCTTTTGGCCTCATATCAATTTCGAATTCCTTCAATAACAGCTAGCTAGCCAAATCTTAATCAGCTTCCTTAGAAATGCGCATATTTTGCTAAGAACATCTGAACGGATCATCGTGATTTTTGGTATGTAGGTTGTATGAGGTCTTAAAAGTGTCATAAAGTGAGCTAAGTGATAGAATAGAAAGACTATTATACCATAACTATTCGCTCCAAGAACCATCTAAGCTAAGAGCAATTAAGTTAAAAAAAACCATAATATTCCAGCTCAATATATTTCAGCTAACATGCTCCCAACACTCTACTACACGCCAAGCTCTGGTCCGTGCAGGACCGTGTTGCTGGCAGCCAGGGCACTTGGAATAGACCTTCGTCTCAAGCTGGTTGACTTAGCCAATGGAGAACATATGACGCACGAGTTTTTGAATGTAAGTATTGACAATCTATTTACATGAAAATAAAAATATACCACTCTATGGTATACGACCCCAATTATTCTAATGTCAACCAATTTCATCCATAAACTATAAGCCAATAGTGAATGTTTGATCATGTCAAATATTTGTACCCATAAGTTAGGTACTTTCAAGGATTTCTGTAGTGTAGAGACATTTAGTCAGGCGATAGTTTTGCTATGACCTAACCAAGAACAATCTAACAATCTTGGTGGGACACTGAGTTCAATCTGAGATCATAATGATTTTTCTGTTTTCTCATTGCTTACCATCAAGCGCATGGTCAAGTGGAAAATATAACAATAGAGCTTAAGAAGAAGTTCTGTTGTTGATGAGAATTAACGTACGTGATCCTCACGTAGGTCAATGAATACCTTTTCCTACATCATACAATCCGTGATTAAATGTAAATTCCAGTTAAACCCACAGCACACAGTCCCCACCCTGGTAGACGAGGGTATCTCCATCTGTGAGTCTCGCGCCATCATCACGTACCTCGCCAGCCAGAGCAACAACTCCACCTTGTACCCGGCTGAGCCCAGAGCCAGGGCGCTGGTAGATCAGGGGCTGTTCTTCGATCTCGGGACGCTGTATGTCAGGCTCAGCGATTATTTTGTAAGTAAAACATTTTTATTTTGGAGTTGTGAAAATAATTTGAATACTTGTCGTTTAATTAAGTGCTGGAAAGGGACAGCAATCGGTTTTTTCTATTTTGCATTTGAATACTTACCTATTTTATAAACTTACTTCATACTTATTCATATTTTTCCTCAAGAGTTAGACCTCCTGTTTGTAAAACTATTCTTAATCCAATCCAGTCTATTAACGTTTTTGGTAAAACTACAATCAGAAACACGTGGGTGCTTCGTTTTTTTTATAGTTTAGTGAAATATACTGCGTTCAGCCAGCTGACCCCGAGAAGAAGGCCATGCTCGAGGAAACTCTTCTTCTACTGGACATTCTACTAGAAGGTCAGGAGTACTTCGCTGGAGACCAGCTCACTCTGGCTGACATCAGCCTGGTGGTGGACGTCTCAGACCTGGAGGCTACTGACATAGACTTCTTGAAATACAATAATATTAGGCGGTAAGTTCCAATTCGACGCAGATGGCACATATATAAGGGAGGCCTATACCCAGCAGTGGTATCCCAAGGGCTACCGATGATGATGATGACGTTCCAATTTTGTTGTAATTTTTTTCGAAACGTAACTTTAAACTTTGATGGTTCCTTGAAGATGTTATAATACGTAGTCTGTAGGTCTGTTCTGTGCTACATAAAAAAAATATATTTTAGCTTTTCTACCTCAAGAATATTAAAATATTATGGTAAGTAGTTATAAGTAGGTATTCTCTAACAGTTGAATTGGTTAATTTCAGATGGTATGCGACTGTAAAGAAAACTGCTCCTGGCTACGATGAAATAAACGGAAAAGGACTACAAAACTACAAGGATTATGTTAAAATGAGAAGAAGTCGTGTTATCTAAACGATTTCGTGTACCCATATTAAAAAACTTACTTTACTATTAGGAATGTATTACATTTTACTTTAGAGCTCGGACTTGCCCTTGATGTGAGCGATCATCTGCTTAAAAGAGTCGATGCCTTTTTGATTGGCTTCTTGATATCCTGGTGCCGAAGACTTCACCAGATCGAACCATCTGAAATCATACATAAATAACTTTCAAACTATGTTCAATTAAAGTACTAATAAAAGCAACCAAGAGGGTGGAAAATTATTGTAAAGTAGGTAAGCCATCGGTAAACCCAGCACCTGTGCCAGCACCAATATGTTCAATTATTCAGAAATAGTTTAGATAGTTTCAAAATATTAATAAAATTACAATAAAAAGAAAACAAAATTTAGAAATTGAAATAAAAACAAAAAAAAATATCATAGAAAAAAGTTTTGTATTTGAGTGGTTAACTGTGATGTCAGTTTTCAAAACACCAAAATAATCCATTTATAAAATGTTTTAATTATCATAATGAGATCAAAGAATATCTATGCATCGATAAAAATCTAAACATGGTCATGTTAAGATAAAATACACAATAGTTAAGTTAAGGAAACCTCACCTCTCAACATTAGAATATGGCTTCAAGCTAACTCCAGCCGCATCTATAGTGGACACGGTGGCCACTAGACTCAGGTCTGCCAAGGTCAGCTTGTCTCCAGCGGCAAACTGCTTCCCATCCAGGAATGTGTCCAGGAACTGAAGGCCATCAGAGAGCTTGGCGAAGAGTTTCTCGTCTGCTGGTGCGCCTTCGAAGATTTGCGGGTACTGGAATGAACATAAGACTTGGTTTTTTGAGTTGAGAAAGTAAACGAGGATAGTTTTCATTTAGTTTATGAAAAAAATTATTAGTAAAGAGGAGACCCATGATGGTATCTATGAGGAGGTGATGATAATTCTGTCGTACATTCTTTGATGTAAGAACATTTATGTAGGTACGTAGGCAGGCAGATATGTAAAGGTGCTATATACTCGTATGCACATAAACTAAATAAGATATACGAATACTTTTTCGATATTTTATTATAAAGACTCGTAGTTTAAAAGTTAGTAAGTACCGTGAGAACGTTTTCAACAAAAGAATAGAATAGAAGTCTCGAACCAAACCGTGGGAGTTGTCTAAATTTTTATCATAATATTTTCTAGCAAATTATTTATTCAAATGAAAGAAACATAGGTAAGAAGTAGGCACTACTCACAAAATATGACTCTATTATGTCTTCGTCATCAACCTCAAGGACAGCAAATGAAAGAAGCTGTGAATAGCTTCCAAGACTCGGATACAGTGTGCCTAAATCAAAGTTCAATCACAGTTCAGTCTTTGATCGACCAGGGCCCGTTCTTGAGGGTAGATAGAGATCGCTGTCAGTCTCTTACTTGTTGACGAGGTAGCTGATATCAGAGACAAGTTGCTAACAAAACAATCGTAGTAACTGATAAGCTAGCTTGTCAAGATCCATGACTCACAAAACAATAAGTGTCAAGTTTACTCATCGTGTTACACCCTAGGCTGCAGCAATGCTTAACGTCAGGCAGGCTGTAGTCAAACGAAAACTTGACCCACGTAAATAAAACTTACGAAATAACTCGCAAATCTCGGATACAGCGTTCCCAGATCAAAGTCCAGTCTCTGGTCCACCAGGGCCCGTTCCTGGGGGTCAGCTGGGTAGAGGTTGCTGCTAGCTCCGTACTTGTTGACGAGGTAGCGACTGATGGCGCGAGACTCCCATAGAGAGAAGTCTCCGTCGACGATGGTAGGGACCGTGTGTTGCGGGTTTAGCTGGGGATAGGAAACAAGATTTGGATTAAAGAAAATGACAAAATATTTGGAGGTAGGTACCTACTGGTGAAAAACGGTAAACTTTAGTCTTTACAAAGGTTGGTAGGTATAGGCATAAAGTAGTAGTAGGTACCAAGATACTTGCAAATTGTCGGCAATTAAGGTAATATAAAGTTAGTAGGTAACATAAAAAGTAGGATTAATAAAAACCGTATGATAGTAGCTATCTATAGATATACATACCGATTAAAAGATATTTTAAAGTTCTGATGCAAGTTTACTACGTATGATGATAAAGCAAAAATAAATAAAAAAACAAGACAGCAGCATAATGACTTGTTGTATTACACAATCCAAAATTATAAATATTGAGAAACGTACCACGTCATATCTAGAGTGATGAAATAGCTCGAAAACTAGGAAACTCCTGCCTCAATAAGTACCTAATAGATATCTACTATTAGGTAGATGTATTCTGTGCTAATAGTACCTACTTCCTACGAAGTTAAAAATATTTTATTCAGTCAGTGGCGAGATCTAGTCTCCAGTGAAGTACCTAAGAAAGAATATTGTAGTACTAGTGGATGCGCGCGGATTCAGCCGCGTTGATCGGGTTACAACTACCTTATGTCAATTTTACTTGGGATCCCATACGGCAGATTAAGTATAACAAATACATCACCTATTGTATAATAATGTATACTCAATAGTTAGAGTTACCTTCAAGAAGTCAGGTTTGAGATGGTCTCCAGCGCCCAAGTCCAGCGGATGCAGGTCGAGCTGCAGGTTGAGTGCCGCCGCTACCAGCAGCACCAGCCGGCATGGAGCGGACCCGGCTGTGTAGAACAGGACTACCGACATGTTGGCTGGAACATGGGAGATTGGAAGTTAGTTTTCTGGAATATGGGAGATTGGGAGTTAGGCAGGTTTGTGGTTCTCGTATGGATCACTTAGGTACACATGACAAGACTGATATAAAATATGTAAATATATCATCATCATCATCAGCCTAATAGACCCACTGCAGGGTATAAGCCTCCTCCCTCTTACGCCAATACTCCCTGTCATGCCCTGTTCTTGACCAGATATTAAAAAAAATATACTTATAAAAAAATGTAAAAAGATATTTCTTTAAATTCTCCTTTAGGACGAACTGGAACTCTATGTACGTGGGACACTCAGAAAGTTTTGCGAAACAGAAAAAAAAATTTCTATGGGCAAATATATTTTTATTAAATCTTTTCAAAGTACTCTCCACTAGCATCTATACAAAGTTTCATGCGTCTGAACCAATTTTCGAAACACTTTTTCCAGTCCGCCGCAGACACCTCGTTTACGGCCTGCTCGAACGCTGACAGCGCATTTTCCGGTGACGAAAATTGTATCCCTTTGAGCAGATTTTTTATTTTTGAGTATAAAAAGAAGTCACACGGTGCTAGTTCCGGGCTGTAAGGAGGGTGACCCAGGAGTTTGACCGGCGTGTTGTCCAGGAAGTCCCTCGTTTTGAGCGCGGTGTGCGCGGGCGCGTTGTCATGATGGAGCAGTAGCCCACGGAGCCCTGTGTTTGGTCGCTTGTTGCTCACAACAGAGAAAACTTCTGACAAGCATTTATTAATATACCATTCGGCGTTGATGCTTCTTTGGTTTTGTAAAGGAATGGACACCAAGTAGCCAGTCAAATTGAAAAAGCTCGCGATCAAAATTTTCTCCCCGCTTCTAGATCGCTTCACTTTGGTAGGCGTTGCTTCGTTTTGAAACACCCAAACTGTCGACTGGCGCTTCGTTTCTGGATCGTATTGATATATCCAGGACTCGTCGCCTGTAATGATGCATAAACACGCCGAGACGAACCTGCTTCAAATTTGTTAAGCATATCACGGCACCATTCCACCCGAGCCTGTTTCTGGGCATCGGTGAGGTTGTGCGGCACCCAGCGTAAAACTTTCCTCCTCACGCGAAGATGCACGTGCAGAATCTTGTCAAGGCTTCCCGATCCAATCTGCACAATGTGCTGAATCTCCTGGTATGTAACTCGCCTATTGTCTTGGATTAAATTTTTCACTGCTAGCACGTTTTCTTCCGTAACAGCCGTCGAAGGGCGACCACTTCTTTCTTCATCCCCCAAAGTTAGTCGACCGCGCCGAAATTCATTATACCAACGATACACGGTTGCCTTAGAAGGGCCTTCATCCATGAAAGCCATTTGAAGTCTTTCGTAAGATTCTTCCGGTTTCAGGCAGCACTTGAAATCGTATAAAATCATAGCGCGATATTGTTCCCGGTGCAGATCCATTTTTTACTGAGACACGATAATTTAAATTAGCTTGCAAAAAATGTGGAGGGAAAATTTGAAATTGGAATGTGCCTATTTTTACTTATAAATAATCATATTTTTAAAATAGTTTTAAACTGGCCAGTCTCTCATTCATAAAAACTTTTTTTCGCAAAATTTTCTGAGTGTCCTGGTATCAAAGACCAGCCAGTTTAGGTCGCAGCACCACATTATAGTATTACTTAGTTAACTTGAGAGAAACAAAGTCAAACATTAAGAAGGTCTAAATGTTAACAAAAGGAGCGGAAAGTCTTATAAATGTAAGCAAAGCTGACACTTTATGGCTCACATAAATACTCAGCAATAAAAGACAGAACCAGAAAGTGTCGGTTTTGCCTACATTCTACTGAAGAAACTCAGTCATTTGTGAGGTACGTACATACCGGTGCCACTAACTTTTTACTTGGCCCTATCAAAATTCTAAGCAAATAGGTTCCATGTAGTCGTATTTCCAAATCTTAAATAACCTTAGCTCGATGTCTTAACTAATAAATCGCAGCCCAAAAAACCGGATTCTGTTTTTATCTCAACAAAAACAATAGGTATAAATTCACCATAACAACACCTACTCACCTAATTATCTTATCAATCTATTATCAGCAAACAAAACAACACGTCCTATCAAACACAGATGCAGCGGCAAACTGAACTGTATAATTGATAACTATAGATTGTCTGTATTTGTACACGACACGGCCTCGCCTGGATGGGGCAAAGAACCTTACAAACACCGGCCGGCAGGAAAACACTACATCATTCTGCTATATGACTCTGCTAATGATCGAAACATGATGAAATTGTCTATAGGTATTTTGCAAAATTTTCATTATTTCAAGGTCTAGGTCGTAAGAAGTGATGATAATCAATGGATTTGAAGATGTTTATTTACCGGTTTTGTGTGAGTTTTTTCCGAATGAAACCCCAGATAGTTTTTACATACTTAAATTGCAAATAATTTCTATTTCGCTTTCAGCATTAGTGTGGGATGTTACTTGTGTGGACACTATGGCACCGTCTCACCTTCCTTCCACCTGTGCTCAGGCTGGCGCCGCGGCCGCCCAAGCCGAGAACCTCAAACGGCATAAATATTCAAAACTCGATCGCGTTTATAATGTTTGTGCCGTTTGCGGTGGAGACATTGGGGTCGTGGGATCCAGCTGCGTTGGACTTGTACCTACCGGGACCTGGCCAAGCGGTTGGTGGAAGTGACAGGTCTCCAGAATGCTGGCTGCTACTTTGTTCAAAGGGTGAGCATTGCTATACAACGCGGAAATGCCGCCAGCATTTTGGGGACCTTTCCTTCTACTACAGGCATTTTAGGTTAAGTAGGTATTTTATGCATGTATAACTTTAAAGGGAAATAAAGGCTTTTTTTATTTATTTAGGTACTTATTTTAGTTTTAAAAGTAATTTAAGATTTTTATTATATTCGTTTTTTAAATTAGGTTTTAACAAAATTTAAGTTTAATTTATACAAATTACATTAACATTAAAATTATCAAATATTATTTTTTCAGCAAGCATCTTCTAAAATGTGCCTAGTTGTTAATTTTATAGAAAGGTGCAATATAGAAATAAGTAGTCTTAACGTACGGAACCCTAAAGAGTAAATTTTCTTATTTGGTCATAGTTAATCACTGGAGTTTCTCCATATCACCTTACTCTAACAGACAAATTTAACACTTTGCTAAGAGCACAAATCGCCTTCTAATATTTGTTTCCCTCTTACAAAATAAACAATACAATAAATCATTGTAGATAACATTGTATTGCACTATTTTTAATGTTTTCATCATTATAGGTAGATTAGGTATGCACATTATGTCATGCATGGGACTTATCATTAAGTATCTGAACATCAACGCCTTGATAAGATAACCATACCTATATTTGTTTAATGTGGTTCTTCTTGTTTTAGGAATGGATATTACGAATAATAGTAGTACCTACCTATGACAGGGATGATTGTGATTGGTTGACAAAAACACCTTCAAGTTTAAGCCAATAAAAATGTAGTAAAAAGTGGTAGGTCTCATGACTTTTTACTCAGCCAAATCAAAGATGGATTTAAGCATGAATAAAATCTATCTTCTATTTTTGGTGTTCAATAGTGTGTAGGTCCCTTGTAATCAATGGTAAAATTTAAGTAAGTATTTAATTTTGTTTTCGACAGAATATTTCTCACGAGGTTCTTGGAAATGATAATAGGTGTCTATTTTGTGCGACAGGAAATTAATGAATCGAAATTAGTTTACAACTTCACGTTTATTCAGATACAAATATATTGAGATTAAAATATTAATTAGATACTAGGCAAATTCGTTAATTCGAATTGTTTGCCTTCTGCTTCTTTATCATCCGTTCTACAATAGCTGGGAACATGGCGAGATTCTTTGTCACTATTTCATCGTAACCAGCTGCTTGGGACTTCATCACCTCGAACCATCTGCAAACAAACAAGAAAATTTATTGACTATGATTTATTATTTAGACGACTAACACTTTTGGAAATTGGGGAAAAATGCTTTACCCGTTGAATTATGACCCATTGTGGAACAATAAATTTATTGTAAGAATGAATTAGTAGATTCTAGATTTACTTTTGCTTGTATTATGTATTCTGTGCTTTTGCGTGATTTTAATATTATTTATTTTTATTCTCTACATATATGTATATAACAATCTTAGTACCTTGACCCCACGATGTATCTGCCAAAGAGTACCTACTCCTCTTAACGAATTAATTCTGCAGACGACTCACGACCCTCAGTCATGAGGAAATACAACTATGGAGGAAGGATTATACAATCCATTTGGGAATATGTATTAAATATTATCGAGAGAGACTCCACTACCGACTAAAGCCTGCCACGATATCCCTTCGTCCCGGCAAGGTCGGGTTTCGCGAGCACGCGAGTAATTGCTCCTACACAATTATCATCCAAGTAACTGTAACTACCTATGTATATTACAATTGAAAAATAAATAATAATAAGCAGAAAGTCAGCGGGGCGTCACCGGTTTATGGTGGAAGTTCCAAAGACTCGCACGAAGCGCTTTACCTTCGTAGTAAGGACAGCGAGACTATGGAACTCTCTACCTGGAGCCCTGTTCCCAGATAATTATAACCCAAGGGTCTTCAAATCTAGAGTAAATAGGTTTCTTCTAGGCAAGCGTGCTACATCTTAGACTATAGTGGTGTTTAACATCAGGCAGGCTATAGTCAAACGTAAGCCTATTTCGTGTTAAAAAAAATAATAAGAATTTAAGTAAATTGTACCTGTGTAAATTAGGGTATATGCCTTCAAATCCACTTCCACAGCATCAAACACTGACACGGAGGAGACAATGGCGAGGTCTGCCACCGTGAGGGTCTCTCCAGCCACGTACTGGCTGGTCTCCAGGAACTGGTTAAGCCAGGTGAGTGCCTCATCCAACTTCTGCTTCTTGGCCTCGTCGGCGGGAGCGCCAAAGAACAGTTGTGGATACTGGAAACAATAGAAATATTTATTTGTATCTTTATTGTAACGCAATACAAACAAACAATTGAGTAGAAAACTAACAACTAGAATTATGCTGAGTTGGGGCTGTGTTGTGTCAGATTTTAGGTACATGGTTCTTTGTACAATTTTTTATATACTTTATTGGTGATAAATCTGGTAAATCTGTCCTGAAAATGTGACGCTAAAACCATTTTTTTGAACTAACAATATACTCATATCTAGATATTATGCTAGTTATCAAAGTCAGAAAGTTATTGTATTGGAACATGTTTACTACAGTTTTTTTTTAACTATAACGGGTTTGCACTTGGCCATAATTTACTTGATAGATACACGATATCATATACCTATTTATAAGATAAGACAAATAAATATCAATACTTGGAAATAATGACTATGCTACGCCTATCAGTACTTACCTAATGACAAAAAAACATGTTATCTTTATTTGATATCTTTGGTAATCAAAAGCCAAAACATCGTCGCTTGATGATATTAGCGGTATAGCAGGAAAAAACATTTGTATTGAATTTTTTGTATTATATTTACAAACAACGTTAGTCTGCTCAAGGCCAAAATACTCAGTCCTATATCTTTGTCTTTAATTATGGTTACAGCAATCATTACTTACATGGTAAAAAATACAATTTTATTTGGGTTTCATTGCCGAGGTCCCGAGGTTAAATAACACACTCAGCCTACTAACGTCAAAATTATGATGACCAAACTTGTGGAAAATTAAATTTCCAACATCTTTGGATAGGACCATTTATGCTCTAAAGTTGAAAATTAACGAGTTATTTAAAAAAAAATTTAAAAATTGTACTTTAAAACAAGATGGCGGCGAATGCTCTACCGGGATTAGTTCGAAAATCGAGATTTATACTTCCAACCATCCCCCCTGACGTTTAAAAAAAAAACGCTCCCCGGATTTTTTTCTATTTAAATGTCTGCCTCGGCTGGACTACAAAGAGTTATGCAGCCTACCTTAACGATCTCTGACTAACAGACTCTAACTCTACTTATAACTAACAGCCTTACTGATACTTAGATGTAATGACTTGTCAATTTTAATAAAACTTACAAAATAATCCGCGAATCTGTGGTAAAGCGTGCCAAAGTCGAAGTCGAGTCGTTGGTCGACGCGCGCCCTGGCCTCAGGCTCAGTGGGATACAGGGAGGAACCAGCCCCGTACTTGTTGACCAGGTAGCGGCTGATAGTGCGGGACTCCCACAGGGCGAAGTCCCCGTCCACTAGCGTCGGGACTGTGTGCTGGGTGTTTATCTGGAATCACGGAAAAGATGCTGTGAAAGTTTCTTAGTTACTAGGCTATGTAGCTATCTACAGGACCGTCTTTATGACTATCTATATTGACATTGTGAACTGCTGCGGGTTGTCCCTCCCCCGCAAAATTAATTCGTTAGGAGAGTTCTCTTGGGCAGATACATTGTGAACTTAATAAATGACTTAGAAGATAAATATAAGTACCTTCACAAATTCGGGCGCCAAATGCTCGTCTTTGGTGAGGTCTACATGCTTCAGCTCGAGGTGGAGCCCAAGTGCCTTCGCTGTGAGCATCACCTGGTGGCAGGGGGCCGAGCCCGCCATGTAGTACAGGGTCACGGACATTGTGGAGCGCTAGGGGATACAAAATGAATCAGTAAACAGTGAGAACACATTTTCATACCGAATTTCTAAAAATTGATAACTTTTTTTACACTGGACAGTTAGGCATTTGTTAGGTCACCAGCGATACTCTCTTTTGAGTTGTATTTCGTCATGACTGAAGGTCGTGACTCCCCCGAAGAATAATTCGTTAAAGGAGTTCTCTTGGGCAGATACATCGTGGTTGACGCGAGGGCCTTCCACGGATTCCGGCAATACTAGCACAAGCAAATACTGGTCCAAGGTGGAGCGTGTCTGTACTGGAATGGAACTGGCTCTTAAACGAGGGTACAAGAGCACACTGCTACAAGCAAGGTGACAGATTTTACTTTGGAAAGTTGTAGCTAGGGGCACACGCGGGTAAATACCAAAAAGTACTCTACCATCATGCTGCAAACCGACAAACAGTAATTGTGTATAGAATGTATATCGTTGTACCAAGTGTGTTTATACTCACATTTTTTATTTGAATAAGTTATTTTACCAAGTGGTTATCGTGATATTTAAACGATTTGCTCAAGAAAACTCAACAAACCAAGCTTAAGAAGAAGCCAGGTTTTGACAATCGGTGCATAAAGGCTTGCTATTATTAAGTAACAGTACCTACAGTAACAGTAAGTGTTTATTATTTACAAATCTACTTATTTGAATAAGTTATATGGCTAATTGTCGCACTATCGAGACATTTTTCTTGTTTTTTTCAAGGTAGACTCGGTAAACCACTTGTTTGTGGAAGTTTGTTATTCGTAATATGTATTTTATATGTAATGTATGTGGGAGCGAGACTTCATGATATAGATACTTCCGGCTATTCAACAAACACCATTTGTATCGGATGGTTGTGAAATAACAATGAATGCTACGGCAATTCAAGGACGCATCGCATACATCGACAGCACAAGCAAATTTTTTTCTAGATATGGTAACGAATATAGACAAAAAGCATTATGTTACAGCATTTTCGAATTGATTCTGAACAAAATTCATGGATTTTTTTGCAATTAATTAAAATTTAGGATTCTAAGATTGTCACACAAACCTCAATAAAGACCTCACTAGACAAATCGACCACACAATCGACCCACAATAATTTTTTCCATAGTAAAAAAATAAAATTGCAAGCTAAAAGCCGGCTAAAAGTTAATATCCAAATACTAATAAAATGTTACAAAATCGTGTAGAGCTCACATGTATACCGGGCGCCTGCAAGTCAGGAACTCGTCATGTTTTCAAATTTCAACAGACAGCACGAAGCGACGCTGCTGCCTATTTATGTAGACACCTACTTGTTTAGGTGTGTTAGTCATGTGTGCTCAGAGATGAAACATGTAGGAGCGGGCTTGTTGTATCATACATAGGTATAAGTACAGAGAGATAACTCTTTATTGAAACAAACATATTAGGAACAAATAACAACACACAAGAGTAGATATGCTATACACGCTCCTGCTCAAAACGTATTGAACCGGAACTAGTTAAGTTTCAAAAAATTTACACAGTTAATCACATTTATACACTTATATTATCGTTATTATGATAGTATCTAGTGTAAGTATAATAACTGTACTTTATCTTCATCAGAAACAACCGGAAAAAGTACCTACTAAGTGGCGGGCTCCATATTTTTTTGTTTTTGTTTTGATTTGTCGTGTTCAAGTTCAACTTAAAAAGTTCAAATAAGTTAAGTGCAAAGTGAGTAAGCTCTTAGATAATAAGAGGCTACGAGACTACTAACAGACCGATACAAAATAATACAAACTAAATGTAGTAGTTCGTGTTTGTATCAATGCATCCTCCTACCATCATTATCTCCAATCCAATCAGCAGACCAACTGGGCGCGATTATCTGCTATTGTGAAATATTGTTCACCATGACTTTGCATTTTTTACGCGAATCATGTCTATATACCTATCTACCTATATCTAGGAACATAACTAACCTGCGTATCTCCGGATATGGCTCCAGATCTATTTCCATAGCTTCCATGACTGAGACGGAGGCGATAGTGGCGATGTCAGCTATGGTGAAGGTCTCTCCAGCCACATACTTGCTGGCTGACAGGAACTGCTCCAGCCAGGAGAGGGCCACAACCAGCTTCCGCTTCTTGGCCTCGTCGGCAACACCGCTGAATACTATTGGATACTGGAAATCAATAAATTAAGTAAGTCTACATTAAATAAATATTTTCAGCACATATCACACAGTGTTTGTAGCCCAAACATGATATATATGTGATAGCCTGTTTGATAAAAACATATAATAATATCGTAACGTCTACATAAATACTAAAATCTACATATAACATACATATATCTACCAAGTTATACTTGTTTGATATAGCTTATTGCAAATGGCATGACCATATTTTACATAGTACCTAGTAATTATCACAAACTAAATAGATATGTATGTATACCTATATAGAATACTAGCTACCTCATACCCAGATCAATCAAACTTAATAAGCACCTATTAATTTTAGCTTAGTTGGTATATAGTGGCCCTGCCTTCTGATCTAGGGGTGGCGGGTTCGATTCCCGCATGACACAAGTATTTATTACCTGTGTTGAGTCTGGTCGTTTGTATATATACCTAATAAGTATGTATTTACAAAAGAAAAGTATATAAGTATTATATCCGTTATCTACCCACGACACAAGCGTTTGCTTAGTTTGGGGCTAGATGGTGCTGTGCGATATGACCTGAATATTTTATTTGATTTTTATTTAAATTATAATTACATTCATTTTACTTTCCTGTATTTATTGATGAAATCCAATAAAAGATTATTAAATAGGTAAGTATGAGTAAAGTAATAACTCACATAATAATCTCCGAATCTGTGATAAAGCCACCAAAGTCAAAATCGAGTCGTTGGTCGATCCGCGCTCTCTTCTCCGGGTCCCCGGGATACAGGGGAGCTCTCTCCATACTTGTTCACGAGGTAGCGACTAATATTCGAGACTCCCACAGGACAAAGTCTCCGTCTACTAGCGTTGGGACCGTGTGCTGGGGATTTAACTGGAATCAAGGAAAATATTCTAAGTATAGTACCTAGTAGTAATATTACCTAATTGTATTTATAATAAACTAGTGGGTGCTCGCGGGCTTCGCTCGCATTAAGAAGTAAAGCTTGCATCCCCTATTTCAGCCCTTTAAATTTGGCATTTCCAAAAATCCTTTCTTAGCAGATGCCTGAGATGCCTAACGTTTAACCTTTACGTCATAACATCTACCTTCATTCCAAATTTCAGCCGAATCCGTCCAGTGGTTTGGGCTGTGCGTTGATAGATCACTATATCAGTCAGTCAGTCAGTCACCTTTGAGTTTTATATATTTAGAAGAAGAAGACTCCTGCAGCCCCATTTCACCATTGTACCAATTAGAGGTACTGCAAGAAGGCACCGTTATAAAGTTGAGGTTCAAGTCGAGAGTGTACTGGTTTCTTCTAGGCAAGCGCGCAAGATCGTAAATTACAACGTTGCTTAACATCAGGCAAGAAGTAGTGAAGCCTATCTCATTAAAAAAAATTGAATATTTAAATAAAGTGTAAACGCATGAGGGTACCTTACGAAGCGATGTGGTTTGGTGGAAAATATCTTCAGTGAGTAGCCATAGTAGATCATGAACCCTAGACATTCGTTGGATTTAAAATAAAAGGTCACTCGCCTCATGACGCAGGAAAACATCGCGAGAGACACGAAATACTAGAACAAGTCTTCTGTAAAAGGACCAGAGCCGATTTTACAATTTCTTCGATCCGGCGCCTACTACGACGCACTGACCAAGAGTACTCCTCTAATGAATCAAATCTGCGAGGGGGCCCACTCAGTAATGACAAAATACGGCTCTTGAAAGAGGATTCAAATTATCTAAAGCGCATGTACCTACAAACGTAGGTAAGGTATGTGTGTACGACTATAGTTCAAACAACAGTTTTAACATATGTATGTATGTGTACCTTCACATATTCGGGTGTCAAATGCTCGTCCTTGGTGAGGTCTACATGCTTCAGCTCGAGGTGGAGCCCGAGTGCCCTCGCTGTGAGCATCACCTGGTGGCAGGGGGCCGAACCAGCCATGTAGTACAGGGTCAATAGCATTGTGGAGCGCTAGGGGATACAGAATGAATGATTTATTTGTCTGTGAAACTAGGTGCTGCGGTATAATAATTCGGTCTGATGTAAATAACTACGTTTTTTGGAATTTATACTCGATATTAAGTTGGTATTTTCCAAACACATGAGCGTAGATGTTGATACGACTAGACAAACGTTGTAGTGTCACTAATTTCCACCGGAACCTGACTAGTATTACCACCATTATCCCAGTCTCTGGAACAAATACATACTTACCTATATACTTATAGCATGAAACCACAGCATAAAACAATAAATTCAAATTGACATCAACTAAACCACGTAAATCTTGTTGTTGCAATATATTTTTTAATATGATTAAATGTTTACAATTACTTACACATGTGAAATGTACGCTGTCCAACACCTTATGGACACCATTTAATTATATTGTGTGTAAGTACCTACCTACTTATGTACATTATTCATCAAAGCTATCTACTAATATCAAAATTTAGAATTTGTGGTTCTTCAATCGACGTCAAAAGGTATCTTCATATAGGTAAGAATATAAAAACAAATCAGAATAGTTAGAAAATCTCAAAAGATGATTAAAAAAATGTTGCACTTACATGTTTACAGGCGGCTGCAAATCAAGATATCGTTGTTTACCAACAGAACCGCCACGATGCGACACTTCTGCCTATAATAAATACTCGAGAAGACTTAATAACTAGGTAACTATATCATGTTAATAACGCATATGTGCAAAGCTTATCACACATGTAATCAATTATCACATTTGATAACCGATATTTGTCATCAGTACCTGTATAGTTTAGAATTTGTCCCTTGACAAATAGGCTATGGATAATTATTGTTTATCACAAATAAGTGGGTGGATATGGAACTTCTACAATCACCACTAATAGCATTCCTTGATACTTATTTCTAGGTAGATCTCGTTAAATTATTAAACTAAACCTATCAGTACAATAAATAGAGTAACAAAAAAACCCATACAATTTACATTATATTTTATTTATTATCTTTGTCTTTAATAAAGTAATTACAGATAGGCACTAAAAAAATAACCATGCATATTTTAAGACCATAATACAATAACATATTTTCTTAGAAACAACGAACACCGCTTTCAGTGAGTGTTGACCTGCCCGGGGTCAGTGACCTCCGGCCGGGGTCATTGCCCTGGACTCACGCTTGACTACTTCAACAAGAACTTCGATAACTGGGCGAGGAACGTCACAGGGGTAGGAAGGAATGATGGTAGACACCGGTCACTTGATACCTATAAATGCTTGTATTACATCTCCTGAGACCTACATAAATACTGATTTAACTTGCATTCAGTGGAATTGAAATCCACCGAGCTTATGATATCTTGATATGAACCATTTTAGTATTAATTCACTCAGTTGCATTTGTATGAAAGATATAAAAATCACATCTGATGAAAATATTGCACTGTAGTAAAAATATGAGCTATTTCGACCACATTTCTCCCACTATCCTCCCACGTCCCCGCGACAGTCTCCCTCGTACATACATATTGCGGTCAGCTACAAACTGTAGTTCCATTCTATACTCCGTCGGCGAAATTAATAAAAGCATTTCAATACAAAATGTACACATGTGTAGCGTCCGCTGAAGGCACGTAATAATGAGTAAATAAACAAAAAGAAACGTTCCATTTAAAAAAGCTATTCACGTACTTATTAAAAATCTAACAGCTAGTGTAGAAAAACAATGACATTATGAAGCTACGTTCGTGCTATCAACAGTTCAACAGTGGCGCGGCCGAATGCGGCTTTCATGGTGCAGCTTTACTGATAATAACACAGAGCAATTCATTACATTCAGACCTAAAATATTTGCTCGGAATCTTAGCAACTTTTCTCTATCTTGCGTAATAATTTCGAAAGTTGTTAAAACAAAGTTAAAGGTCTCGATATAGCAAACTGTTTTTAAATTGTTGTGTTAGTTATAAGTAACTCTGCTTTATATTGCTTCATAAAAGAATTTTAGGCGTATGTGTGTCTGTAAGACATACTACAAGACAATCCTTTGCATTAATACAACTAGTATTGATATACAAAACTACTTCCATAAGCAAATGTATTACAAGCACACAGCCGCCACATCACATGGTACAAACACATAACAAGAATTTCATTGTATAACTTAGATGGACCACCAGTTAACTCGCTATATACTTTTTTTAATTCACTAAATAAATAGATATTATAATACAGTAGAACCTCTATAAGTCGAACATCAAGGGAGACGCCAAAAAATTCGAGTTATAGAGTTTTCAACTTATGGAGGATTTCGACTTAGGCGGATTTTGATTCGACATAAAGAGTTTGAGGTTTATTCTTATAAATTTTGAGTTAGAGAGGTAAAATAAATAAAAATTCAACTTGCAGAGGTGACAAACATATTTTTATTTATTATAAATCAACATTATTTCAAATCATTTTAAAATAAAAAATATGGCATTATAAGAAGTCAGTAATTTTTTTTTGCTTTGGCCATTTTCTTATCAATGCTATTGAGCCAGTTTTTGAAAATTGCAGAAGTCATCCATGCTTTTGTATTCGCTTCATATTGCAGTGGTAGTGATTTACATCTTGAAAAACAACAAGGTTTAAGTCGAAAACAAATGACTTGCTTAGCTAAATTTCAAAGGAAATCAAAATTGAACACCTGACACCAAGCAAGCAAACACGTGTTTACGTGAGTCATAAATTTATTATCGTATACTCCTAAAATGTTTTCTAAGAAACAATAGTGTACTCACATTGTCGGCAAGTTCTTAAAGTCGGTAACTTATTTTTGTTCGAACAATAGAGGTAATAAATTCCAAATGATCAAGTTGTAAAGGTTGTAAAATAAAACGTTGCTATGTTCGAGATACAGAGGTCAAATTTAATTTTACGAGTTATAGAGTGAAAATATGTACCAAAATGGCTTGGAGGGACTCGGTGATTATTTCGACTAACAGAGGGTCAAGATTTCAAGTAATGGAGGTTTTGGTGTTTGAAGGGAAGGGAACAAAACATTTTTTCGAGATTTGGAGGTTTTTGACTTATCGAGGTTCGACTTAACGAGGTTCTACTGTAATATGAATTATCTACTAATTCCAAATAAAAAGGTTAACACCTAAATAAAAAAAAGTTTAATATTCAGGTAATTTAGTCCACAGGGCGTGTACACTAAGGAGCGCCAAACAATATAAAGGTGCTCGTCCACTATAACAAAAGCATGTTTCACTAACTTGTGTTTCATATTTAGTTTCCTTCACATTACAATGTTATTATAATGTAGGATTCATTTCGTTCGGACACTAAATATATATCAATAATTACACAAAGCTATCTACATGAGCCACTCTTAACCGCTTTTGATTCGTGTTGCCAGCTACAAGGGAAATGTTGCCAGAGTGGAACTTTAACTGGACGTTTAGGTACTATTTATAGTACATATAGGTTGAGTCACGGGTGAATTTTTATAAAAACGTTGGGAAGGCGTTAGTAAATTAAGGAATAATATATTTATTCATAAGATCAATTTTATATGTATACTATTCCTCAATTAGTGTATTGCTTGCCAACAGTTTAATTAAACTTTCACCTTTGCGAGCATCCTTAAAAATGATAGTGTTACAGCCAATGTAGATGGTATTGCCATGTGGAGAGGACGAGTAGTGTGGTGTAGTGTGTGTATGGCGAGTACTTGTGCTGGCAACACCGTCGATAAACACCGTTATTGGGAATGATTCTTGATGATTGCAGTTACTTCTCCAGCCGGCAGTCTCTCACATTTCCGCTCCGACTCATTACTGGACTTTCCTGGAATATTACAAAATATTTTTTTAGAATAATTTCTTTGTAAGATTTTATGCTTAGATTGCATTAATTGTGTTATTTAATCGAATTCCGAACAAACATTATAATAACTAAAGATGTAAACATGTCATAGAGACAGCTGTAAATGTTTTTTTTTATTAATTTCAAGTTGTGTGCAATTGCAATTCTAAGGTTAAAGAGAAAACATCATGAGGAAGTCAAAATGTTGGTGAATTACAAGATCCGAGAACAAATGTATTCAGAGGAAGCATGTGAGCGCTAACCACGATGTTCTTGCGTAAAAATAACTTCTCTAATCAATCATCTCTGAGGCGTCACAACCAGAGGACTCGACGTGAGGAGGACTATGGTCTAAAAGACAAAACAATCGAGCACACAAGTCAAGATGCTATTGTTGTAATTATAGTGTATGTTAGCGAATGCTCTGCTTTAAACACCAAACATCTAACAATTTATTGGTAATCATTTACAATTACATGTCATTCATTTAAATACTATTTCTACAATTATTTCACACACTTCCTACCATTTATATTTAGTTAGGACTTCATGTAAATAGAAAAAAAATACTCGTTAATAGTATAAAAAGTTTGTGTCAATGTATAGTACTACTGTATAATTCATGTATATAAAGTTAATGTATAGTACCTTATTGGCAGCACTGGCGGCGCACGGAGTCCGCCTGTCCGGGGCGCACGTCGGCCGGCTCCGCGTCGGGCCGGATCACGTCGCCCTCGGGCGGCTCGCGCATCTGCTTCTGCGACACGATCCTGTAGATCTCTGGAATACACCACAATAATACATTACATTTTTTTTTAACATGAACGGGTTTGCATTTGACCATAGTTTGCCTGATAGCAAGCAAAGGCTATGATGGCCTAAGATGGAGCGAGCTTACCCGATAAGAACCGATTCACTCTCGCTTTGAGGATCGCTGGATTATAGTGCGTGGGGAACAGAGTGTCAGGCAAGGAGTTCTACAACTTTGCGGTACGAACAATAAAGGTAGAAGCGTACCTTTTCGTGCGGGTCTTAGGAACTTCCACCATGAACCGGTGTCGTCCTGCCGTATCTCTCCGGAGATCTATCCGTCCGGTGATAGAAGGGCGCGGGCGGAATTAGTTATTACATTACATTTTATTGTCTGGCCTGTTAGCTTAGTTGGTAGTGGCTCTGCCTTCTAATCTAGGGGTTGCGGATTCGATTCTCGCGTGACACAACTATTTATGCATTTTTAAATTTATAATTACTTATGTTGAGTCTGGTCGTTTGTATATACCTAGTCAGGTCATAAATTCTGTCACATGTTTAATATAAAATAATTGAAACAACTTTATTCTTTATGTAACCATTTATATACCAAAATGAACTTAACAAAACATAGATTCTTATGACAATAAAGTTTATTCAAAATGGCCTCCGTGATTTTGAATACAGGCCTTCAATCTGCGCGGCCAGTCGTCTATCGCTGCACGAACGAGGTCCATGTCAATATCGGCGGCTGCCTTAATCAAGGATGTCTTGAGTGACTCCAAATTGGGATGAGGCTTTGAGCACGCCTTTTCCTCCAAGTGTTGCCATATCTTGTAATCTAACGGATTCAAATCTGGACTGGAGGAGGGCCAGTCTTCGTGCCGGATGAAGTCGATTTCACGCGCCGCCAGCCAGTCTTGTGTGCTCTTCGCTCTATGAGCTGGCGCCGAATCTTGTTGGAATACCCAGTGCTTGTTATTGAACATGATATGAGAAACAGGTTCTACAAGGTTCGTCAGGACTGTATTTTGATACACAACTGCATTAGTTTTTACACCTTTCTCACAAAAATGTACCTCTGTTAAGCCCCAATAAGAAACTCCCAACCATACCATGAGCGAGGATGGAAAATGACCTCGTTGGACACGCGGAATACGTTTGCTCGCTTCTTCACTACTGTGTGCGTACACCTTATCATTTTGTTTGTTGTAGCTCTCTTCTACGGTAAAAATTTTTTCATCCGAAAAAAGAATTTCCCGATATTTTTTTCCCGCGTACCGCTTCAACAAAGCGCGGCATCTCTTCAGTCTCAGGTCCATTAGAGGAGCATTCAAACGATGTCCTGTTTTTCTTCGATATGCCCGAAGCCCTAAGTCTTCATTTAACACCCTTTTCACCGTGGTTCTGCTTAACCCCATCTGAAGGGCCAACAGTTTCTGCTTACGTTTGGGATTTCTTTGAATTCGCGCCTTCACAGCTTTTATCACTGCTGGAGTCCTAACAGACCGAGGGCGACCACTTCTTGACCTGTCATCTACACTAGAGTCTTCATTGTATCGTTTGATGGTACGATAAACGAATCTTTTGGTTATATTCAAATTTTTCAGTATGTCAAAAATTTGAATTGGCGCGTAACCGCAACGATGCAATGCAAATAATGCAATAACTGCAACACGGTCTACTTTAAGCGTCCACTCCATATTTAAAAATGAGTAAAATTCTAAAAAGTATACATTTTTATTTTCATAAACAATTCGAAATTGGAATTCAATAAACTTTTTTGTGGCCAGCATTCTAAAAGAAAAGTTTTTACTGTGTGACATTACTTATGACCTGACTAGGTATAATATCATGTATTTACAAAAGAAAAGTAGGTATATAAGTATTATATCCGTTATCTAGTACCCACGACACAAGCGTTTGCGTAGTGTGGGCTAGATGGCGATGTGTGCAATGTCCCGGAATATTTATTATTTATTGTATCTAGGCAGTTTAGGCCGAAAGAAAAATTGTAGATACGCAACTTCTTTTGCTCTTGAAAAATTGTGTTTTGTTAATGATCTTCATAAAGTATGAAAATGATGGACATTAGAGTTTGTCGCTCTTTTGGGATACATGTTGAGTCTTAAAAACAAAGGTTCTCTTACGTTGCTTAGACAGTCGCACAGAGACAAACCATGTCAACAGTTGTTAAACATAAATAAATAAATATTCCGGGACATTGCACACATTGGACATTGGTTATGTAATGTAAATAAATACCTATGCTAGCTAAGCTATGGACAAGCAAATACCAATGTAACTGTTGAGTGACTTTTCGCCACCAGGGTTTGCCACTATTGTTTTTAGATGTTGGTTACTTTTCCAGTTAAGCCAAACAAGCTTGTATTGGGAATCAAATATTTTTTTCCAACTAAAGGTAATTAACACACACAAAGAGCAGGTGTTAAGAAACACATGTTTAATATTATTTAAATCAATATGAATCATAGCATACATGTTCTTATCATTATAATTGGAATATAATGTGTTAACTGTATTACTATGTATGTATGTATTTGTATATTATTTATTTTAATGTATGTAACGTCCATCTTTAGAAATAATTATATTTTTAAGTATCAAACGAATTAATAGAATATTTTGATTGTGAAGTCCCATTTGCTTAGAACAAAATTAAAGATGAGATGTCACAAAAGATAACATTATCGCAAATCTTCCTATTAATTTACAAGCACACCTTGTAATGTTGATGCTAACCAACAAAAACAAATTGTAAACAGCATTTGTTAAATGTAAATAAAACAGACATAGCGAACAGGCCTCCTATGGGGTGTTAACCTTTAGCAAAGTGATGTTCTTCCACCCCTCCAATAATCACCATAATTTCCTCAGTCAAACCTACCCAAAATGAACATTTAGCTAGGTTATTCAAAGCACACAGGGCAAGGGGAAATGACCCCAAATTAACCCATAACTATCACCATACCGCGGCGCTACCTCACTGTTATTGGCCTCTAAATCTATAAATAGATGAGTCATGTACACTCCTAATTTGGAAGGACGTTGACACTAGATGTGTTTAGTTGTTTATCAGTTTGTGATAACCTGTGACTTGTTCTGATAGAGATTTTTAAGATTTTGTTTTTTTATACTTATGGACAAGATGATTTTTCTAGTACAAATTAGAAATCATGTCATCCTACATTGTGAAGATGGTAATAAGTAATAATTAAAGCAATAATTGATGACGTACTGTGAATTTATCAAAATTCGTATCTTTATAAAAAATCCCATTTATTTGTCTTAAAGTGTTTACTTTATTATTGGTTCAAACACAACCACCGACCACTTTTTTACTGTCATATAACATTGAATTTACAATTATTATCCTCGTTAGCAACAGTACATAGTGTAGGTATCTATACAAACATTGTGGCACTAGTTATTCAAAGATCTGACATCATGATGGTGACTTATCTCACACAATATTATTCACAAATGCTTGCTGTTATACCTCATGCAACATAGTCACTTGTGTTTAAGTATATAATACCACCTGCATTCTCATGGCTATAAGTAATGTCATGTCAAAAATCTTTCATCAAATATATTTGATTTTAGGTGACATTCTATCACTTTTAAACTACTGAGTTACACGACACATACTCTAAACTAATGATCCCCTGAACATAAATATAATGATGATATGACACAATTTCTATGTTTTTTTGTTGATCTTTCACTTGCAATCAACCTTGTGTAACCTTAATCAAGTATTGTGTGTGCGTTTTATCATTTCGAAGCCACCTCCAGCTGGAAATGGCGCCTTTTTTGTATCTATGCTCACAAATTACTAGCATTTCTGAACCTTTTCTGGTGTAAAAATATATATATATATTTCATGACGTATCACACAGCGCCATCCAGCCCCATACTAAGCTTACACTTGTGTCACGGTTTGTTTTCAATCAGGTTTTCCTATGAATATGACAAAAATATTCTGTTTTGTTTTTAGACATATTTCAGGGAATTTGAGTTATGTATATTCAAGTTATGCGCTTATGGGAGAAGAGCCTAAGAAATTCCAAGTTTGATGTTTTTTAGACTTATTACTTTCCAAATAGAACAACAATAAGTTTAGCCAACTCACCAGTAAGAATGTTCTGGAATGCTGGTTCCACATTGGTAGAGTCGAGAGCTGATGTTTCAATAAAACTAAGTCCGTTCTTTTCCGCAAACGCCTTCGCCTCCTCTGTTGGGATGGACCTGGAAAACACAACATTATACTAAAATGTATGTACATATCTTGATTTCTGTACAGGATTTCAAAACTATAAAGACTTCTTTAATGGGTGTATGTAATAAAGATGTCATGCAATAGATGACAAAACCATTACATAAACATAATATCATTATGTCAATCATTGTAGATATCATGAATCATCTATAATTACAACAAACCTGAGCTAGCAATTATTTGACTTCTATAACAGTTAAAAGCTAAAATGTATGTAGGTATTTTTGACGATCACTGGCTTTGACAACAATATTTCCCTATACTTACACAAAAAGTAATTTAACTCTAGTGGTCTAATTTCAGCCAATATCACCTCTTTATTCAGCTGGCAGGGTAAGTAAAGAGGTCAAATCCATTTCCACAATAACAATAATCGAGAGTATGACACGCGCCGCTGCATGCTGTGATGTATGTGATATCAGTTACAGTAGGTATGTGACTCACTTGTTGTACTTCTTACTTAACAAGTGTATTTGCTTCATGTAAGTTACTAGTTCAATCTTACATGTATGATGTCAGATTGATTCAAACTCATAAATAAAAACAAATATTTATAAAAGTAATACACATTTACATTGATAAAAAGTGTTTGTCATGGTAGAAGTACCGATCACAAACTTACTATTAAAGAAAGTAGAAGATTAGCAGCTAATACTTTCATAGTAACCACTGACAGCAAACCTCTGGCGGGCTTCAATTCTACAGTAAATACATAGGTTTCTTCTAAGCAAGAGTGCTACATCTTAAAATACAGTAGAGCTTAACATCAGACAAGCTAAAATGAAACATAAGTGAATTGATGAAGTGTTCGAAGTCTATGAAAACAAACCTATTAAGAAAATAAATATAGAATACATAACTTTTTAACAGAACTTGTCTGTAAAATGAAGACATGTCAAAAATATAAATTGAGTGCTTATTTAGTTTACCGCTAAACTTTCTCACACAAATTTACTTAACAAGAAGAATCTATAGCTTAGTTAATTGTGTCAATACCTATAGATAAATTGTAAATTCCAGGGGTACAAACAAGGTCTGTGGCAAGGTAAGAGTAATTTCCTACTAGATAAGCTATTATGTCTATTATTTAAGCAAGCCAAGCAACTCCAAGACCAAACCAAAACATGACTACAGGTGCTGCTTAACATCAGATGGGCTGTTGTCAATCTAAAGCCCTGTTTAACTTCAGCTCATTCACCATCAACTACTGGTTAAGCACTGGGAGCACAGTAATTGGACTGTAATTCTAATTCTCATTCTAAGGGGGGGCGGGGGGGGGAGGGTGATGAGATTTTTAGGCAGAAATGGAGCACAGCCTTGGGTTGCTGGCATACTAGTTCCGCTCCTACTCCTGTCACAGCAGGAGTTGTGGTATAAGAAGTGGAGATTTTTGTAATTTGACTGTAATTAAGGGTAAAAAGAAGTACCTAAGATGCCTGAGGTCGCTCTTGTTCCCGACCAGCATGATGAGTATGTTCTGGTCGGCGTGGTCCCGCAGCTCGCGCAGCCACCGCTCCACGTTCTCGTAAGAGAGGTGCTTGGCGATGTCGTACACGAGCAGCGCGCCCACCGCGCCGCGGTAGTAGGCCGACGTGATGGCGCGGTACCGCTCCTGCCCCGCCGTGTCCCAGATCTGGGCCTTTATGGTCTTGCCGTCCACCTGGAGGAGTCACACATATATGATACAAGACTTTTTATTGAATAACTAGCTGTGCCTGCGACTTCGTCCGCGTGGAATAGTTATTTTGGGCTTTAATTATTTGAATTTTGAACAGTTTTCGCAGCGCACGCAACGGAAGCCCTTAAAGATGAATAATCACATTTTCCATTGTTTTTTCGCTTCTATTAGTTGCAGCGTGATGTTATATAGCCTAAAGCCTTCCTCGATAAATGGTCTATTCAACACAAACATTATTTTTCAATTCGCACCAGTATGTCCTGAGATTAGCGCGTTCAAACAAACAAACAAACAAACTCTTTAGCTTTATAATATTAGTATAGATCTAGCAATTTTTGAACAGGCTTATGCAGTCTATTGGATAAAAAATTACGAGTGTATAATAGAATGTATTCTTATGTTTAGAATTCATGCCAGAGACATACAACAAACCAGTACCACACTCAGTAAAATCAAATTTCCTACTAACTATCATTTGGTTTCATTTGTGTCTGATTGAATAATCTAATTGACATTTAACTACTTAAATATGTACTTATAAAAAAGTTAAGTACATATTTAGAATGTATCTTTAATTTAATAATAATAATCTATGACATGTAATTCAAACAAATTATTAATAAAATGTTTATCTGATAAAAACTGTTCTGAGATGATAAAAAGCAAACAATACAACTCAATTGTTCTCGATTTATAAAACATTAAACAAAACATCCTTGAACTGCATTCTACAACTGCCTAGTTGTTGCCTGTTACACTACTAATTATTTATATCATAACAAGCTACCTTTAATATTCTTTTATTCATTCATGTCCCAATCAAATCATCATACAACAATAATCCCGAATAAAAATATCTATTTGCTGACAGAAAATATATATATAATAAATTGTGTATGTATGTGTAAATTTGATAATAGACTGAAGTCAGCAGTAACTTAGTAAAGTCATGTTTACTTATCCTTATTCCTTCGTAATACAGTCTGTCCTGTTATTTACAGTATCACTATTAGTATGCCTAATTTAGTGCATTATGCTTAATTAACACCATCAAGTGGCTCTAGCATTGTTAATTTACAGCCATGTTTCCACTTTTCAGTTTTTTTTTTTTAACTTGAATGTGTTTCCACTTGACCATAGTTTACCTGATAGCAAGCAAAGGCTATGGTCTAAGATGGAGCGTGCTTACCCGCTAAGAACCTATTCACTCTCGCTTTGAAGATCGCTGGATTATAGTTTGTGGGGAACAGAGACATATAGTTGCATCAGACATTGTCTACTTGTGACTCATAAATAGTTTATTAGATATGTATGGAAATTGATGTTTAGGCAATGAAACTGATTAATTGCAGATGTATATTATAATCAATATTCTGGTAGCATTACCATTAGAGCCAGTTCCATTTCATTAGAGCCATACTCTAATGTTGAACACAGAACCACTATATTATGCTCAAATGCCAGGCTGGCCAGGCAGTTGTAGTTTAAAAATGTTCATAAAAAAATTATAGATTCAGAGGAACCTTATACATATATGTACTGTCTGAGTATTTGTTACTGTTTATACTCAAAGTTACACTAAAACTAATCCATGAGGTAAATTAAAATAATTAGGGCTCAGTCTTTTTACTTCTCCTGACTTCCAATGTTTATTTACAATACTTTGTGGTGTAGTTTATGGTGCAGATTTTTTAAGAAAATGTGTTTAAATGGAAGTTGGCCCATCTCTTAAGTGTGTCTCATATCACCTGTTTACAAATAACTTGAATAACAATTGATTGAAAACTAGAACTACCCAGTATAACACTAAGTACTGTGACTAAATTATAAGTACAATTATAATTTTATTGTTATTCTAGTTCATGCTTGGTTAACTAGCTTGTTAAGCTACAGTTAAATTATGTTTTGCCTTGACAAATGTACATGTAATCCTTATTAGCACTTTGGACATTAATCTATAAATTAAATTACATTATTCTTGATTATGATAAAGCACAATGTTCCTAATTATGGATAGATAAAACCATGTAGAAATATTGACCCATTAAGTAGATCAAAATTTCATTTCTATTCAATAACAGTAGTTTTTTTTTTGTTTTTGTGTGTGAGTTTATTATTTTGTTCCTATTTGTCCCTTATTGGAGAAAGAATGGGAATAATGTCTTTTAATATTTCTAATAATTTGTTGATAAGTATTTAAGTTTGTCCACAGTTATATTATAAATCTCTGGCTAAGCTATGGACTAAATTGTAATCAAGTGTTTGGGAACTAAATCAAACTACCTATATTCAAACAAAAAACATACAACTAGCTTACCTCTATACTTCTTGTGGCAAATTCCACTCCTATTGTAGATTTAGACTCTAAATTGAATTCATTTCTAGTGAAACGTGAGAGGAGACTGCTTTTCCCCACTCCTGAGTCTCCTATAAGAACCACTGAAACAAAGAACTTGTGTGAACATTCTTGCTTTTTCACATAAAAACAAACCATTAGCATACAGACCCCTTCTCTAACGAAGGAAGCCACATCTACGATTAGATTATGAAAGATACGTAGTAAGATGACTCACGAATCTCAAAATTTAACACAAAAATCGATCAGTGACTCAATCAGCTGATACTAAAACAAACCACTAAATAACACTTTACAATCCCTCTTAGGACGTACATACGAGTTTATAGCACTCCGAGACAGTAAATATAGATTTCAATGATGACAAAATTGATAACAAAGAAGGCAGAGAACTTCAACAAGCTTTTTCTACGTCACAGAGAGATGAGACAATGGATCCTGATTTATAGTCTGAGATAAACAGCAAATATGTTCATAAGAGATATAGCTACGAGCAGGGCTTACTTGAATAACTTACCTTTGAACAAGTAATCGTATTCGTCCTCTCTTGTACCCATTTTGATTTATCAAAAGAGAGCTCTCACAAATCGACGTCAAAATCGGTCGGTCAACTACAAAACTTTCAGTTCAACGTAAACAAAAATAAGCGCAGACACAAATATCACAGCCTTTAAAAATAACGCACAATTGTCTAAATATCACTCTAAATCTTGGATTATTAGGATTTTTGAGGGTTTCTTGAAATTAAAACCAAAATTATCATAGAGACAAAATGGCGGATAATTTTACGCCCCTCGGCGGTGCGTTCTGAAACTATAAACTGGATCATAATTTTTTTAAAAGTTTAGTTGCATAGCAGAATTAGTTTATATTTAAATCTAAGTAGCAAACAAAAGTTACACTATGAAACGTATGCTTTTGATAAAAAGCGCTAACACGCCATCATAATTTTTATTAGCTTACTTCTATTCGCTTATTAAATTAAAACGAATGGAATATCAATAAGAATTTGCTTTGAGAACGCAACTCGTAGGTATGTTGTCATGAGTGATGTCATTTTGCCAACATGGCCAACCCAAATAAAGCACAGAGGCGTAATAAGGAAAATCAGTAAAAAATATGCAACCCTGAGAAGATACATTAAAATTTATTAAAACTCACTGATTGTGACATTTCATTACAGGTACTTTCAGAGATAGGGAAATGTAATATGAGAATGTCCATATATCGAAACTATAAAAATCGTGGAAATCCAATATCAGTAGGTAGGGTTCAACTAATAAAAATATGATTGGTCTTGTCGATAGTGACGCTGACGGTTTTCGTTACTGTGGTAAGAGTTTCTTAAGCCCAGACCTGGCTTACCAAAACAATTTTATTGATGCATCAACGAAGTCAAAGAGTGGATTCAATAACATAACATCTACAATTTAATATATTGTCATTGCAACCCATGGAAGCGCTCAGATGCAATGTCACAATATTTTGGTCACCCTCATCCATCCACGAGAAATCCTAGGTACTACCTACCTACATCCCTGTTTTGAATTTGAAAAGTTCCAACCTACTGTGCACTGCTGCCAACTTCAAAATTTCAACAACCAATCATAGAGAAGAGAGCTGAAATTTAGTTGCGTTCATAAAATAATAAAACTGAATAAAATTGTCAATACATTTTTTATTTTTACACTTTACATAAACACTATATAAATTCTACAAATTAAATAAAGCAATGACTAAGCAGAAACTGCGACCGCTTCGTCTTCGTCGTCGCTATCTTCTGCAATTTTCTTGGTGATTTCCTTCTCGACGTACACGAAAGGGTCTATCTTCAGTCTCTCGGGGGACGGTGGACTTGTAATAATGCATCTGCAGACAAAAATGTATAAATAACATACATAATAGAGTGAACTGAGGTGTCAAGACTCCTCTGGCAATATTTGAATACTGATAGATAGATCAATGCTTTATTGAACATTCAAATAAAAATTAAACACAATACAAAAAAGAGAAAAATTTAATCTAATGCCACAAATGGCAGCCTTATCGCGCTCTCGAAAGCGATCCCTTCCGGGCAACCGTAGGAAAGAGAGGAAATCATAAAAAATACTACTACTGATAATATGAACAGCCAGGATCAACAGAATTATACCAAATAGAATTAACTGTGGAACTCCTTGGCAGAATATCTATTCTCCTTGAACTATAATTTGTCGGTCTTCAAGTTGAGAGTAAACCGGTAACCGGCTTCTTCTAGGAAAGCACGCAAGATCGTAGATTACAACGTTGCTTAACTTCAGGCAAGCTGTTAGTTAGTAAAACGTAAGCCAACCTCAAGAACCTATTAAAAAAAATTTTTTTTGGTCGTCCAATCAAGCACTGGCTATGCTGACTAATAAATTAATTTTAGTAGGTAGTAAGTTTGTGATACATTGCACACAATTAATTTTATCAGTTAAGTTGTCTCTTCTATAAGTTTAGGAAATTGTCTAACTGGACACATCACCATTTAGTCACTAAAATATAATTTACCTTGTAATAAAGAGACCTTCTCTCTTGGGACGAACGGACTGCAGATCTTTCAGCAGAGCTTCAATGTTTTCAGCTACCTGCTTAGGATCCATATTTAACTGTAACAACACCACAAAATATGCTTTGAATAGAGTACAAAAACCTTTTTACGTATGCAGAAGGTTTGATAACATTTGGCAAAACTGCACCCCCATCACAGATATTATAAAAAGTAAGTTCGTATGAGTGTGGCCAGCTCTGGTGTCCAAGGTGTGGTGGTGGTGTGTGGTGGAGTTTTCAAACCACCCTTAGGGCCTCTGACATGGCTAAACGACTGCCGTACTATGACAAACAACCTACAATTTAACGTGTCATCGGAACACGGAACTAACTGAGCTATGGGCGTTAAATACGGCCGAGATTCTTCTAAATGGTAAAACTCTGTAAAAGTAATGATAGCTGATTAAAATTGATCTTTCAAGTTCTATTGCAATTTAATTCTGCGGGGGAGTCAAGACCCTCAGTCATGAGGAAAAAGGACTCAAAGAGAGAGATTGCAAATTTAAGTGATAATGGTAATTTCATCAATGTGTATTACATACCCGTCCAACAGCCACCTGCACTGAACCAAAGTTATCTTGCTTCTCATCCTTCAGCACCCTGTACTGGGTGCCACCTGCAAACTTCTTCACCAGTGCCTTCAGGTCTGTATCCAGAGTGCCTCCTTTGATGGTTGGGAACTTCTTTTTCATGAGACCTCGGATGGGAACCAGCTCAGTGATGATGTTGGGGTGCGCTATTACATAGTCATACTCATACAGTTTGACTTGACCTTCCTGGAATTTGAGAATATTTTTTATTAGTGTTATGAAATTACATAATAAAAAATTTATAATGATGTAACACTTTAATAGTTGCACACTGAAAGGTAGACTTGTGGAGAACTATTTACTACTTAATATATTTATATTTTATACCATCGGTCTGTACCCATAACTGCAATAAATGATTTTGATTTTGTTTTTTTTTTATTTTGAGTTATAATAAATAAAATTGCTAGTGTTTTTTTATATCTTGTTGTGTCACCTCACAAATTGTATAGATCATATCGATACCTGCGCTAATCTTGGCATATCCTATGTGTTGATAAGATGCCAAACTAAAGTGATTTTACTGTATATGTTGCAGTCAAAGTTCATGACCAGTCCAAACTACTTATGACCAACCATATCAGTGAAAAATATTTGTAACATAGGTAAATTTAGTTTTTTAACTATGAGTAAGTACACACCTGTATTTTCTTAACAAGCTCCCCGCCCCCCACAGTGGTAGCCCCCGCCTCCAGCACCTCCTTGGCCATCTCGGGTCCCTTGCAGAAGGCCATCACCGTCCTCTCCTCGTCGCGGGGGAACGGGTGAGGGAGGAGAGATAGACGGGTGAAACTGTCCAAGAAGCGAGTCTGGAATAATAGAGTTTGATTGTTGTAGTGACTTCCAATTTTATGTTTAGGTGTGTGTATAACTTTCAAATAAAAAAAAATACTATAATAAAGTATGGAATATGGATATTTTAATTGAAGTAAACATCTGAGCAAGATCAGCAATTTGCTGCTCGCCCATTAATCAAATAAATAAGAACAGAGGTCATATATCGACGGGTTCCGGGCTAATTGTATTAAGCGACACTCTGGGTGATATAGACTTTTATACATAATTGGAATCAGAGAATTTTTCTGCATCGTTTGAGCTGGGTTTGGTGACGATCGGATCACTTTTTTGGCGCTTAATACAACCGCATTTTTGGGCCCATTTTTGGACTGCAATGTATGAAGTAACACAAAATATTGACAAATTTAGGAACTGTGTACTTAAGCTCACTACCAAATACCAGACAGTTGTTTGAACTATTTTTCCTGGAGCAAAAATTTACAGACAACACACGTTAAAGCATTTAGCCTGACCTTATAAATATATAAAAATGTCGCTTCATGCAATTAGCCTCTACGTTAAATTCTTATCCAGTGTCGGTTAATGCAATTAGCTTTACCTTATAAATAAACAAGAATGTCGTTTAAAACATTTAGCCTCTTGGTCAAATTCATACCCAGTGTCGGTCCATACATTTAGCTCTGTACATGAAATGTATGAGGTTGTCACTTCAACCATTTAGCTTGCAGTAGGACAATATGTCGGTCGCATAAACTATTTAGGATTACAACACTAAACATTTAAAAAACTTCATTATTCAAGTAGGATTGAAAACAATTTATTTAAAAAAATACCAGTCGCAATAATTAATTAGCCATACATTAATAAGTTTAAGATATGGTATTGAAATCAATTAGCTTAGGTTTGAAATATGACCAACTCTTTGATTAAGCTTATTATTTGCATGCCTAGGCGATTAAGTCATTTAGCTTGGAACAATAAATAATAATCATAGGCGGTTAAGTCATTTAGCCTGGAATAAGAAACAATAATCATAGGCGGTTAAGTCATTTAGCCTGCAATAAGAAACAATAATCATAGGTGGTTAAGTCATTTAGCCTGGAATAAGAAACAATAATCATAGGCGGTTAAGTCATTTAGCCTGGAATAAGAAACAATAATCATAGGCGGTTAAGTCATTTAGCCTGGAATAAGAAACAATAATCATAGGTGGTTAAGTCATTTAGCCTGGAACAAAAAAAAGTAATACTAGAAAAAAAAAAACAGATTATGGGGAATATGTTATAAAACAGTAATATCCTTCTTTTTACAAAAATAATGTGATTTGCTAATGTTATATTTTTTTTTCTAAAAATTGAAACTTTATTTAAACTGCTCTGGTTATGCTATGTTATAGTTTCAAAAATGTCGCTTAATACAATTAGCCCGGAACCCGTCGATATGTATATGTATATTAATGTAAATAGGAGGTAGCTTATGCCTTGCAGTGGGCTCTAATAAGTTGATTATGATGTATTAATAATAATAGTTAAATGCATGAAAATCAGGCCTATACCCTGCAGTGGGTCTCATTAGGCTGATGATGATGAAAATCAGTAATTATTCATAATAAAAGTTCTAATTATTTGTTATTAGAAATTTGCTACACTGTGTGGTTTGTTTGACTGGCTGTTTTATTGAAAAGCACCAATAACTATTAAAACTACATTGTTGTTACATAAAATCTGAAGCATATTTTTTCCTTTCTCAACTATAATTGAGTAATTGTGAATTTTGATATGGTGTATAAATTTTATCTTAAAACAACAAACAAATAAATCTTACCTTCTTAGCAGCAGTCATATCAAACTCAATCTGTGCAAACACATATGCATCAGGCTGGTTGTACATGGTAGGATGGTGGGTCTCCTGGTGGGCCTTTACAGCATCTTCCGCAGAGTACAGCACCCATCTGTAGTACTTCAGCGGGTACACATTGTCTTTGGGAATGGGCTTTTGCAGGTCATCTGTATGCTTGTTTACAACTACCTTTGATACTCTGGAATTAAAACAGGATTTTATGATAAGATTTTAAGCAAATGTATAGCTTGGTGGACTAAGCCATTATTGTTTTGCTATCATTCTCACTAGTGTGTCTATGTTTGTGTCTGTATGCTTTTTCCTTATCATTCTTATGGGTACTTTAGTATTCTGTGATCATGCTCATATTGTTTAACCAATTATAACGAAGTAGGAAGGACTAGGTACTAAGGCTATGGGTACATATATGGTGTGTGTAATGTCTCGGAATATTTATTTATTTATTTATATAGGTCTTTTGACATTAAATACTTTAGCCCAGATTAAAGTGAGGAACACTGTGGGGTGTTAATAGTACATAATTAAGTCATCAATTGGTATTTTAGTTACCTGCCCTTTCCTCTTTCATTGTGAGGAATAAATCCAATTTTAGTAACTTCAACCTTGACTTTCTTAGCACGGGCCTTGGCTCTCGTGCCTTTACGGGCTGCATAGTACACAGCCGCAGTATGAATGGATCTCTGCAAACAAAATAAGCAACAAATTGTAACATTGGATTTTATTTACAGTGGGACTTATACCTTTTGCTTAGCAATAGGTTACTACAATTTTTTTGTGTTTTAAAACTTGAATAGCATTAATTTATTGTTGAATACTAACCAGATTTGCCGCATTAGAATTGTAAAGCGATAATGAAGTGCTGAACATGGATCCTGAAATTTATAAGTTTCATTTTAAATATATGCTGAAACTGGAATAGATTTTAGCAAATATTTTAAGTAGTGAAACTTACGGAACAAAGATCCAGCCATGGTTATAGAGAATATCACTGGGTTTTTACGATTTTCTTTAATAATATAGCAATATTTATTTTTGTTTAAAAAAAAAAAATTCTTAGGTTATCTATAGACAAAGAACATCATTTTTAAAAATTAACCTAATGTCAAAGTCATTCTGACATTGATGGTTGACGGTTAAATTTCAAAATTGTCTATGGTTCACAACAAAGCCGACGCATTTTCAAAACACTTGCAATTTGTGAGTTTTTCCAATAAAATAGAATATAGGCAGCAATATGAATTAAACTAAGACTGATTTGCGTAGTATATTTAATGACAAGTGTAAAAGTGCAATATGGAGACAGTAAACTACAGTTTTCTAGCGATATCGCTATGTGTTTTGCTATGGGGTGTGGCCGGCCAGTATGAGTGGCAAATACGAGATTCTTTTGACGAAATTAGAGGCAAAATGGATAAGATAAATCCAGACAACTGTTTTATCAGTCATCTAGATGATCTTTATTTACCAGAGGACTCTGTTTCGCATCACCCAGATGTGAAAGAGATAAACATCAATCCAGTTTTTCCTAACCGAACTGCCATGCTTCATTTACATAATATGGCCATGAACCGAGCGTTTTTCTGGAGTTACATCCTTCAGTCGAGGTTTATTCGACCCGCCATCAACGACACCTACGACCCCGGCATGATGTACTACTTCCTGTCGTCAGTAGCTGATGTTTCTACTAACCCTTACATTAACGCCAGTTCGATTTACTTCTCCCCGAATATGTCTTACACATCATCGTACAGAGGGTTCTTCAACAAGACTATGCCTAGATTTGCGCCGCGAGCTTACAGAGCAGATGACTTCAATGATCCTGTCCATTTACAGAAGATTTCTACTCTGAATACTTTCAATGTTGAAGATTTAGGAGCCTTTGACCCAGACAGCCTGTCCAAGGACTATACGTCAGAGTTCTACCGCATCAATGAGTGGTACAAGAAGTGGCTGCCAGACCGAGTGGACAGGAGACATGATACTAAGACAACATATCAAGTAGAGATTAGATATGCCAATAATACAAACGAAACATTCACTTTCCACGGCCCTCCTGGGAATGATGAGGTTTGTATGATATTTATCAATTAATAAATTCCCTTTTTTATTTTTTACAGACATTTCACCAACCAAGAAATGTATTTATAATAAACTTTTATCTAGATTTTTTTTTAATAGTATCGCTGGCAATGTAATGGCATGTCATGTAATGCTCTATTATATTTTCAATTAGTCCTTGCAGTTCTCTTAATTTACTAATTTGCTATTCTTCATAATATAAAATGCCTCCACTCTCCAGGTGCCAGGTCCTGTGAACTGGACCCGCCCCTACTTTGACTGTGGTCGGCTGAACAAGTGGCTGGTAGCCGCTGTATCTCCAGTAGCTGACATCTACCCGCGACACACTCAGTTCAGACATATTGAATATCCCACGTAAGTACTAGTTCTATTTGTTTACTATGGGCAGTATAATCAACACACTATGATTCATTGAGTCATTCTTTAACATGGAGATTTAAAATAAATACAAACAATATGGAACAATTATTACATATATTATATTCAATCAAATGAGACCTTTTATCTGAATATCTGTGTTTTGTCTTAATTTTACCATAATCTGTTAAGGTACTGAGTATGACTTTTAGTATTTTGTAAACTGAATGAAAAATCACTTAGTATTAAAATTAATATGTATTCAAGATGATGTTTAAACTAGTCAAGTTAATATAGACATGTGTGCTTCCCTGCATTATAAAGGCACTATTATTACTTCATTTGCTTTACTAATAGCAGCCATACATGATTACTAAATGAATGCATAGATGTGACATGAGTTCATAAGTATGCCCCAGGTATTGTTCCATGCAGGGTGTCTATTTGCAATCATGCATTGTTTCATGTGCAGTCAATCCATATTATGATATCATACTTGGTTGATTAGTATATGAAACTTACAAATAAACATATTATTAGATGTTAGTTACAACACAATAAATGTTATGTTGTTGTAAGGGCATATACTTATGTACCTGGAAGATATCTATTTACTCTAATTTAAAAGGTTACCAAGCTGTAGTTTGCAGAAAACATGACTTCTAGTACAGTGATTTAAATGTCTACCATAAACTTATCAAAAAGTTGATCAATGAAACCTTACCACAACTTTATTTGTAGCTCTTCACTACATAGTATAAAGCAAAGTCACTCCCCGTGTCTGTCTGTGCTTAAATCTATAAAACTCAATGGATTTTGATGCAGTTTTTTTTTAATAGCTAGAGTGATTCAAGAGGTAGGTTTATTTGTATAATAAAAGTGTGAAGCCACTGGAAAAACTAGTAGCAAATAAAGTAAAAATCATATTTATTATAAATCAATAGTAACTTTATAATAGGCAAGAAAAAAAAACTAAAGTTTATTTATTTCCCTTACAGATACACAGCAGCAGTAGTAATGGAGTTGGATTATGACAGGATAGACATAAACCAGTGTCCTCCGAGTCAGGGGAATGATCGACCGAATAGATTTGCCTCCACAGCCCGGTGTAAGGAGACTACTGAGGTAATATATTGAATGAATGAATGAATTATTTACTGTCTGGCTAATTACTCTAGTTACTGCCCTAAATATTTTTTTCTCTTAGTAATGCTCAATTAACTCTACTATTGGTTGAATACAGGCTTATTTATGCTTTTGTATCATTAAAAATAATTTGCTCGAAACTGTTACAGCCTATAGTTTTCTTGTTTCAATAACTTCATACTTTGATAAAATGACTTGTAGACATCGATGAAGCTAGCATATTTTAGTAATGGGACAGCAAAGTTACTTTGAATGCAAGAAGCATTGTATATTACAAAAATCCTGGCAGAAAAAATATCATTTATGTGTTTAGTGCAACCTACCAGTTAGTGTATAGTTTAGTATCAGTTTAGTGTCTAGCTGACATGGACATCCAACCCATCCTTTATCAACCTTTCACATGAGAATACAGTTGGTATTATATAAACATTAGTGAATATGTTGCATGAGGTGTAACAAAAGGCATTTGTAAATAATATTGTGTAAAGGAATGTATAGATATTCATAGGCCTGTCTCCACTAACTATTTTTTTTATGATTGTTAGTGTGAGCCCCTGCACGGGTGGGGCTTCCGTCGCGGCGGCTACCAGTGCCGCTGCGCGCCCGGACACCGCCTGCCCGGCGTGGTGCGCCGCCCCTACCTAGGGGAGGTCATCGAGCGGGCCACCGCCGACCACTACTACAACAACTTCGACTGTCTCAAGATCGGATGTCAGTATCAATTAATTAATAAATATTTCAGGACAGAGCACACAGCGCCATCTAGCCCCATACCCCATACTAACTATATATTATTTTTTGTAAATACATACATACTTATTATACATTAAAACAACCAGACTCAACACAAGTAATTACAAATTTTAATATGCAATTACTTGTGTCTTGAGGGAATCGAATCCGCACCCCCAGATTAGAAGGCAGAACTACTAACTAAGCTAACAGAGCAGTCAATGTATGAATTCTTACTATTTATAGATCATGAGATGGGGGTGTGGATTTCGGAGGATTCAGACATCTAATGATTACTCACGTTTTTTATTAAGGTATACAGGGGTTCCCCGGATGGAGCTAGGGTACTTTTGTTGCATATATTTGCTGGAAACCAATTTTGTATGTAGTATAATTTTTTTGCATCATCGTCCGAATATAACTTATCTAAAAACATAGCTATCTCAATGATTACTCCCTTCGTGATAGCTAATCGAGACCCAGTTGTTTGCGAGCGAAGTGAGCGCAAATTTTTAATTTTAACACAGTCGAGATAGCTAATGATGTTAATTAAATCTTTTATGGGCATATTAGGCATGTAAGTATCCAAAAAGCGAGTGTGGCTCAGCCGTTCCAGTGTTAGCTTTTCATCCAGATGCACCATGGTTCGAAACCAGCCCTACACCTATGACTTGTATTTTCAAGTTTTGTGTGGATTTGCACTCGCTTAACGGTGAAGGAAAACTTCGTGAGGAAACTGACATGTTTGAGGACCACAATATCCGACGACATGTTGTGTCTTCCGTGGAAGGACCTGGATGCCCACCACGATGTATCTGCCCAAGAGAACTCCCCTAACGAATTAATTCTGCGGGGGAGTCACGACCCTCAGTCATGAGGAAATACGACTCGAGAGAGAGAGAGAGATAGAGATAGAGAGAGGTAAGCGTGTTACAACACCCTAGACTGCAGCAATGCTTAATATCAGGCTGCCAAACAAATAAATACGATATATTATTATCTGTAGGGGTACAGCGTCTGCCGGTGCAGTGGGAAAAGGCGCACCCGTTCTTGCGCGCGCTCTACATGGACAAGTACTACGAGTACGTGAACACGTCGCGCGGGCCGAGCGCGCTGCACGCCCCGCGACTCAACGTGTACGAGGCGCTCAACTTCATACGCGGCGTGCAGCCGCATAACTGCTCCAAGTAAGTTGCGTGTTGAACTTTGTATCCGCCTCCTTGGTCGAATCAATTTGCTAGAGGACCGGGATATGTCCGGCTCGGACACTAGAGACAATGAGACTCCATTACACTGACTAGAAACCTTCCACAATATCCCTTCGTCCCAGCAAGGATAGGGTTCGCGGGCAATACTCTGAGATTTATTTTCACAAAGCAGCCTATGACACTAACAGAATCCTTTACTATGAATATTAGCTGTCATTCTGCTGCGGCTTGTTTCATGTTATGATATATATTCATCAAGTAGGCGAAGCAGCGTGTAAAATTATGTGTTGTTTGTCAGATACAACCCGACGGACCTGTTCCTGAATGGTGACATCGCGTTCGGTGCGGAGGAGCAGCTAGAGAACCAGGCCAAGATGGCGCTGCGACTCGCCAACTTTATCAGCGCTTTCTTACAGGTGAGTTAACTAAATAAAATGAATCATATTTCATAACATCCCAGCTCCATCTTACTCTATACTAAGCATACCTACTATGTAAAATAATGTGTTGACTGTAAGTTACTGCGCTGATAATTAGAAGCATAAGCATAAGATTACCTCCTCCAGCTGAGTGGTAAAATTCATCACTTAATTTTGTATAGTGTTTTTTTATTTATGGGGTTTGTTCGCTGAGTGATCATATCGCCTTATAAACACAATCACAAGAGTATCTAGTTTACGAGTCTTACTAACAATTTAACGCTACGTCTTTAATTTTTACAACAATTCAGATTATTTGAATACTAGTGGACACACGCGGATTCGCTCGCATTATTTTGAGATACAAAGTAGCTCGTGACACTTCAAAGACCTCATACTACCTATATACCACAAATCATAATGATCCGTGCAGCGATCCGTTTTTGTGGAATGAGCGTTTATACAAACAGACACAAATTCTAAAACTGCTAAAACGTGTTCTATTATGGATTTAAAGTATACCCACATTTTTTTTTCTAATATTCTCCATGTTCATATTTTTGACCCTCTTCAGTTTTATGTAATTGGCTTCAACAGCCGTTTTGATTATTATTAAATATTTATTTATTTAAATTTAAACAAACATTATATGTATAGATAGAAGATATAGATTAACTGAAGATTATTTAAATCAAAAAATAAAATACGATTGAGAGTGGCCAACTCTGCTGGCCTGAGTTCTCTAACGACTGTAGTTCACTAGATATCACGTTAAAAAGCTGCTGAATTTATAAAAGTAGGAAAAACATTAAATCAATGTCCTCTCGTCTCCCAGGTGTCAGACCCGCAGGAGGTGTTCAGCGGCAATCGAGTGGCAGACAAGCCCCTCACGGAGGACCAGATGTTCGGGGAGACGCTCGCCGTCGTGCTCGGGGACTCCAAGATATGGTCCGCAGGTACACGTCCGTCACTTATAATAACTTCAACATCATCATTATCCACAGCCCTTGGGATCTACTGCTGGTTAATAGGCCTCCCTTTGTATGTGCCATCTGCCATAATAACTTACAGATTGCCGGTTCCAACGGAAGACCAGCGCTGGATCCAGCAAATGCTGAGCTGGGGCCGGATTGTGACATGAAACGTGTACTTGTAAATATCTTTATATTTTAATGTGTTCTGTATCTCTTGTTGTTTCGTGGCCCAATAAATGTATTTTATTCTTATAACTTGTTTATAACAGTCTTCACAAAAGTAGAGAAATTCATAACTCGACTTCCTCACTCATAAAACTGACTCAATGAGTCGATCAGGTTTTCTCTCTCTCTCTCTCATAACGAAAGTATGAAGTCTGGGGAAGTAACTTAATAAAATTGTAGACAGTTTGATGAAAACCGATTGTAAGTATAATCAAATCAATTAGAACGTTATTGTTGACAAGCATCACCAACTAATAAAGAAGTAATAACTTACAAGCGGCTTAAAAAAATATGACACACAACACAAAAAGCGATTTAATCGGAGTTAAAATTAATTGCGCTCTATTTTCTTGCAAAAAAAAAGCGGTTAACCAGTTCAGGTAGTATATATTTATATATATTAAATGTGTAAATGTGTACGTCTTTCTCTTTTGTCCCTTTTATAAATCCAAACAATATTCCAGGTACATTCTGGGACCGCAACAAGTTCACGAACCGCACTTTCTTCGCTCCCTTCGCGTACAAGAAGGAGCTCAACACCAGGAAGTTCAAACTGGAGGACTTGGCCAGGCTCAATAAGACAGGTTAGTATATTCTACTTCCACACTGCATTATTATCTTGGTCATACATCAATACCTGGCTAGCATTTAGTTAAAGCATATTATTTTAAGTATATTATTTTTAGTACACAGAATATATGCACAGAGTGTAAATATCGCTATATTTTATTATGTCCAATTGTTCATGACCAGCACAAAATTCAAAAATGAAAAGTTAGAAAATGTAACTTATAATATGTCTACTGCTAACCCCAAACTAATTACTATCGAAAGTATTGCTGTTATTTAAATAAATTTGTAATACAGCCCTACGAACGACACTAGGTTAAAGGTATAGCTTACAATGTTCTGGATTTAAAATGGCTCTTAGACTATGCTGCCAAAACACATCGTTAAAGGGTGCTTGGCAACTTGGTGTAAGTAGAGCCTTACAACTATCAACATCTATTCTCAGAGGAGGTGTACACCAACAAGCCGTGGTTCCAGTTCCTGAAGCAGCGCTGGTCCACCAACTTCGACAGCCTCGAGCAGTTCCACCTCAAGATGAAGATCAGAGACGACACGCTCGGCAAGTACTTGAAGAAATACGAGAGGTGAGGGAACTAACTTGCCTGTATACATGTAGTATAATAGTTAGTACCTTATATAGCACCAAAGTAAATGTACAAACAAGTTATATGACTGATCGAAAGCATAATTTTAGCTGATTCTGCTGTTCTGAAAGTTATGATGTTTCAACTCCAAGTTCAACAAGTTCAGGCACCCCACTACAGAATATATATGCCCAGGCTGATGTGTTGTCGGTACGAAAACTTTTTATATATGAATGTATAAGAAGATATCATAAAAATACTGTACCAAACGCCACATGTATAAATGACAGGAGAAGACCACAAATCCATGCTGCACCGCTGGTTCACCGAAGATATGCGCAAAAACAGTATAACGTTGTTTCCACTAATTTGTATAATGCAGTTAATAAATACAAAAATATTCATATACTTTCAAATCGGGAGGTGAAAGTGGTAATATTAAACTGGTTAAAAGATTTAGATTACAATGATATAGAAAAGATGCTTGAAAGCTTTTATTTTTAAAATTTGAGTAGGTAATTGTTACAAAACTTATTCTATCTCTACAATAACTACACTTGTTGATAATGGTGTACACTCACAATTACAGGTAAAAGCATACACAGTAACAATAATTATGTACATGCACTGGGCTTGTCACACACACACACCACACACGCACACACACACACACACCACACACACACACACCACACACACACACAAACAAACACCACACACACACACACACACCACACACACACGCACGCACCTTACATTTACAATAGGTCTGTCATCCCATCTTAAATGTTTGGCGGTATTCAGACCTATTTAAACACAGATAACAGTATACACCAAACCACAGACTTACAACAAAACACCCAAATAATGTTATACATCCAGACGGTTTCTTGTTGATTTAAATTGGAATTCTACTTGGATTATATTAAATTATAAGACGAGCACATTTTACATGTATACTGAAATTGTTTTTCAAAATTGTAACTTCTAAGCCAAAATAATTTTTAATACTTGTTTAATTTAATTAAGTTACTAGAATTAATTAGGTACTTATTTTTATGTCAAGCTAAATGGGGAGAAGCCATCGGCAACCGAAACACAGTTATAAACTAGTTCGGATGCCTTTGGATTTTCATACAATGTTATGCCATAAGTACGAGTATAATGCAAAATAAACAAATTTCATTTCATTTCATTGTTGTTGCAGTGACATCCCTAAAACTTGAGTGTTTTATCGTACCAATGATAGAAAAAACAAAATATATGTGGTTATAATCTAAATACATAACCATGTATTTAGATTATAACCACATATATTTTGTTTTTTCTAAGCAATATGGCTCGCGCTTGACTACAAATCGCGTAACTTACAGCTTAGTGTGCTTGCCTAGAATAAACTGATTAACTCTAAATTCGAAGTCTGTTAAATTAATTATACCAATCGGAATAGATAATCCGAAACCTCTGTAATCTCTGTATTAATCTAATCTACTGGTTTTGTCTCTGATTTTTTCACACATCAGCGTGACTATCTTCAGTTACGATTAAATAAATAAAATAAATAAATAATCGTTTATTCATATAAAGAACTTAAACAAACTTTCTATTTATTTATTTATTTACAATTTAATTAAAACGGCGCGAGCCAATTACATTAATTAATAAAAGAGAACAAAACTAATAATACAAATACTTAATTAAAATTGAGATAAAAGGTCATTCTAAATTAAAATATTAGTGTGTCAAAATCTTAAACATATTATGGTCAACATTTTATACATAGTGATATCTATGTACATACCTAGTTACATAAATAGAGAGTTTTTGGTTTCTTTTGGCTAATCCAGGTAGGTATAACTGGGCTATGCGCTAGGTATCCTGGGATCCTGTGATGCAAAGCCGCTTAAATAATAATAATAAAAAAATATTTGTGTCTTTGGGTGTATTTTAAAATTTCTTAGTATCTATTTATCTCCCATGTGTCCAGATTCCCCACGTCGTACCGCGCCGCCAGCCTGCAGCACGGGCACTGGACGCGGCCCTACTTCGACTGCGCCGGCCACCTGCAGCAGTGGGTCATCACGTACGCAGCGCCCTTCTTCGGCTGGGACAGCGTTAAAGTTAAACTGGAGTTCAAGTGAGTGCCATAATACGTCTATTCTATATATTTACCAAGTTACGACGCGTACGTTGCGTTGCGTACGTAAGTTAAAATCCAGATAGCAATGTAACTTGTAGGAACCTTCTATTCTGTCTAGATAAAGAATAATGAAGAATAAATTTATTTACCTTAACAATTAACTTAAATAACATGTTTGACTAATCTAACTAAGAATAGGTACTGCATTTTTGATATGCCTGTAGGTTCTAAAATATAAAATATAGTTTGTAGGTTATAAAAGTAAACACAAGTTTTCTACAAGTAACTCTAAGTTGTCATCATTTTTTTTTATTAAATTTAAACCACCTCTCTCTAAAACAAATACAAAGACCTCTCTATGAAATATCGCTTTGTTAATTTATTCACTTGTGTTATGTTGTGATCCAATGCCATCTACAAAGTGTTTTCATATAGGTATTTCATCGTATATTTCAAACAATCTACTATTTTATTCCCAGGGGCGTGGTAGCAGTGACGATGTCTCTCACGTCTCTGGACATCAACCAGTGTCCTGACAAGTACTACGTGCCGAATGCTTTCAAAGGAACTGACAAGTGCGACCGGATGTCTTCTTATGTGAGTACATACAATGCGACAAAAATATATTTTTTAAAGAACTGATTAGTTAATCATTGTTTTAAGTAATGGCAATAACTGAAACACAAAAAAACATTGACCATCTAATCATTGCTTAACTTTCGTAGAATTATAAAAGATAACATAATATTTTAAAAAAGTGTCTAGACATACAGATGTCACTTTTTATATTCCGTGGTGAAAACCGTTATTTCACATATTTTTTAACCAACTTCAAAAAAGGAAGTGTCAAGTCTTCTAATCAAGTTTTTTTTGTAAATCTTATGTTTTTTTTTAATTCCCAGTGCGTGCCAATCCTGGGTCGCGGGTTCGAGGCGGGCGGCTACAAGTGCGAGTGTCTGCAAGGATACGAGTATCCATTCGAAGACCCCATCACATACTACGACGGACAGATAGTGGAGGCAGAGTTCCAGAATATTATAGCCAATAAAGAGACCAGGATTGACATGTTCAAGTGCAGATTTGCCGGAGCGGCCGCCATACACAGTAGTTTGATAACTGTAGCCACTGTTATGATGCTGCTTCTCAAATTACGATAGAAAATGTGCCTTAAATATAGACAAAATAAGGTACCTTTTCGTTTAACCAGTAAGATCCAAATGTAATCTTTTCCAGTGCCCGAACTAGATATTTTTTTAATTCGACTTCAGTATTTCATTGGCCTATTTTTAAAGAATTGACAAAATAATTTAATAATGATAGGTGTGTAGGGTACCTATGGATGAAAAATCTGAAGTAACAGAAATGTAATCGTATTATATATCAGTTATCATGATATTATAGATGGGGCTTGAAGGCAGCGTTACATAATTTTAAAATAGAATAACATCATAGTTTTTTACCATTACAACTTTCGTGAGACATTTTATCAATATTTACTAACTAAAACACTTTTCACTCACGTGTAATTCGCGTATAATGTTTACGCGTTTCGGGTGTAATGACACCCATCATCAGAATGTGTAAACAACATACGCGAATTACACGTGAGTGAAAACAGTTTTAGTTACATATTAACAGAATAGTTTTATAATATTTTAATATTAAAACTTTCGTGAGACATTTTATCAATATATTAACTAAACGGTTTTCACTCACGTGTAAATCGCGTAAGTTGTTTACGCGTTTCGGATGTTATGACATCCATCTTCAGAACGTATGTTCTGGGACCGCGGCAGCACGCAGACTGTAGTCTGTAGTCTGCATGCTGCCGCGGTCCCAGAACATACGTTCTGAAGATGGATGTCATAACATCCGAAACGCGTAAACAACTTACGCGATTTACACGTGAGTGAAAACCGTTTAGTTAATATATTGAGTTTTATAATAATTGCTGTACCTTGTTATTATGTAACTCAATGATATCAAAAGAATCTCTATTAATGTGTAACTTGACGCAGCTATTCATAATGCAGCTAAAATATTAAATTTATAAAATTTTAATCTCATTTACATCATATGACATTATCTCATATTTTAGCACAAAAATGACCTCATATAAAAATGAAAAAAATTGGTTTGATCAACCAAAATGTATGTGATTCATGTATTCAAAAGAAATGTATTTACTTTTAAGTTTTAGTTAAGTTTTATATAATTATATCTGTGTATTTTATAGAGATTTACACTCTTTTAATACAAAAGTATTATTTGTATTTTTTATATTAGGTTCTAAGGATTATTTTTTTTAATTTTCGTACACATTTTATCACTTTTATTACAAGACTAATGTACTTATTATTTTGCTACTCTCTATATTTTCTTCTTTCTGTTCTTCTGAGTCTATGCTTAGTAAACATACTATTTTCTAAACCAGTCAGAAATTATTCCAAATTAACTTGACTTTGAAGAATAATTTGCATGTTTTCTTAAATCAATATTTTTCATTGTGTACTCGAAATAATACAATTATAAAAGTGAGTACACTAGATATGGTTATTTCATTGATATTAAAAGCATCTGCATATCCAAAGTAGACTGATCTTTTTGTGTGAATATCATCACATTTTTTGTATTAGTATGATAGATCTAAGTATAAGTTTAAATCTAATAATCTGAAAAATACTGCAGCTGAATCTTACAGCAGCTATAATCATTATATGTACAATGTTCTATATTGTATAATATGTTAAATTATATTTTTACACACAAACATTAAATCATATGACTAGATAATATTTTATTCATTCATATGATAAATGAAAACAAATAACTTTTGTGAACAGTTTTGTAAATTGTATTGTATGTATTCAATATGTTACACTCAGTGTAGTTACATTTATACATTAGGATCACAAGTATGGAAAACTTAATTATGATAAGAAAAAATAATTTTATGTTTCGTGACATTTACTTGATATTGTTTCTAATTTTTAAATCAATTGGCCATTGTACAAAAAAATGCAAATTTTTGTTATAATCATTAACACTTAAAAACTGCAAATGACTGAAATGTAATCAAAACCGTCCACTTTATGCCTTATACTATTTTTATTAAAGTTTACATAATATATTGCTTTTTATTTTCTTTGCCCAGTTACATGTCTTCAGGTAAACTGAAACAATTAGAATTTTGGGTTTAGGTATTTGTACATTAGTAATGGATAGAGTATCACAAGAAACCTAGAACTTGGACAAGTTTTTGGTGAAGTATTTGTTCATCAAATCGGTTGTGTTGTTCGAACTTGAAGAAATTCATAAAATAATGGTAAGCTCCCTTAGTCTAAGGTGTAACATGCTTGCCTAGAAGAGACCGATTTATTTGATGATTTCTGGATTGTTATTCTCAGGGAACAGGGTATCCCTGAAGCCTGGTAGGGTTCCAAAGCTAAAATTAAGTTAGTTTAGAAAGTGATTCATGTAGGATTTTGTATAAATGAATTTTTTTTTTCTTTCTCCTATAATGTATAATACGTAGAATTTCCTCTGTATACTTACGGCGCAATTTCATCGCTCCTGATTATCTTGCTTCTTGCATAAACTAGGGCTCCGACCAGGCCGAAGTAAATGGCTATGTACAACAGCATATACACTATCGCAACCCCTCGAAAGAACCCCATTTTCTATTAAGTACTAGTCTTATCATCTTATCATAGTTGGTTTTCAGTTTTAATTATTTTATTGAAGCAAACATAAAGCTATTGTATGTATTGGTTACTGGTTACTTATCTGATTGATGCTCGAAGATTGGTTACAAATTTTTAGACATTTTAATTTTTGAGCTTTGGGCCTTCGACTTCAACTTTTCTTAAAATATGACTTGGCATACGATCATGAATGAACCTATAATCCTACTAGGTACTCTATCTACGCATACGATATATTTTTGGTCACTGAAATAAATAAAAGTAAAGTTTATGTCGTAGTTTCCTAAGGTGGCTAATTTTAAATTTCCCACAAAAGTAAATTTTTTGTACAAAAACCTTAAAAATATTGGATTTTGAACGCACTATTGCGTGCTATCGCGCTTATCAATGACAGCTCATTTGACACTTGACAGTGACATTGTGGCAAAACGAAGGGCAATGCGGGGCGGTCGCGATTACTTTGAAAATAAATAAAATTCAAAATAAAACCCCATAAAAACAAGGTGAGCTCTTCCATTTACCAAATTAACACCTGGTTTATTCATCCCCTTTTTGTAAAATTAGCTTTTTATACAGGAAAAACAGTGAATAACCTTGACACCTATCATCTGTGATCTCCGTACGTAACAGAACTAATACCTAGTCTCATGGATTATTATGCAAATTACGACAGCAGGGTGCTCTACTAGATTAATATAGCTTATGTAAAACTCTTGCAGCCATAGCCTCGTCTTTATAAACAATATTTACAACATCGCTTTCACTCACATTATTTATTCCTACACTGGGTTCCTACTTGTTTTCAATACGAAAACATGTCATACCTACCTACATACGTTGCAAAGCTATTGAATTTATTTTGTATTATGCCTACATATCATGGTTACAAAGCATGTATGAAACACAAGCTGTATAGCATTTATTTACATTTCAGAAAAAATGGCTGCTTTTGCAAGGAAAATGGTAAACCAGCTGAAAAGCAAAGAATTTAGAGAATATTTGATGAGGTACCTAACTATTTACTTACATTATTCTAATATTGTAGCAAAAGTTGTATGATCCCAGAAAACACATAATATGGCATAAACTGGGAGTAGGTACTTATAATGTAATTTTCATTTCAAATACCTACTAATTAACTTCTTGTGTTCTGAACCTGCTACAAAACTGGTAAAATAAGTTGGATTCCATCAATACAAATTTATAGTCTCAAAAAAAAATTAAGATTATTATAAATGTTTTCTTATATGTTTTCAGCACACATTTCTGGGGCCCCGTTGCCAACTGGGGAATACCTCTAGCTGCTTTAGCTGATATTAAGAAAGATCCTAGTTTTATTAGTGGAAAAATGACTTTTGGTAAGATTCACAATATACATACTATTCATATTTCTTAAGTGTTTAAATAGTTTACTTTCAACAGTTAATTAGCACTTGCAACAATCATACAATTTCAGGAGTAATTAAACAAATAATTGTTAAGTGGATTAAGCAAAATATAGGTCTAATTGATTATTCTTCTTCTTATCGAATGAGAGTGGCCACCTCTGGTGTCAAGAGTTTATCAAGCCACCAAAAGGGCCTCTGACATGGTTTCACAACTTTCGTACTAGACAAACAACCGGGACCTACAATTTAACGTGTCATACGACACACTGATTCACCCAAAATGGAATGCTACTAATGATTATTAATTCCAGCTAACAGGGTAATTGGTAACTAACACTAAATAATAATGTTTTTTTTTTGTAATAATACAATTTTATTCATGAAATATAGTTACTACTTTATGTTTTGCGTTTTCAAATATAGCCTATTCTATTTTAAAGAAAAATGACCACTAGTCATCATATTCAATGTTACTAGTTTCCATATATAAAAAAGTACTCTGTGGTTACTAGTAATTATATAAATGAAGAATATTCATGAATAAAAAACAGTCATTATATGCAAAGAAATCCCCTCACCTAAATGTATAAATAAATAAATTAAGTCCTTCATCATAAACAATAGTGTTGAATGTCTCTTTAGCTTCATTCATTAATTAATACTGCTTTTTTATTTATTAGAAACATGTTTTTAAATGATATATTTACTTTTAATTATAGCATTATGTAGTGACCTTCAATGTAACTGAGAGATAATATTACTTATTATTTACTACTTGGAATAGTGACTTATTACACAACCTACCTTGATCCCATCATGATTGCTTATCAGTTGTGACTTTACAGTTTTAATGATAGCAGACAAATTCCAAGTATTTCTCCATTGTGTGAATTTTTGTGTGTAGTGTTGCTTTGCTGTGTTTATTACAATACTCTTTATTATTTATAAAATTAAAATTATTATTCACTACTGCACACATTCAAATCAAATTTGCAGACTAAAATACTGTAGATTAGAATAGAATATAACTTTAATGTACACCATAAAACACAGAAATTACATAAACAGAGAAATATACTTAGATTGAAGTGCTGCACATTGGGGGGTGTATCGCCTTAGGTGATTTATTCCAGGAAACCTTTCAAATGGACATCCATTCTGTAGTGTCAAGATATCTGATAATATATCTTGCTAAGTCAGTCTGTACTAGATTTTCATGTAATAATCTTGGTGGTAGATAACATATTATATAACACTTGTACAAACAACTGAGGATCAAACATATTCAGGATTGCATTGCGTAGATTTGATAATATCGTACACCAGCCACAGATTAATTATACTTTCGTGCTACACTTAAGTTTAATAAAATAAGTTCACCACTGATTTTGTCAAATATTCTAATTTATATTCACACTGGAGAGGAGGCCTGTGCTCAGCAGAGTGTGATCACAGGCTGATATGATGATGATGATGGCGATTCTAAAATAATTAAGATTTCAACTACAAAATGAAATCACAAATACCTTCGCCTGAATTCCCAACATATCTTAACAACTCCCCAATCTTAATCAATTTACGACGTCTATTCAAATCAAGTGTGTCTATAAAAGCAGCACTTTAATTGTTTACAGCACCATAAACTATAAACCATTATCTCAAGTGCCTCACTTATCTCAGCAGTGGCTTGATTTGCCACACAATAAAATACTAGCCAGATATAAGATAGAGTACTCAATTTATCATAAGCTTGTCATATTTATTTTTGACAATGTGAAACTAGATTTCAATGGATAAAAATAATGATTAAGTCATTCATAAATTTGCTATTTGTATCCATGTTTATGACGGTATTGTTTTAGATTAATTATGGCACAAGAATAACATAGATAGATAGAAAACACTTTATTATAAACACCAACAAGAATAAACAAAATGGAACATACATAACTTAAAATTTGTGTCCTAATTGGCGACCTGAAAGCGATTTCTTCCAGGTAACCAATCCGGCAGAAATATAGTCTGTGTAGTTTGAAGTAATATATTGATTTAATATTAACAATATTACTATTTTTTGATAAATATCTTGTGGGAGACGTAATAATACTATCATTAAAATAAATTAAAAATATAACGTATAATAAATATGATATATAAAATAACACGTTAATTTGTAGATCCTGGATGTATGGCATAGTATGTATAACCCTCAACACCAGAGTCGATTACTCTCATATAAAATCATCTAAATACTTTATTATCTTAACAATAATTTATATCCCTCTACCACACAACTTCTCCACTTGCAGCTCTCTCCCTGTACTCGCTGATGTTCATGCGGTTCGCGTGGCGCGTGCAGCCTCGCAACATGCTACTATTCGCCTGCCATCTCACCAACGAATGTGCGCAACTCACGCAGGGAGCCAGGTTCATCAACTACCACTATCTAGGGGACAAGAAGGTAGAACACAAAGTGGAGACGGCGACGCAAGTGGATGTAGGTAAGGTAGAAAGTAAGGAAACAGCTTAGGGAGGTAAACGATTGCCTGGGATAGTGACTTTTGTAGACATTCTTGAGAGTTTGTGTACAATTTTTGTGAGTGCTCTGAAGTTTCAATGTTGAAAAGCAAAATTAGGTTTGTTCTTGTACCGTACGAATAATACCCGAGGGCTCATAAAGATTTGACACTTATATTATATAAAAATTGTAATGCCAGATGGTGATCAGATACGCATGTATGTATAATCGAACGTACATTTTACACGGTAAGTGACGAACGAATAACTTCAAACTTAGAATACCGAAATCTAAAGTGTTACTGATCTATACATATAATAAAGTCATGGGAATTCTTTGCACGAAACAAGTCCCCATGACAAAAACTATAACTTAATATAGAATGATTTTTAAATCTTAATGTTGCGCGATTATAGCGTTTTAGCTATAGGACTTGTTCATGAAAAGAATTCCCTAGCTCTTGTGGTTATATTTATCTGTATAAATGTACGTCAGATAACAATGTAAAAAGCTGTTAGATCAAAACTAAGATTTGTACAAAGAATGTACAGGATGCTTTGCCATATCCGTAGCTCTACGTAGAGTTCCTAGAAGTTAAAATTCATTAAATTAAAATAAAATAATAGTATTCAAAAGGTGGTTTTGCAAAGGTAAAATAAAAGGGCTGTGCGTAAAAGTTGTGATTGTGTTAGATTTAAAATCTTTACATTTGCCAAATGCAATGATATGTAATTTATGAATCAAGAAAGACCGAGAAGGTTATTTTAAATGTTATTTGTTTGAAACATAACAGCCTAACTACATTTAATTAGAATACTGTTTATAGAAAATACGAACCTGTTATTCAATCGTTGTACAAATTTTACTGATATTACAAAGCACATTTTATTATACGTAGTTGTATGCACCATATCTACATATGAAGTAACTTAAAATTGTTAACACTATCGTATCCAGTTTCTATTAATACTATTTTAACTCTAGTTTTATCTTTTACCATGCTTGTATAAAACTAACGGACAAGTTATTTTATAAGGACTTAAACCTCTTTGATTTTTGTCCGTTTTGTATAACCAAAGATAAAGTGAAAATAAATCGAGCCTCTAACTGAAATGAAAACAATTTAACTAGTTTATAGTTAAGACATGTACCCTACGTATTTTTTTCGGGGCATATAGCACAGCACCATCTAGTCACATACAAAGCAAATGTTTGTATTACATATATTTGTATGATGGGACTCTTCGATCAACAGCAAACTGGCACAATTTTTTAAGGTAAACCAGTTTGGTTTTCCATAGTAATCTATAATGAATTTAATTTAACACAAACAGTGGCAAAAGTTAAGTGTTAGTCTTTATTTATTTACTTAATTAAAACGGTAACAACCAATTACATTAATTAAGAAATGAATTATTCACTTAAGTAGCAACTTAATTAGATATCTTTAAAATTAATAAGTATCATTACGTTCACAAAAAGATAACAATAAATTATAAATTACATTCAACTTGTCACAAAAAATACCACACGCGGGATAGATAGCGAAGAATGCGTTGAGGCCACTCTTAACTCGACAGATCGGGCTGAAGCTTCGGGCTATCGTATGAGCGCGGTCATTATGAAACAGCTTGTGCCTGTGCTCAGGCCTGTAACGGATATAATTGTTTGTCTTGATTTATAATACTTTATCTTTGGTTAAAACCCATTTAAAACATAAAGTAAAGCCAATGTAGACCTCGAATATATCAAAAGTGGCATCTTAATACGTTATTTAGAATAATTTACGTAGTTCCTTAGTTACCTATTGTAAACTTTATAGAATTGTTATAAAAGTTGCTTACCTAGGTGCGATCTTGCCGTGATACTCCTATAGGTTAGTGTAGCTAAATATACAGTAAGGACACTTTGTTTATAGTCCATATGTTTTTTGTCTAATCAAAAGTTACGAACTAAACATTTTTTAGTTTGCTTTTTTTATCTAGAAACGACTCAAAGCAGCTTCAAACCATTCCTAGTGAATTCTAGACCAAATTCTATTAATCTCAAAGAAGGAAAATAATTGCTTATTTTTGGTGCTTTGTCATTGTTACAATGTTTTAATTATTTTTCAGTCGTTGTTTGTGAAATAGTGTGATTAAAGTTAAGCGTAACACATACTTTTGCTTACATAGGTACACAATTTTTTTAAACAGCATTTTACTGTTTTTTTTTGTTTGTATAAGTGTCCTTACAAAACTTGTAATATGTAGTGACGCAAAGTAGGTTGTACGTACAACGTAAACTATAGTTCAAGAATTAACATTACGTTACGAATTTACAGTGTATATTTTTTAAATATATTTATTGTGAATCTTTATTATACTGTTATTGATCTGTTGTCTGTGGTTTCAATTCAAATATGTACCTTGATCTATTTAACTAACATTTAATTAATTAAGGCGTTGAAAGATTATGTACCTATCTGAAAATCGAAGCGAATGTGGCTCAGTGAAAGAACATCCATCTTATGATTAATAACGTGGTGGAGGTCCTTGGTTCGATCCTGATACTTCTCCAGTATACACTCCCTTAAAGATAAAACAAAAATGAGTGGAAACCAAAATGATATAATAATAGATAAAGATAATTATGACTAGGGATATTACAGAGTAATTTTAAAATTGTTTGTATCATTTAGAATAGAATAGAATAGAATAGAAAATCATTTATTAAGACAGTCTTCAAACATACACACACACACATATATATACAATAAATAAATAAATAAGTCTGCCTCAACACAGCCCCAACTCAGCATAATGCTGATTACTGGAAGTAATCAGCGCTGGTCTTCCGTTGGGGCTGGCTGTGACGTCACGTACGAGACAATGATTAAGTTTTAAAAAAGGAAATGATACAGCAAAAATAAAAAATACAAAATACTTACTACTACATAATTTAGTGCATTACTATTGTATGCCAACTACATTGCGCAATTTTTTGCGAAAATTTTGCGCTGCTGATTATAAGCGTCACGATTACTTTGGCACCCTGAGCATAGACTCATAAACACCTATACGGTACTCATAACCGTGTAACTTTAACATACTACGTATAATCTAACGAATTAAATTAACATTAACTCTGCAACAAGAATCACACCACCCCTAACACAATACATTAACCCCGCTCCAAAATCCAACATTTGAAAGCGCCTGCGACGGAATTACGCGCAACAAAAATAGAAATAGCGCGAACGTTAAAAGCAGAATATAGTTGAGCGTATTTATTCACGCCCTTTCACGTATTCCTTTGAATGCCGTAGCAATTATAATTTTCAGTCGCACAATATCTCGCGACCTAGATCGCGGTGGCGTATTCAAAACAACCACAGGGAAGATAGAGCTACAGCAGGATTATTCGCTAAGAATATACTTAGTTTATTAGGACTTGCTTTAGGTACATACCTACCTAAGTATATAATAACAAAAATTTACATATGTGTAACGTGAATTTTACTCTCACACCAAGGTTAATAGTACTTTTGTGATCTGGGACCTAGAATTCAAGAATTTAGCTAAAACCTTGAACAACTCAATAACTTTTGATCAATCGAAACAAACATGTCCTGGCGTTACATCATGTCAAAGGTCTTTAAAGTGGTTTTCAAACTCTTCACTAGAGTTTGCCAATTTCATATGAAGAAGCGGGCTGTAGTTAGACGTACCGTAGTCTATTACGTTATTTAAAAAATCACCCTCTGCTACAACTCCACTGCGCCCCCTGGTGCGACAATGAAGACGCGGTATTGTCGTCGTTTCTAAACGCCAGCCATTGTTCAGTAAACGCGGCTTAGTTCTGGCCTCGAGACTGTCTCGTTAGGCCGCGGTTAATTACTTACTCCTTAGACGCTACTTCACTTTATTACAATACACTTTATAGTCAGATCTAGTCTTTATATTCATCTGTAAGTACGTCTAAATCGCTCGAAGCGCTTTGTTTCTACCTTCATACATGGTAAAGACAGCAAAATTTTGTATCTCCAGGTAGTTTAGTAACTTGTTTCCTGATAATCAGAATCTAGGCGTCTTTAATGGATTTGAGTACATAAGTATGTTTGTTCTTGGTAGACGCACAGAAAAATATGTGGGAATGTGTATGGCAAATTGTCATGAAACTATGTCAACCATAAGGGCGCGGTTTGAAAACTCCCGACTTCAGTGTTTGCCGAACTCGCAAAAACTTATTTAGGGTAAGGTACTTACTATTATTATCCCGATGTGGGGTAGTAAAACTTGCAGAATTGTAGCAATAGCAATGACGGTCAAAATCAATACAAAATACAATTTAATATTGAATTTGACATTTTGTCGGGCTGGAGCGGCGGCTATTATTGCCGAGCAACACAAGAGACGCAAATATGCTAACCTCGGCCGAGGTTACATATTTGAGCCTTTTGGAGTCGAGACTTTGGGCCGTGGGGTCCGGGAGCCCGTACTATTTTCCAAAACCTCTCGGAGCGCTTGGTTGACGCTTTGCATGACCAAAATGCTGGCCTTTTTCTGGTTCAACGTATCAGCATTGCCATCCAGCGTGGTAATGCGGCCAGTATGCGCTGCCCTCTGGTAGTGGGCTGGAGCACTTAAATTATCTTTAGGGTTTTCTAAATTTAATTTTAATATAATTAATGAACAACTAAATGTACCTAAGTAAGTAAGAAAATATGAAATAAATAACTAAATATTTTCTAAGTGCCCCTTTTTTATAGTAGTTAGAAGTAGTATGTTTAGTTTTTCTTCCCTTGTTTTCATATTTTATTATTGTAAATAAAGTCCATTGTACATTTAATGATCAAGATTATACCACTTCAAGAGTAAAAACCTTAAATTGAGTTTAGTACCTTGAAAAATCTTAACTGTTACTAGATGAATATGTAGAAAATAACGCATATCTCCAAGCAATTAAGATATACTTCACAGCTTCACATAGAAAAATTCCCCCATCGCTATCGCTAACCGCGCTAGATAGCGCCCCTATGGAGCCGGCAACTTGAAGTATTCCCTCCCCGGGTCAAAGTTGCCAACTTTCTAAGAATACCTGCGCCCTTACTACTGTATTGTTCTAACCATTCTTATATAAGTAATTCGTTTTGCACCTTTTTTACTGTCTGGACACCTACCCTACATATCTTTCAAGAACATTATTTTCGGAGATTACATAATATTGTGCAGATTATTTCGCGTCGTTGCTACTAATCTTTATTTCATTCGCCATATTGTTTGTTTATTTTACTTGTACGGATATTATTTGTGTACTAACTATAACGATAACGAAAACTTGCTGATTCTTATTATTTTGCGATATATATATAAGACATAAACGAATGATTTAATTAGCCCTTATCTAGCTATCCATTACAAATCAATACTGCTTGTGTCGCAGATACATACAGTTTACATTATGAGTACTTTATTTCTGCAACTTGTACGTTAAATAAACTATCTTATTTTTAATCTGTATTTCTAAAAGAAGTTTGGTCAAACTCTGACTATGCCAGTATGAATTCTCAACTCAATATTAATTATTACTTCAATACTGCTGAGACATCTCGTGGAAAGGATCCTAGCTGTTGTGGAGACGCGCTCGAATTACGATGGAAACTTGGCTAACTTACTTATGCTTACTAACCTAAGCTTATGAGTTAGACGCGATACTGTGCTGCTAATTGCTACTAGCGGGAATAGTTTAGGTAATACATATAATAAAGCTGAAGAGTGTCAAAAGTCTGAACATTGAAGATATTATAAAAATAAATATTTTGGCTATACTTTAAATCAAAAACAAAACACGTTTCAACCGTTTAGAATTTTTGACTGTTTTTCTGTGTCTCTGTTTACTTAAACGCCCATAACGCAAAACAGCTGAATAGATAATCATGATTTTTGGTATGTAGGTAGTATAAGATCTTAGGAGTATCATAGGATTCATATGCTACTTTTTATCTCGAATTAATGCGAGCGAAGCCGCAGGCGTCCACTAAATACAACAAACAATAAAATACAAGGAATTTGTAATAGTTTTATAAATAGGTTTTCTTACTATTATGTCGAAGGAATACTTAGAATTCGTTTTTAGCTTTCTTTCATAACGCCTTTTTCTTTGAAGCAAAGAAATAGGAATCAAAATAATCAAATTGCTATTACTTTTGCTTTTTTGAGTTTTCTTGGACAGATACATCGTGGCCTAGGTTCTTCCACGAAAGACAAAAGTCCTCGGATATTGTGGTTCCCAAACATGTCAGTTTCCTCACGATGTTTTCCGGTAAGCGAGTGCAAATCCACCCTCAACTTGAAAATACAAGTCATTGGTGTAGGGCCGGATTTTAACCAGGGTGCGTCTGGATGAAAATCAAACAATGGAACCGCTGAGCTACACTCGCTGTCTATAGTCTGCCTACAACAAAATACAATTTCAAACTAAACAAATTCAATCACCCACATTAAAATAATTCTTGTAGTACCTTTGCAATATGTATAGTTCGGCTTGTGTCTGTGGAGCACAAAGCAGCTAAATATTACAACCAGCGGGGTCTAGCACCTGTTTCTGAACACGGAACTAACGGTAATCCTATTGTTTCTGTTTCAGAGATAATTTATCGATCAGCAGAATTAATTAAATAGTTTTGAGGGATTTGACTCACATAGTCACATATATTATTAATATTTATACTCGTATAGCGCCAGAACGACAGTCTTGAATCTTCGATACCAATTATTATAATAAATGGAATCGCTTACCAGTTACGTCAAGCATGATGCACAATTAAATGCACTTGTCTCTTCCTTCCCCAAAATTTTCAGATTACTTAACGCATTTTAGCATAAATTAAAAAAAACATCACTTTTAAATTGATCAGCAAACAAGTTTTGGACAAGTCACCCATATACTTTTCATATTGCCACCATTAATACTTACTGTTCAATAACATTTTAAAATAGCTAACCAAAATAACACGTTATTCCGTTATTTAGTTGCTCCGGTGGAATTTCTTTGTGGGAGTCGAACCAGCACGGCAGGCGCGGTATTGCAACACATTGCGATTTGATTTATTTTTGCATAGGTGTACCTTGTTTTTGGAATAGGCAAAAATAGGTGAAAATAAAAAGCAACATAGCTCGAAATCCCGCAGAATAGTTTATGGTTGATACAGGAAAAGCCGAACTGGGATAATCTCGGGTAAAACCCAAACGGGTTGCATTATGTGATGCATTTTTAAAACCAACACTAGCAATACATGCTTGACTTTGACTTCTTACTTTTGTACAAAATCCAGCTCACAGCATTGAATACTAGGCAACTATTACCTGGGCTAAAACAAACGAAACAGCAGTCCGCCTGCCCCGCCTGCGCACACAGATAGCTCGTAGATTTAATTAAACCTACATTGTTGTGGTCAAACGGCCGCATAGGTTACCTGCGCGGTTGGTATGTGCTTGTGATTCAGATTCTGATTCATACAAGAATACATTTTTAATTGTGTCATTTGATACACATTTCATAAAACAGACTCATTTTGTGACAAGTTAACAGCAAAAATTAAAAAAAATGTTTATTTATATTATATTTATACAAATACAATTAAATACATATATGAGTTCAATGCTCGCCTTTCCTTAAAATAATAAATTGTGTTATATCGTTTACCCTAACATATATTATATACAATTTTTAGATATTACAAATGAAACAAAACTTACCGTAACTAGATTAATTGAACATATATTTTCCCCTCAGCGTTAATATTTTTTTACTTCAATGGTAACAAACAGTTAATGATGATAGTAATAGAATTTACTAGTACAAACTGACATATGCCAAATTTACGTATGAATCAGATAAAAAATGAAACATCTAAAGCTAAATAGCGAGTGCTAACTCCCCGCTAGCTTTGAATTTAATTTCAGCTATGTAAGTAAACTAACGGAAATAAAATTTCACGAAATTCACAGTTCAGTGGTTTGTTTGGATAGACCGTATAACATAGGTAAGTAGATAATAAATTTCATAAAAGCTATGTCATAAAGCGTAATCCGTAGCGAGTGCTATGAATTGCTACAATTAGTGTTTGGTGCTACGACGACCAACATAACTTTTTGCTGGTTATTTTTTAGAGGAAAACAACAAAGAAAATCTGATATTACACCATGAATGAAAAAACATTGGAATTTGTTATAGACGTGATTGTGACACGAAACGTATTATTTCTATCTTTCTATTTTATTGTGTTCTGTTTCTCGTGTTGTTTCGTGTCTCCATAAATGTATTTTATTCTTTTTTTAGCAGTAATCCAAGATTTTATGATTATAATATCTGAAAATAACACAAATTTATAAGAACAAAAAAAAACCTGACTATATATTCCCCGCGGTTTGATGACAGATCGATGAATATCAGCGCTAGTTTGGCGGGAACTACCGAGCGAACTTTCTGGATACGCTTCAAATGTAAATAAGTCGGAAAAACAGCGACATCTCTTGAAGAATCACGCCCAATAAACTGCTCATTACAAGTCAAAAAATCCTACATACAGTTTTACATACAGTTTTCATTACCAATGAAAACTGTATGTAGTATATTCTACACATATAATACGGTTTAATCTGATGACATTGTTGCCTGAAATAATAGACTGCTGATTAGTTCGCATAGCATTTACTTACCTATAAAGTTCCCGAAGAATTTATCTATATTGCTGTCATATCTACTAGGGAGCCATCAGAGCCCGTCTCTTGAAAACATAAAAATCTTAATTAGATTTCCAAATATGGCACCATTTCCGCGTGATAAGAATAATACCTGGTTTCAAACTACTCTAAAACGGTTCTTACATCAGTGCATGGTAAACAAAATTCATACTATTTCACAACGAACGATTTATTTAACATGGAGGATACATAGTTGTAATAAAAGGAGTCTGCTCTATATTATATTGTCTATGCTTGCGCCCGCCGGTGTCCCATAAAAATGTTGTAAACAAACATATTAGGGATACATTACCGGCCCTTTGTATTCGCTAATAGTTTTTCCGCCTTTGGAGTGAGTTTGTATGCGAGCGATATATTGTAGTGTTACTTTGTTTTTACTTTCAAATTGGTAGTGAAACGGCTAGCCTTTTTTAGCTTATATTTTATGCAGTTTCACATTTTCATTTTACACAGACGTATACGTTACATACGTTTACTATGATTACATATTTTGATATTTCTCATCTATCGAAGTAATAATATATTCGCCCAACTTTGCTTAACGCTCTAGAATACGAATAACACACGAGATTTATTTTGCGCATACTTCAGAACCCACTTACTCAGTACACATTAAACATTTTTATTGCAGTCGATAACTCAGCTTGGTTAATTACTAGTCCGCCCGAGTACCACTGGCTACCCAAAAAGCCACTTTGGCCGGCCATAAGTTTTCAAGACGTTCTGAGATCGGGCGCGCTGCCAAACTTTGCAATGGCAGACAACAGTTTGAATTTTTTCCCGCGCTTTTCAAGCGTGTCTGAATGAGTCGTCGCGCCACGCTCCATTGAGCAAGGAGTTTGTAGTGAGAGTTGGTACGCGCTCGACCCGCCGCCTCGTGCCGCTTCCGGCTCAGGCGCCGCACTGACGCCGTCCGGTTCCGCCAACATGGCGGCCGGCCTAGGGATGGGACGCTGCCGGAAAACTGCCACTGACAATCCCATTCGATCTGAAAAGAACCAGTGGTGTGAATGGAGCGTGAGTAAAGGATTTCCGGCTACAGTTTATGTAGGTATCTGTTCTGTTATTCGAAGTTTAGAGAAAATTTCATTTCTTGTTTCATATGTTCCAACTACAAAAACCATGGTTTAATAAAAAAGTTTAAGTAGGTAACAAATTACAACCAGCATACATGCGGTTCCAGAAGTTCGAAAGATTTGAAATTTATTTATTTTATACAATGAAAAGAATAATAATGGTAAGACATTATTTTAAACATGGCATAATTATTTTATGCAAATAGAGTAATATAGTATGAGTAATATATATATCTAGCGTTTATTTATTAATTTAACTTCATAGTTTATCAAGTTAACTATGTTATATATAATAATTATCCCATCATAAGCCGTAAACGTAAGCGCGTCACTACAAAAATGCGCGGGAAACTAGCTACCTAAAGAAAAGATGGCGACTCTCACAAAACACCGCCATTACCGGCTTTAGTTCCAGTGTACGTTAGTTATTGCTGCACATTTGTACCGCTGCCACGTCTCACACGATAATAGCGGGCAAATATATATTCGGAAAATATATTGCGTGTTTTATTCAACGGAAAAATTGTTGTTTGCGAATTTTAAATTGGCGAGAATTTGTCAGAGTCCATTGAGTATCAATTTAATGGGTGAGGATACAAGTTTATAGCTGCGGGGTTGATAGCTTGTTTGTTTGTGTCTGTGTGCACAATGTTTTATACATGATCGCCTACATTGATCGCATATTTGGTGATAGAAATGGGAAAAACTATAGGTACTCAGAATATAGGTAGAAAGAATATAGTTTAATTAACAAAGGAGATCCGTGTTTAGACAAGACTTTTTGTTAAAGGAAAAGAGGAAATCAATTTGACATATTCATGAGCGATTTTCAGATCTCCAATTAAAAAATAGGAAGAACAAAAAAGTAAACAAGGTGTCGCTAGATCTGACCGAGGGAAAGAGAGGGATGAAATAAAAAATCCTTTATCTGACCAGAATCTCACATGGGGCCTTCGAGCATCATGGGACAAGGTAAACAGTTGTCATCATAGAAAAAAACTTCGTTTTTGTCAGTCAGTGTCATTGGTTACTCAAATATATTGTATTGTGTGCATGGCACTATATCAGATAGGGCGAAAATACGGCGCACTTGGTGGCGCCATCTCTTAGCAACATTACTTACTAACATAACTTGGTACTGGAAAATCGCTCATTACATCTAGCAATATATTTGAAATTCGATAAAACTTGAGTATTATGATCTATTTAGGTTTCGAAACACTTGTGCTCAATTTCTATTGGGGTAGGTACCTAACTACAAGAGTCAAACTGTGAGTTTACTTAAGTATTAAGATGGTATTCTCTTTTATCATCTAGTATATATCTACCCTCCATCCAAGCTTACTATTGCCTATATACCCCGAAACCCGCCACGTTTTGTGGCTAATCTCCCTTTTGTACCGGAGCGCTGGCGCGGTGCGGACGTGCCTTGTACTGTTCCGAATCTATTGTTCTGCAAAAATATACGCAGATGTACTAGTTGCTTGCTTTGTCACTGGATTTGGGAGCTAAACTAATTGTTATCAGGAACTCTTTTTGGGTGTTTATTTTGTGTCTAAAATACTAAGTGACCTAATATGTGTCTAGTTAGTCACATATTTGGTCACTTACTAGCTACTTATACTAATTTTGCAGTTATAATTATATTGATATTGTTTTTTATAATCTAATTTCTATATAACCATTGCAACGAACGAACGAAAAAACGAGAGACCAAGTGTGAACGATAAATGGCTAAAGGTTAAGAAGCATAAGCGAATTGATATTAATCTACACCTTACCAAATAAACAGTCCCAAATATGATACACGAATACTCAACACTCATAAATCTGTCCTTTCATTTCAGCATTACCGCATCCGCAAAAAACGCCGCAACCTCTCAACCCATCACCGCATTTACAAACCAAAATGTACAAATATTTTCCATAATTATTCACACCGTTCGTTAACGCCCGCCGAGCGCTCGCTGGTGCACGCGTCCAAACCAGAAATAACTAGATATACCTAACTGGATTGAACTGTCACGTTAGCATACCTACTGTGAATTATTTAGATTTGATTCATCAAAAAAAACTAAAAGCTAATATGGTTTTTTATATTATTATTTTAGTACGTTGCACTAATTTCCTTAAGAAGATGTACTTACCTATGCCAACTAACACGAGTACCTACCTACTACGAGTTTCATCCTAGCTCGTAGCTTTTCGTAGAACTTGCTACGGTTAGCTACGAATTAGAAAATTGTAACCGTGCAGAAAATGCAAGAAATTTTAGATTCGTTCTTGTTATTTATGAAAACGATGTCGATAAACAAACATTTATCATTTTTTTATAGTACAGACATATCATTTGTAATCGTTTTATGAATCCAAATCAGAGTTTGATTCAAATAGTGAAACAGCAAGCTACTATCTCTGTATTCGGTAGGTCCGGCGGTATCGTGCGATTTCCCCGCGGGCTGCGAAGACTCGTGAGTATCGATACGAATTTTCGATTGCGGTCTAATTGGTCCGTAAAATTAAAAAAAAAACCTCTAATAAAGCGGCTCTCGAGACTGGTAGAACTGGCATAACGAGAGATGGCGCTGCTGATGAAAATTGGAAATTTTACGCGATATCAAATCAGTGCGCTATTCAGATGATTGCGAACTGTGATTAATAAATCCCCCGTTGGTGCTTTTCGTTCGCTGCTTGGTCATTTGTGAGTTCAATGTACAGATTTTTTGAGGTCGAAGTAAGAGAATGTGTAGCTACACAGTTATGCTTAAGAATATTTGAAAATCTTAGTAGACAAGAAGGTAAATTGAGTAGTGACCCTTCTGAAAGCTGTTCAAAAAACTCCAATAAGTACGAAGATTTTCTAACAGTAACATTTATAAATCTAAAATTAATGTCACGTAGCTTTTAGCATTTGAATGACTTGAAATTTCTTTAGAAAAAATTGGAATGTTCAAAATTGCGTGAAATATTGGCACATTGAAACATTCAAGATTGAATTTTAAAAAGTCTTTCAATAGCTACGCTTAAAAGTTTTTATTAAAATAGAGTTTTCTCCACGTTGAATTACAAGTGGCTTGCAGCTAATGTGAGAACTTCGCCGATTGTTCAAATATTGAAAAAGTTTAAAATATATCAAAGTGCATATTGGATAGATTGAAATTCATCGGGTCTCCAGCATATAGTGGTAAGGTAAATATCAGAACATAGAATTCCAAGCGAAACGTATGCATATTCCGTTTAATGTGTAAGCAATAAAGAGCAACAAAAACAAGTATAAATATTTACAACAAAACTTTGTTTATAAGTACCAAATTTACAATCATTTTACGCGATCGTTTTTTAAAGTATTGGATAGTACAGTTTGTTTTATTAAATTATCCAGAAACGGTTTTTCAAAACTTGATAACTATACTTGATTGTAATAATTTGCTAGTTAAATAGTGAGTTGTTAGTAAAATTAGTAACACACATCAGTGCTAACACATACATATTATTTCCGACGTGGTTATAACCAAAAGCGAATACTACAACTTGATTCCAGTTAACCAAAATTTACCATTCCTGGTTTACAAATTAAATTCAGTCGTATATCATCATATAGTCTGTTTCCTGAATTCTGAATTTTCCGGTTTCGCAAAACAGATTCGCTTTCAGAAATTCAATACTTCATAATCTAAACTAATACTAACAAATAAATATTCCGACATATTTCGCACAGCGCCATCTAGCCCCCAAAAACTACAAACACTTCGATTCCTGGTCTACTATAAAAGGTCAGCAACCGCAGTATTGCTATAATTGGTGTAGCAATTAATCGAAACAATTCCTACATAGACATTTACAATCAATTGTGTGTGTTGTACTGTCAGTCACACACCGAGTTACCTGTGGCCTGACAGGCGGCTGGTTGAGTTACCTGACGGGCCTTTCAATTAGGCACTCGTTTTAGAATGTGCCTGATCGTGTTTAGGTATAGTTACAATAGCTAGATAGATTGATTGGTGACCCCTACCATATACCAAATAGACTGAAAAATACAGTAACAAAAGAAACTGATAACGAGTACCATAGATTACGGCCTTCCAAGCGTATGATGGAGAAGAGGCGAATGATATATATTTTATTTATTTCTCATAATTAAAACCATAAAATGTTCGATTTACACTAATCATAAATATATTATTATAGAATGGTCATGTTCAAAAAAGAATATATCTTTATCATCATCATCATAGCCAGTTATCGTCCACTGCTGAGCATATGCCTCTCTTCTTGTACACCACTTATACTTACACCAAAATTAAATCTATATAGTGTAAAATTCAGTGTGGTTTAAATCGAAAGTTTTTTTTATAGTACCCCTACTTAATGATATATATTATCCCTTAAAAACAAGTATTAAATCCATGACCGGCACAAAACTATCATCTTTTATATACATCCTACTAGCCATCCAAGCAAAGCATTACATCCAAGCAAGTAAGTAAGCATCTTCAGATGCTCTAAAGCATTAACGTCTTTACTTTGTATGTATAAAATCGTTAGTTAAAAACATAGGCAGTAAATCTTTGAAATTGCAAATCTTAATTTTTTGCCTTTTATCTATACAATCGTTAGCAAAAATCCAGTAGATAGTAAATCATTGAAGTAGCAAATTGTCGTCCGTTACTCGGTGCGGCGTCGAATTATCACCGCTCGATCCCGCGAGACCTCGCCGCGGCACCAACGATGAAGGCTGGTAATTGTGAGCGACAGGGAGCTTGGCCGGGTATTTGTAGTAATTAATAACGTGGGATTGTAGGTTTTAGTCTTTGACAAGCGTTTTACGTGCAATCATTGACGATTTTAATTATTCTATTAAAATTCTACGCTACTGGTAAAAGTTAAAAAAAGTAAAACGAAGGTATAAGCTAAATTACATTTACTTACTGTTTTTTTTTGTATGGATATAACAAGTTAGTACAAGACTGCCGAATTGGTATTGAAAATGATTAAATCGCCTTTGGGGCCGCTAACTTTACGTACGTACCTAAGTACAATTTCTACATAATATGATTTTTGAAGTCCAAAGTATTTTATGTTATTCTATAAATACCATTCATTCAGCTAGAGGAAGAAAAAGAAGAAGAAGTTGGTGTTTACATCCGTAAGTTACAAAACTCAACGATTCTTTTACCACAACTTTGTGAATTTGGTTTCAACGAGGTTTCTTCAAAAACGCAGAAAATTTCTTTTTAAACGTAACATAAATTTCTCTTTTAAAATCATAATACATACAATTTCTATAAAAAAACGCAATAAAAAACGTTGAAAACAGATAAGGTGAAATGAATAAAGTCTTATTTCAAACTCCAAGGAGTTCCGTGATTACCTGGAGACCAAGCTACGATACTCATTGGAACTTTTTCAAAGTTTCCAGGACAAAGGAACCAACCTAACCTGCGTTTCCTATTCGATCCCTGGATACAACTGTACAAAACAACACAGTATGTCAACTAAGAAGAATATCACTAATACCTATAGGGTCTTATTACAAAACGTAGTTTAAATAAAAGTCTAGACCAAGTCCGTTTTAGTTGTTCGAAAATTGTCTGCCTACTGTCATAGTTATCAAACTGTCACATGTACCAATGTTAAATCGAAGTTCCAATTTTTTGTTGACTTTTTGATTGCTTGTATGCGATATCTGAACAACAAGAACCCACTTTTTATTTTCAAAGTCCTGGACTAATATTCAAACCGCGTTTTGTAATAAGACGGATAGAGATTGTTTATGTGAAGGTTAAACCGGCCCTGAAAGAAACAGGCTACTTCCGTCACTTGGCTCTACATAGCAGGTGTTTTTACTTTACTTTTTTATTTACTAGTTTGAACTTATTTTCTTGAGGATATAAATTTATTCTTTACACTCAGATTAGATCATTTATCAGACTTGAATTCAATGAAACTTGATATAGAGATAAGCAGGAAATAACTATTTATAACATTTCTATAGTAAGAATTTATCAGTAAAAAACATAATGACTAAATAATGACTAGCTGCCAATTAGTTAATTATTATTTATTTGACTTTTTTACTTAAAGAGAAAATAATAGTGTTAAAAAACAATGGTTAATTACATAGTTAATTCTTGAAACAGTAATATTTTTATTATACGTACGGCAGGAAATTACTAGTTATTAGGACTTGCTTTACTGCAGTTAGTTTATTACTTCCATCTCAGTGTCTCAGTGTTCTCATTGAGTCACTACAATGGATGCAAGTCGCACAATGCAACTAAGTTTGCAACGTAAAAACATGGACGCCATAAACTATGAGTTTTGTTACAATTTGCTCTTAGAAGTTTTGTAAGATGGTTTCGTGTCTTCGAGTTATAAGTACGAACACGAACCATGCACTCGATTATTAAAATCATATGAGAGTTTAATTTTATCTGATTACTACTGGATGACGAGTCTAGCACCAAATAAGTTTAGATTTTCGCGAATGGATTGAAAAAAATGTTTGTCATATAAACCCAGAAGATATTTTAAAAGAGTTTGAAGAATCCAAAATCCTACAAATATTTACATAACTTAAAAGAAGCTTTTTATTCAACAGGAAGCTGTCTCCGCGCAAAAAGTCCGCAAGCAATGAAAACCATTAAAAAGCCGATCGTCCCATCGCTTCATACATCTACAAAAAACATGAAAAAATACTGGGTTATACAGGGTAACCGGTAACTAACGTAAACGTCAAAAGCCACAACCTCTTGTTCTACGACTTTTGGATATAAAAATAAATATATATTTACTAGTAGGTACCCAGGACGCAAACGTTTGCTTAGTGTGGGGCTAGATGGCGCTGTGTGCAATGTTCCGCAATATTTATTTATTTAAATCCAAACATAGTTTACTGCGATTCACTTACAAATTACCCTGTATGGAGACAAAACACCGGTCGGTCGCAGCTCCAGTGAATATATTTATGGGTTTGCAATCACTCTGCGGCCTTTTTCTGGTAGTTTTCAGGAAAATGACGAGGATTTATTGATGTGAGTCCCTGTTTCCTAAAACTACAATCTAGTGATCTTCAAAGCAAACGCGAACCGGTTTTTTTTATAAAAGCTCGTTCCATCTTAAACCACCATTATTGCTAACCATCAAGCAAATATATGGTTATAATTAAACTCATTCTAGTTAAACTAATTTTACTAAATTGCCCTAATTATTTGATTATAATGAGTTAATAATAGCCAAAGATTTATTATACTTCTCTTTTTACTTCCATGATCATACCATAGTAAATTCGAAAATAAATTAAGTATCACATTTCTGTATGTAGAATCATTTCAAAAAAGAATGTGTTATAATTTTTACTCTGTGGTAAATAAGGCCTTTTATTTTTAAAACAAACAATAATAATAACAAATTTTCGGGAAGGTTTACCTAGTTTAATGATATATCCGTCAAATGCACACGCCAAATAAAAAATCGGATTATTTTACTATTAATAGACATACAGGATCTAACCTTTTTATATTTTGTGTTTTTGGGTTAAATACCTATGAATTACGTACAAATAATTAGGCACCTATAATTATGAAATATTAGCTTTTAGGCTGCTATAAATATGGTAAAAAATATGATAAGGAATTATTCACATGTAAGACAGAGACAGAACTTTGTTAAATTGTATATCATTTTCTACCCAGGTTTAGAATGTTTTTATTGAACATGTTAACCCTCAATTAGGCGCGCCTAAAAAGTTGCATAAGCGGTCGCGAGGGGTGTTGGGCACCCCAGATTTAGGAAATTCAATAAAATACGAAATACATGCAAAATCAGACTTTTATTAATTTGAACTTACATATTAATCAACTTTTAAACGTATTTTGAACATTTGACAAACATTTGAACTTACATATTAATCAACTTTTAAACGTATTTTTAACATAATTAACTTTCTTTTAAATAAGAAAATTATTTTTTTACTAATCCTAGTTTTTATCGTCACAATTTTGACAGACTATATTCATGCAGTCTTTGTTTTCCTGTCCTTACTTCTTGGACATACATGGCACCTTTTGTATGATTGCGATCGGCCTGCTTCAGAAATAGATTCTTGGTCCTGTCACACAGTGTCGTGCACCCCAAACACGCTCTCCGAGCCCAACCGTCCACAACAGAGCGTCGCTCGCAACTGAATCGTGTACGTTTTACGTGTTTACGAAGCTACACGCTAAATTCAAATTTTAAAAAGTCGTGAGCCTGGAAACCTGCTCTGGGGTGCATGACACCCCACGCGACCAATTAAGGGTTAAACTACTTTTATATCTATGTATGTATGTACATTAATAATCCTAGATATTTTCAGCTAAAGGGATCGTTTTCTGTTAAATCTACATATGTACATTGTACATTATGTAAAGTCAATAATAATTGTAAACGTTTTGTAAGGCAATCTATAAATAACGACACAATCGTAACACACACACAAACAGTCTCAGTAATGAAGTTAAATCGCAGCGTCACAGTAACACCGTTTAGCCCGGATTGCATGCAATTATTCCTCGTAGTGTCCATTTCCTCCGCTGATGAGAGTGGCGCTGCGTTCGATTGCGACTCCTTAATGTGATCATAGTGTTAGTAGGTGATGTGTTGATGGGAACTGGGTTAGTTAGATGTTTCTTAATAGAAGATTTTCTCTCTTCGAATTGAAACTTGAGTGTATCTTTTTATATACTTATTTTGTTGTATAGTAGGACTCAAAAACTTAAAGGTGACTAGTGGGTACTCGCGGCTATTTCACCCCTGCAGCCAATGCGTTAAAAGTGGCATTTCCAAATATCATTTCTTAGCAGATGGCTACGTATAACATCTACCTGCATGCTAAATTTCAGTCCGTTCCGTCCAGTGGTTTGGGCTGTGCGTTGATAGATCACTATGTCAGTCAGTCACATTTGAGTTTATATATTTAAAATTTTGATTTTTGGTATTTGTACGTTCTAGTTTATCGACAAATACCACGTTTATTTTTCTTTATTTCAACATAATTAGTTGTGTCGGGAGTCAAATGTCGAGTATTATTCTTCTTCTTCTTATCGAATGAGAGTGGCCTCTGGTGGCGAGAGTTTATCAAGCCGCCCTAAGGGCCTCTGACATGGCTTAACGACTGGCGTACTAGACAAACAGCCAATTATAACGTTCATACGAATTTATTTATTATTGATTGATCAAATATAGAAACACAAGCAGAAAACGAATTTGTTTAATCGTAGACTTCACGCATACTGTACCTACAGATAAACAGAGATAACAGGCATACATTTGATATCGAACTGGCAACTCCGCCGCAAGGCTTGCATTCAGGCAGGCAGGCATTGCATACCATTACTACACGTACGTCAGTATTGCCAGTGCTCAGGAATTAAATACTTGCATCGCAAACATGATATTGATATTTAACCATCCCAAAATGTAGAGTACTAACATGATCGAAATTAAAAAAAAAACAGTATATCTACCCACATCAAATTGGATTTGCTTTCTTTTCGTGATTAGAGTTAATCATACCATTATTAGAAAAGCAATGTGTATGGGTCTGTTAGTTCCTCTTTCATATTTTAATAATGTAGATTTTAATAATTACACTTAAAAAAAAAATACACAATACAACCCGCACCAAGGTTTTATACATAAACTTATTTGAAACAGAACAAAAATCATAATCATCACAGCCGTGATTAATTTCGCACATTCTCAAAATGTTCTTGAAAACTCATGTTATCAGAACATTTTAGCTAAAGTTTGCTTAAAATAAAGTTGTTTACAAAGGCGTCAAAATAACGAAGCATGTGAAACCACATTATTAGCAGAAAACCGTTTACTGAACAAAAAATGGAAGTGAAATCCGAATTGTTTCACTAAAGCCGGCAGCCAGGATGTGAATTTTAATTTTTTCGTTAAAACTGCTTTGTAATTTGCGAAAAAAGCGACCTTTTGTTTCATTTCTTTTTTATGCTTTTTACTTTTTATTGTAATGAGACGAAGCGAATTATTGGAAAAGTTGCCGACGGGATTTGTAAATCGAGATTTAACTAGGAAGAGTCACTGTTACGGCTTCAGATTTTTCTGTTACGAAGTTTTATATTTAAGTTAGAGGATAGGCTCAGCTTCGTATGCGCCATTTTGGGAATAAAATATGACTTATGTCTATACTCTATACTTCCAATCAAAAATAATGAATAATAAATAAAATAAATAAATATTTAGGTACATTAAGGTAAGCAAACACAATAATTACGTTGACACAAGTACGTACGAATAGGTTCAGCTCCAAGGCCAAGGAAATAATAAATACTATCACACATAGGTATATCAGGCAAGTTGTAGTCAAGGGTGAGCGTATCTTGTTTAAAAAAAAAAAAAAAACTACTTTAACATAAACAACCGTAATCACAATATTATAGTAGTTATTAGTGATATGTGATTGGTACAGAAATACAAGCACATAAAAGACCAATAAATAAAAAACAACGTATCGTGTTATAAAAATTACTTTACACTAAGAGCGACTGTAATAAAATATACTTAATCAAAATTAATTGCTATCAGAATGAGAGTCAAAATAAGTAAGTAGAGTATACCTACATAATATTTAAAAATGCAATAGGTTTCTTCTAGGCAAGCGTGCTGCATCTTAGACTACAGTGGTGCTTAACATCAGGCCGGCTGAAGTCAAACGTAAGCCTATTTCGTGATAAAAAAAGGTGAGATAATTTTGGATACACTGGCATTTATATCTTATTTATTATTAGTTGTTATGTAAATTGGTTTATTCATGTGTAACGTATATATCTTCGACTATAGTTATTTTCCTTTAATTTATTAATATTTTAAACAACATTTTTCATTGGATGAAAGTAGGTCAATCATTGAAAAAGTTGAGTCCATTTTATTAAGTCTTCTTTCACCAGAATTATACGACCATAGATCGGTACAATATATTTCGACACATACATTATTTTATTTATTACCGTTAGTAAAAAAACTCAACATGTTTTCACCAAGCTGTTAGATCAACTAAAAACGTTCAGAACATATCACACAGCGCCATCTAGCCCCATACTAAGCTTACGCTTGTATCATGGGTACTAGATAACGGATATAATAGATACATATATACTTTTCTTTCGTAAATACATACTTAATATATGTACATAGAAACGACCAGACTCAACACAAGTATGTAATTACAAATTTTAAAATTAATAATTACTTGTATTATGCGGGAATCGTACCCGCACCCCTAGATTAGAAGGCAGAGCCACTACTAACTGAGCTAACAGGGCAATCATAATTCAATGTATCACCTCACCCTTGGGATTAATAGAAAATCTAATTGTAGTATATTTATTCAAGCGGGCTGTATTCCAGCACAAACCTATATACAACCACGTAAAAAAATCCTCCTGCTCTGCTCATAGTGAAGTTCCAACTCGTGCTTACTGTGGCCTCTCTTATTACAATAAGTATTACACGCAACACCCTAACGACTGTTAAATATGCCCGGAGTTTACTATGGCCAAATAAAGACAGTTTTATGTTCCGAATTCTCGGCCGTTATGAAGTCGAACCCTGATTACATTGTTCACGCTTCAGTATTTCAGTAGACATCGTTAAAATTTTAGTAGAAAGAAGAATTTATTTATGTCATTAACTAGGTCTTAAGGTTATGAATAGTATTAAAAAAAAAGAGTATTCGTTTCCGAGGATCACAAGATACCTATATAATAATACTTATTTAGGTGTAAAACACGACCAAGTATAATTACTATTTTAGTCTATACTGTAAAAGTTCTCAGAAAAAATAATAGACGCGTTATCAGAAAATTCATCATAAAACCAAAGCCACCGGTTTTGCTAAACTTAACGCTCTGGTTCAGTTGTTTCTATTTATAGTTAAATATAATAACGTTTATTTCGCTTAAATTAATTTCTTGAGAGATCATCTAATGTATTTAAACAACTGGGAGCTGATTGATTTCTATGAATTTATTTTCATTTGCGTAGGAGTGATCAAAATATACATTAAGAAATTTTTTTATATATAAGTCTTAAGCGAATTTAATTCGCCCTCGTCTGTAACTTACAGGGATCCCTAATTCCGCTTTCCGAACAAGGTTCCGATTTTTCAGGGAAAATTCCTAAAATGTATTATTAAAAGGAATTGGTTACTTAAAGAACTTACTTATAGCTTCGCGTCCGCTACAAAATGGAGGTTTTTCTTAAATAATATCGTTAAGTAGCCTAACTTGGTGTAGTTTTAAAAATTAAGTATCACGCTTTCCTTCCTTTTGACTTCAAGGGGAGCGTTTTGCAAATAAATTCTTTTAGTTTTTGTGTTTTAATAAACGATGGAAGTTTTAAACGGAAAAAGTAATATAATTTTGTTATTTTTGCTACGGCCGTAGCTTCTAGCTTGAAGCAAAGTGCACTGAATGGAATAAAAATGTTTTTACTGACATAAAAGTACAATTTTTATTTCAGTAGTTTATAAAATATTAGATATAGTGATCTTATGTGCATTTAAGATCACTATATCACTATATACTGCATGGTTTGTAGGTACGTATTGTAAATAGATATTCTAGATAAATAATACAAACCCATAAACTATTATATTGATATTGATTATAGTAGTAGCAGCTGGCTTTAGTTGGTGATTAAATAGCAGCTAGTTGCGATACTTAATTAAATTTAACAATCAACAAACATGTACATAGTACCTAAAACAATTAGCTTAAAAATGCAAGAAAATTAGGAAAGACGGTCGCCATTTCTAATTTTATTTCAGAGAAAAATAAACGTGCAGCTATCTTGAGAATCTGCAGACGTTAAAAATTAACATGGCGGATCTAAAACAGCGGCGTTTATTTAATTATTTAGTCGCGGGTGCTAGGATTTGTGAGTACGACTGCTGGGAACAGCAGAGAAGTGTTAATTTTTAAACTGAACTGCCAAAATCCTTTGCTGGGTCTTGAAGATTCATAACAGGTTGATATAACAGAAACCTGTCTCAGAGTTTTTTATAATAATAATTGGTGAACAAGTCTTATTCTGTCCTTTGTAAAATAATAAACAAATCTTTGATTACGATTGTTTTTCAACTTCTGGGAAAATGTGAATGTTACTTTCAAATCTTGGCAGTGTATGTAAAGTCCTATGACCAATTGAAATTACATTTTTCGACTTAAGCAAATAATGCATAAATCTGAATTGTTATAAAATAACCTAATTCACTGTGTTTTCATCATCACTGTTAAATTTTTAACGATAATGCTATTCGAGTTTCACTTCACTAAACTTGAATGAGGTTGACTCGCCTCAGCTTGTTTAAATATGTAGGCGCTATTTCAAATAGCGTTTACAAATACGATATAAGATGCGTTTATTTACTACTGAAAATACTTGAGTCAAAAAACGCAAAATTTTCTTTACTTACATTATGACTTTTTTCAATGACGTAAGTACGTAATTATCTGCTTTAATTTTCAGTTTTACCAATGACTTGTGATTTTAGTTATGTGTGGATTTTCATTCTCTTATCGGTGAATGAAAATTTCGCGAAGAAGCCGACATCATTGTAGACAATGGATCTGGTCGCCCACCACGATACACTTGCCTAAGAAATTTCCATCGTTTACTCCATCTCTCATTGCTCCATGAGGAAGTCACTATCCTAGATAATGAGGAAAGAGTGGGCTAATGATGATAAATAATTTGTTTCGTCATAAAAATAGAACATATCATATTAATTAATTATTGTATGTAGTATCCTAATAACTTAAGACATGTTTTCATATGCTTTTCATTCGGTCTCATTTCCAAGCATAAAAGCCTAGGAAAATAACAAAAATTTATATTTTACGTTATAAATCACCCACATTGAATAACAGAAGTAAAAGAAACGGAGACCTTCCCAACTTATGTTCCATATTTAGAACAGTAGATAAGCATGAAGATATGTTCCAGAACATGACATACATGGCCCATACACTGCCTTTTTCATATCGCTATTGTGTCTGAAATATCCAAACTTTGGACCTAAATACAACACAAACACTAATTATGCTGAAAATATTCAGACATTTTGTAGATTTTTTCGTAAAGATGAGATTGTATAATAGAGCTCGCATACTCCAATGTTTTTTGAAACTAAGTTAGTTAAATACGTTTAATTAGTTTGTACTAGCCATGTCTCGGAAAAGTTAAGTTTTATACTATTGCTTTGTAAAATCTGACTAGAAAATTGTTTGTTCGGTACATTTGTTATAAACACGAGTATAATTCTTATCTTACATTTGGCACGTATGACTGTTTTCATATGTTTTATTAAAATTTTGTGTTGAGAGTTTATCAAACTGCCCTAAGGCCTCTGTCATGGCTTAACGATTACCTTACTATGACAGCCAGGATCTATAATTTGACTTGTCATCCGACCCACCGCTTTTATAATAAAAACAGTTTATATTAAACGTAGAATAATATATAATACAAAACAAGTCTGTATTTTTCTCAGTCCAATGGCAAGGTTTTAAAACCATCGTGCCAATTCTTGGGCCCAGGTGTGGCGAGACTTGAGCTGTTAAATTTAATTAAAGCAAATTATTCTAGATTATAAGGATTTTTCTAATTAGAGAGGGGCGGAGCCTCGACGCTGTCACGAATTTAACTTGGAGTTTATGTCACTTTAATAAAATACCGAGTTTGTTGTACAAGGCTTCATTACATTACATTGTTTTTGTTATTGTAAAAAAACACCAACTGGTAAGAATGATTCACCATGATGCACCATGTTTAGAATTTATAACGTTTCAATGCAACATTGATTTAGTCTAGAGTATTTTAGATGTTTGGATGGATATATCAATATTTTCTTTTATTATGTAGTACGTAAGACCGTATAATAAATAAATAAAAGAAAGAATCCCGGGATAACGAATAAATACTAGAGGGAGCGACGACCTCTGGACTGAGGAATTACATCTCACACAGTAAGATAAATGAAGAAATACACATTACTGTTTCGTCAAAATTCGACCAAAAGCAATCATGCACACACACACACACACACAAGTGAGAGCCTAATAGTCGACCAATTCAGCCACAAGAGCAATGGAGGCCGGACGTAAAAAGGCGAGCAATATTCCTCGGCTGAGTATTGGGGTATTGGACAACTTTTCTCATATTTTTGCGATACGGTTTGCTCTTTCAGGAAGTTTCGCCGTTGAATGTTTCTTGCTCTAATATTGAATTTTGATTCATTCGTATTTGTATATGAAGACTCCTTATTGATAATAAGGGGCCAAGTTTATATATAATGCTATGTGATAGATACTTACTATCAGTAGCTCAGAAGAATTACGTAAACAAGGTGTTTAAAACCATTCCGTATTTTTACCTACGAACAACCTTTGTATTTATTACTTGTTTTATGTGATCTCGTGGTCAAAAGCCTGACTGTCAAGTGTAAAAAGCTAAATTATATATGAGTGAAGATCGATAGGAAACTGTAATTCAAAATATATTCTATCTTTAAATTTTCCTTTAAATTGGTCTTTTTTATATTTATTTTTTAAGTGTCGCCAGTGACTTTCAATTCTTTGGGTATTTACCCCGTCTGGTGCCACAAATTTATGTATACGATCGCTGTGGTTAACTTTTTTGTGTATATATCCATACTGAGGAAGGCAGTTATAAGCTCTCCAATAGTCAGTATGGATTATACTGCCTTCCTCTACATGCTTTTGTATGAGTGGCACCAGTATCTCTGCAGATCTGTCATTATTGGGGCACACCTCCAATCTTAAGTCATCTGACTTATCTTCAATCATCCCAAGTACCCAGTGGCCCTCTATTGCTCTTCCTCTGTTGAATTTCCTTTTTCCAAATTTGGATTCGTCAATTTGGACAATTTTTCCAGGGCCACCGATTTTTGATTGCTCTTCTTTGTTCGTTTCCATAAAGTATATTATTATTGTCTCCCGGCAGTAGCTGTACCAGTCTGCGATTGTCCGTTGGGAAAATTCAGTTTCTCCATCAACACCACATAGGTCCCTTTGTGCCATCTCGAAAGACACTTGATAACAAAACATATACATGATTTGAAAGATTTTTGTTATTGTCAAGTGTCCATACTCAAACCAAGTCCCTTTGGCTCTGCTCACTGATTTGACTTTACAGGATGCTTTGGTACACCTAACTTGCCCAAATTGGCCAGCATTGGGAGAAGTTTTTAAAGCCATATTGGTCCTATGATGTCTGCATTTTCTTGCTTTTGGTAGGAGACCACGATCTTCCGCAAATTTAACGCAGTCTTCTTGAGTCCCAAGCTTGTTTAAAATTTTGGGAAAGTTCCACTGCGACCTGTAAACAAAAGAAAATCATGTTTTTATCAAATTATAAACAGATATTTTCAAATGAAATATGTAGCCTTTTATTTGGAAATGAATTAGACTAACCGTAACTCCTCTGAAGTTAGACGAGGTCTGCTTCGAGACATTCCCGCAGCGTGAAGGTCCCGCAGCCTGTGAAGGTCCCGCAGCCTGTGATGGTCCAGCAGCCTGTGATGGTCCAGCAGCTCGAGATGGTCCAGCACCTTGAGATGGTCCGGCCGCTTCAGACAGACTATCACCACTGTCAACTGACAGCGGCAAGTCACTGAAAAGATAAAAAATATCATTGTTATTTATTAATAATACGTTAAGGAATTAATCGTAGGGGAACCTCCCCCCAAAAGGGGGGGCAACGGAACCCCCCCCTTTTTGAGATACGTCATTTTAAAGTTCCTAAAGAATTTTAATATTGGGGGGGTGCGTAAGGGTCACACACCCCCACAATATTTTATAAATTAACCTAGTGGACTCAGTCACATAATTCTTGTGTTGGCCATTCATGTTCTAACCTAACCTAGTGGACTCTGTCACAGAATTCCAATAACCACCAAAACAAAATAAATGGCATCAATGTACGTTCCGTTTAACAAGTTTCGGTATGTGTAAAAAAAATTAGAAAGCGAGTTTTACGATGTTTTACTATTAAATTTTGATATAAGCCACTTTGTTCTTATAAAATAAGACTTTTTGTACCAAAACAGATAATATTATGTATATTTTATAATTATTAAATACCAATACATGTAGTAATTCGTAAAACGAAACGCGAATGGCCGCCAAAATGACAGCAAGGTGTCAAAATGGTCGATTTTTTCACGTTTTTTTCCTGATTTTTAAATAATTATATCTCAAAAAGTATAAGTTTCCTAAAAATAAGATTTTGTATATAGGTTCGTAATAACATAAGCTATCTGTAAAAAAAAATTAAGCCTTAAAACGATTGGAGTCTTTATAGACCGGAGCCCTTGCACTTCACTAGGTTCTTCGGAAGGCACGGCGGCAGACGAAGCACGGGGCTTAGAAGACGCCATGGTAGTCACACGCAAGGTAGCACAGACAGGAGTACGAAAACGCTCTCAACCGAAAGGCACACGAACGATGACTGAGATAAATAAAATAACACACAAACGTCAAAATGGCGTCAACAACATTTCGTTCATCAAGTTTCGTTACACACGAAATATTACAACTATAAATTTGCGTTCAAATAATAAATAAAAATACGTATTATATATATTTTTCATCAATATATACGTAATTGTGAGAAAAACTAAACATTACATACATATTAGCAAATAAATGTAATAGTTTGATTACATTTATTTGCTAATGATTTGAAGCCGCACGCTTGTATGTAATAGCAGTCCGTAAAACGAAACGCTAATGGCCGTCATAGTGTCAAGAAACTGTCAAAATGAAGGATTATTTTTCGATTTTAAAAAATTAATATCTCAAAAACTAAGCATCTCCGTGCTAAAATATTTAACGTGTAGCCTTGTGTAAATATTATCTACTTGTAAAAAAAAAATTGACCTCCTACGCGATTGAGTACTTTGGAAAGTTGAGCCTTGAATTTTGATTCATTCGTATTTGTATATGAAGTCTCCTTATTGATAATAAGGGGCCAAGTTTATATATAATGCTATGTGATAGATACTTACTATCAGTAGCTCAGAAGAATTACGTAAACAAGGTGTTTAAAACCATTCCGTATTTTTACCTATGAACAACCTTTGTATTTATATTATTTTATTTTATATAAGTGACAGTACCAAGATTTATTTAAGTTGACATATTGTATGATTACATACCTATTATTACCTATGTTTGACATGTTTTTAATAACAAAAATTTTCATTATGTTTTTAATAAAACTTGACATTGTAACTTCTAAAATTTTATTAAAACTAAATGTTATAAATTCAATTTGACGAGATATTGTAACTTGTGTAGCATATTCTATGATATTAGTACTTATACCTATGTTACAACTTTACATTATCAATAAAGATTCTTTATCTTTATCTATTTATTACTTGTTTTATGTGATCTCGTAGTCAAAAGCCTGACTCTCAAGTGTAAAAAGCTAAATTATATATGAGTGAAGATCGATAGGAAACTGTAATTCAAAATATATTCTATCTTTAAATCGATAATAAAACACGTTTCAGCGGTTTTTATAATTGTTGTCTGGTTATCTGTTTATCTAGTTATGACTGTTTCTCTGTTAATTTAAACGCTCATAACTCAAGAACGGCTAAACGGATCATCGTGAGTTTTTGGTATAAAGGTAGTATGTGGGCCTTACGAGTGACATAGGCCACTTTTATCCTGAAACATTGTGTGCAAAACCGCGGGCGCCCACTAGTATTGATTATTTTTTTGCACTGCGTCACAAATGTATCATTATATATATATATATTTCTCTGAGTAACAGCCAGTAATAAATCGCGCATATGTAAGGACTATACTGAGTATTTATTAGTAGACATTCACCAACGAGGCCGTTAGATCTTTCACTCTCTGCTCTGAGAGACGCGTTTTGGACGATTGATTTCGGAATTTATTCGCTTGTTATGTTCGACATTTTGTACGTTAATACTCGTATGTACTTACTAATAATATATAACATATTTATATATTACAGTATATTAAAGTATTAAAGTTACTCAAATAATGTATATATAGGTATCGAATCAGGGACCATTCAGTAAATATGCGATATACTTGCTGTTTTTTTTTATTATTATAAGGAATGGGTTTTCACTTCACCGTAATTCACCAGATGGTAAGCAATCATTACGGTCTAGGATGGAACGTGCTTACCCAGTAAGAACCGATTCACTCTCGCTTTGAAGATCGCAAGGAATTAAATGCAATTAGTTAGATAGATATATATGTAGATATAAAAAACAGTTGTGATTATAAGTTATATGGTTTATAATAAAGTTGTATTGTGTTGTTGTATACTAAACAATTGTTAATATAAGTTATCTGGTTTATAATAAAGTTGTATTGTGTTGCATATACTAAACAGTTGATGTATACGAGTATACTTCCTTTTCTTGAAGTTGATCAAAAAGTTTGCTTCAGCGGAATATTTGAAACATGTTTAATCACCACTATATTACCGCAAAAGAAACCGCGGGGCAACTATTGTCAAGCTTTAATATCATTTTGTGTTGGTCAAGTACATTAGTGTCACTATTGTGTCTAAAAGAGGCTTTTACGGACGCCTTTTCATGGTCCATTTAATGTCTTATTTATATACATATTTATAGGCACTTATAAAGTTGGCAATATGTACATAAGTACCATTACCTACGTTAAATGAGATATTGAATTGAACCGGTTCTTACTGGTAATAATGGTTGTTTACCATCAGACAAATAATAGTCTAGGCGCAAAAGCGTTGTTTTTCGTTGGATAGGATTGCGTTTCACTAAAGCCCGCCTGATGTGAAGCGTTCCTGTAGCCTAGGGTGTAAAGCACTCACGGATTGTACACAGCTCAAAAACTCAGAATACAGAACTTCTTTCTGTATTCTGAATTCAGAATACAAAACTTCTTTCTGTATTCTGAGCTCAAATAATAAAATATTTCAAATAAGATAAATACATTACTATAGATCTCTGCCGCCAACTAATAGCTGAATATCAAACTGTAATCTATACTATAATATTATGATGCTGAAGATTTTGTTTGTTTGTTTGAACGCGCTAATCTCAGGAACTACTGCGGCCAATTGAAAAATTCTTTTTGTGTTGAATATACGATTTATCGAGGAAGGCTTTACGCTATATAACATCACGCTGCAACTAATAGGAGCGAAGAAATAATGGAAAATCTGAAAAAAAAAACGGGGAAAATAATTCATTTTTGAGGGCTTCCGTTGCGTGCGCTGCGAAAACGGTTCAAGTCAAGGTAACAGCTATAAATTATAAATCTGAAGAGATTGTTTGCAAAAATAAGTATGATGCCCAAAATAACTAATCAACGCGGACGAAGTCGCAGGCACAGCTAGTAAAGAATACGTACCAAAAATACTTTGTTTGTAGCCTGGGCGAAGCTAAATAAAACAGTGCGCTGAAAGAAAAGCCTTGAAGTACGCAAGAATACTTCCGCCGGAAGCGAGCGTTTTGTAAGAAAAATGTTTGCTTCCCGCCAACAGCGCGGTAGGGATGGAGAAATAGGGTGTTTTTTTTAAACAGAGACCATTTTATCCTTTCCTGTAATATGTAGAAAAAAGTTAAAGTTTGAAGATTCTCGTCCCTTGTGTTAGACATTTGAAGAAGTCGATAAGTCGACTGACATAATGATCTATCAACGCACAACCCTAACCACGGATCGGGCTGAAATTTGGCATGCAGGTAGATATTATGACGTAGGCATCCACTAAGAAAAGATTTTTGGAAATGCCACTTTTAAAGGGTTGATATTTTATTTTATTTTCTATCAATCTCAAATTGTATTATTCTCAAAAAAAACTTAACATTAAAACTTCAATCGATAAACATATCGAATAGTATTTGTTCGGTGCGTCCCTAGTGATGTAGTACAAGGTTCGATTTCCACACGAATAAGTTCGCACTCTGACTTCATTCGAGTTATGCCCCTACTTGGCGCAAGCTATTATGCACATCTAATGTTATAATATAGATATTTTCACTTAATAAAAATAAAATGCTATTGAATAGGTACATGTTCGATGTAGTGTACATATGTACATGAATACTTATGACTATACTGAAACATAAAGTACGTGTTTTTGTATTCCTTAATTGTTACTTAAAATAACCCTATTACTCTCTGGCAAAGAAGTTATTTTTATGGTAAGGAGTTTAATGTGTAGCACTTAAAAGACGCCAAATTGACTGTGAAATTTAATTAAATATGCATACGTGTGTGTATAAAAGTTTAAAACACTATGTACTAAATATTTATCAAGCAAAATTAATTCAAACTCAAATAAACATTTTAACATAAATCTGACCCGGTGGTACCAGTACGTAAATGCTAATTTCCCACCTCCAAACATCACCTATTTAAATTTAATTCGAGCTACCGAAATAGTTACATAATAATTACAACAGAGGGCGCTAAAACTAGTCCATTACGTTTGCCATTTGGCCGCAAAAGTACTGGCAATTTGCGGTTCACAAACTGTTATACCGCAATTAAAATTTTACCGGTGATTTTAGGCCCGTTATACAGCTCGCCAGATTACAGGGGATGTAATGCCGATTTGAATGTGCCTAGTATTTTTAGTTTTTATTTGGTATGGATTTATAAATGGTTTAGACGGTTTGATTTTTTATGGCTTTTGTTTTTGATGAAGAGTAGACCACTTTTGCTGAAAATGTCATCTTAATTTAGTCTGGCTAAGAGAATACGTGTATTCTCTGTTGTGCACACAGTGCTTGAGGCCTATAGAGCTTATACTATGTTTGTTGTTAACCCAAATAATAAACAAAAACAAACATGTTACAAATTGTTGTCGTACCTAATAACACGTATACAAATTCCACAAATAGCTCCAAGATTTTTAAACCTGGCAACACATGCGACAATTCCCGCATTTTACAAAGCGAACCAAAACGTTCCAAAAATGAATGCAAATGAAGCGAATTACGCGAAAGCAGTCCAATTCAATGTAATACCGGTAACTGGGTGTACTTTATTGTTATTACGAGGATTGTATGCTAACGGACAGTGGCCAGCTATGTATTATGGTCTTGTTATGGCGAAACAAACGCTTTTAATTTAGACTGGAAAAAAATATAGGCAATTTGTTTCATACATTTATGAGTCTTCTTTTCCTGGACTTACTAACGTTCGCGCTGGTCAGACTTGAGTTAGAAAAAAACGCGTTTACATTGCTTTTTGTTCATACATAATCTCGATAACTATAATGTGTTCATCTTAGCCATGTTCCTAATTTATGGGGTCAGCTCATAACCCTAAAACATAGCAGAATACCGGTTTTTATTATTCAAATTTACCTACGCAAAGATTAGCTGCAACTATATCTTTATATTTTATTCCAGGGATACGTCTTTCCACTGCACGTTCGCAAACTCCAAGAGCGGTCCGTTGAGCTTTGGTAAAAAACCATACCGTTGTGCGCCATGAGAATATAAACGTCTATTAAATTGCGCTTAGGCAAAGATTGCTTTTCATAAAATCCTCTAAGACCCAATAGCATTTCCAGGCGTTCATCAATCCTTCTAGCAATTTCTTGTTCTTGCCGTGCCTGGAAAGAGATGTACTCATTGACGTATGTAATCTCCTCGCCCCCCACCGATGTTCGTTCTTCAACTCCGTTGGTCATGAGTTTGGTCTTTAACTGATCATTTTCAGGCTGACTTCGAGATTTGCCTTATTCAGATCTTCTATCATGAACTGCAGCTTGGATGTAGAGGAAGAGAAAAGGACAATGTCGTCGGCGAAGCGAAGATTCGTAAGGTTTTTTCCGTCGACATCAGTACCTCTCTCTTCTTCTAATATAGCATTGTAAAGTTTTGGGGACAGCGGGTCGCCTTGCTTTACTTGCTTATTTTGACTCATGCTGTACTATTGTTGTACATTGCAAAATTTTTGCAAAGAAGATTAAAATATGTATGTTGGTTCCATGCCATGGGTGATTAGAGCTTGGTATATTAGGAGGATGACTGTGTGACACTGTAAAAAGCTTTAGAGTAATCGATAAATGCCATTTATAGATTATTTGTGTTTTTCTATTAGCTGGTTTAAGGATTGATGATGGTCTCTCGCCGATAGACCACGACGGAACCCGGCTAGTTCTGGAGGCTGGCGGAGTTCTAGTTGGTATGATATACGAGTTTCGATAACTTTGACGAAAGTTTCATATATGTGTGAAATAAGACTTATGGGACGGTAGTTGCTTATATCGGTCTTGGGCTCTTTTTCAGAGATTTGCCGGTTAAGAGGATGGAGTTAAATAGATTAGTGACGTATGGTAAAAGTGTAAACTCACCGATTTAAAGTGCTTCAGTTGTAACGCCATCATCACCAGGGCTTTTATTGTACTTCATACTCTGAAGATCGCGATGCCATAGCCTCTTATTGGCACGATCGATTCAGCACATGAGTATGCGATTGTGGCAGTTTGGTTACTTGGATCATGATAAAGCTGACTACAAAATTCTGTTATGCTAGTTTAAACAGGAAGAAAACAGGAGATAAAACAGGAAAAGAGCGTATGGACATACGTTATTTTTCTGTTTTATATCTAAGTTGTGTGATGAACGTTCTTTCAGTGATTTTGCCTTGTTTGGCTATCTTAAGTAATGTATTAGATTCTAAAGCTTTTTATACAGCGTTAAGATTATATCTCTTATGTCTTTGCGTGTTTTCTTTTCTACTAGTTTGTTTGTTTGAGTGTGTGTCTTTAATAGATATTATTATAATAGCATATACTAATAACAATACTGTATTCAATATAACTAAGTTCCCCTACATTCCTAATATTTCTATACATGCTACTTGTAACTCAGCCACTCAGCGCTGCACACACGCGTCTAATCACAGCGCAGCTCAATGATTCAACATAATGCTACATTACACGGTAATGCCATGCTGTTGACAGACAAGTTTAGTGGTTTGTAGGGAATAGACTGTCTTTACTGTAGATACTAGAATAGTTACGGAAGTAAGCCCGTACCCTCGTTACTGAGGGTGATGATTCCCCCAGAACTAATTTAATTAATTGAGGAACTTCTCTTGGGCAAGAACATCGCAATGGGCGCCCAGATTCTTTCACGGACGTAGGATTTACACATACTTTTAATTAATAAATAATACGTTTTTTTTGGTATAAGTATAATATACCTATACAATAGTTACAGTCGGTCAGTAATATCGAAAACAAATGACGTAATACCCGGTCTCAGGCGGACTACGGTCAATTTAGGATCCAATTACGGCCAGCTTAGTGGGAAAAAATCCTGCCGTAATCCCGCGCTTAGCATATGGTGTAAAACATAGGAGATTGGTTTGATTTTATGTTGATTTACTCTGTTTTTCGGTAAATCCTTATAGCACATACTGCTCATTTTAAAAAATTAGGTACCCTTTATGAAACGGAATTAGGTTTTAAACTATTCGTAACTAAGATATTTGATTCCTAAATCTATGGGCATGCCCTATTTTCACATTTTTTGCCGGCGTCGTCATTTAATCTCGCTTTTACTATTCGTTTCCAATACAAGTTTTATGTATCGACTGTCATGTAAATTGGATTGAGCTATCCTAAGTAAGGCAGAAACGTGTTACACTCAATAAGGTAGGAATAAGGATATGCTGATGATACTTTTTTTTAACGTGTAACAGGTTTACGCTAAGATGTAGCTCGCTTAGGGATGTTCCAGGAAAAAGGTTTGAAGTCAAGTTTTTTGTCTGAAGCATCATCGGCCTATCCCTTATACCGCACCCCTCGGCCAGATCTCAGCGTTCCCGCATCAAAACACGCCGAGCATGGTACCGGGCAGGATTAAGATGCCTCATCACTATTGATTGCGCACTACTCAATGAATGCTCATTCCCCTCCCTAGCGCCACAGATAAACAACTCTTTTGTTATGAGTTGAAGTTATGACTTATGTAGGGCATTCCTGTTTTAACTTCCAGTGGTTTTTCCGCGAAGCTATAATATTGGGAGCTAAGCACAAAGGATTTTTAAACGCTTATTCTCTGAGCTGGTAAAGCGCTGCAACGCCTCTGGCGACCGGTGCAAGTGACCATAGGCAACGGTGACTGCTTACCATCAGGCGGTCCATAAGCTTTTTTCCACTTTTTCTTTTAAAAAATGTGGGTACTTATGTGTTAATCCGGGATTAAAAGAAAAATCTATGTGCTCACAAGAATATGAATGTGTGGTCTTAAACTTTTGATTTGAGAATAGATAATTAATATCAAATCGCTTACAAATAAATTAGTATTCACTGACATATTTATTATTCTTTTGCCACTTAGATTGGTTTATCAAATTTACAGCTTAAAAGTTATAATTATTCACAACCACTAAGTTTCGGAGTGAAATTACAACATTTGAAACTATTTTCGTTATTGTTCGACGAATAGACGTTACTAAAGTTAGCTAATTAAACTTGGTTCAAGTTTTGATGGGAGATGAGTTGAGATTTTTGATTACGTGTATTTCAATGAACAATGGGAACGGTAGAACTTAGGCATTGTTTGTAGATGATTTATAAATCGGTAATTCTATCGTTTCATAAATGTTTGTTGGGCTGTCGGTCTATTTCTTCAGTTTTTTCTGTATGTTTTATCTAGTTGATAGATTTTTAACCCACATTACTAAAATACCAGTAACGTACAGCGCCATCTACCCCATACTAAGCTTACGCTTGTATCATGGGTACTAGATATCGGATATAATACATAATATGTTTATACCTTTTTTTCGTCAATATATACGAATATGACGTAGCATGTCCATGTTGTTTCAATATAAATAATCTTTGCTTGATAAATTTAATACTGCATAGAACATTATCTTAATATTAAATCATCTAAATATTATCATTATATATCTCACAATATATAAACATGTAACTTTAATGTAGACTTTCTACAGTAACTTACTAGCACTAATAAACAATATATACACATATTATAATAATCTTGAGTCGATAAATGAGAAAAAATAAAAATAGTTTAAAAACTATTTTTATTCAAATATAACATTAATAAATGCCAGAAAAATGAATATCACATTTCAGTTTATTTCCACGGTAGATTACCCCCGAAGTCAAAACCTCTAAAACCAATTAGTTTCCGAGAAAGAGTCCCTACAAAAGTACCTTTGTTACCGATTCCGACCGCGAAAATATTCCAGTCGCCCATTTATTTTGAAACCTAAATAAATTTGCCTTTTTTTGCGCGAAAGTACCTAAAGCTTGTTTTACACCGTATTCATGTCTGAATGATATCACGAAAACAGAATACACAAAAATAGATAAAAATAAACATAAAAACGTTTAACTGTTAGTTTATTTCACACTATTCATGCCTTATGCAGTTCACACTATTATGAGCCGCGTATTTTCTTGTTACGTTAGGTAATATATCAGTATAAATTATTTGTCAATTAAAATTTATTATGGAGTGTAGTATTTCTTAGATTTGTTGGGTTAATTAAAATAAATAAATAGATAAATATTTCAGGACATATCACACAGTGCCATCTAGCCCCATACTAAGCTTACGCTTGTACCATGGGTACTAGGTAACGGATAAAATACATATATAATTTTAATTATAGCTAACTAAACATGTAAAAATGTCGTTCAGCCCATCAATGTACAACAAGCTTTAGATAAGTGATTAAAAATGAATGACGAACCGGTACATATCGGATTCCCAATTAACGATACTTAAAGCGGTATTACGATACCGAAAGCTGTATCACCAAAGACTTCATAATCCAGAGGCATCTAATTATTTATACATTTGTCCTATGATTAATTACTAATAAAACCGCTCCAGCAGCTATGCATTATACGCCTATAACAAAACAGTATTCAGAAAAGTAATTATTGATTGACTAATTAATTACATCAAAATATTTCGCAGATCACCTGACAGCCAAACACATAATACGGAAAAAGACACAGCGGGACATATTATATGTCATCATCATCATTACCCTCAAGGACATGGCCAAAGAGAATTGGCCAACGATGACTCCAACTAACTAAACTAACAAATGCCAACGTGACATAAGTATGACTTTTGCAACATGACATCATGAGGGTGTGACATGACACCATAGTTGGCCACTCTCATACGCAATTACTAAGTCTTTTACCATAATGAGACGTCTACTAAAAATTATGTCATAGAGTATAACCGATAACCGGCCCCGTGGGAATGGCATTAATTCAGATAATGGCCGATTTGAAGCTACGAGCCCGGTCGCTTCTAATCGCAGCTATTAGGTAATTATTGGTTTTGCCAGACCTCTAATATTAAATTCGGGAGCACTAAGTACCTCATTATTAGGAGATATCTTTTTTTTAAATAAGTCTTACAAGTCTGTCTCGAACTTCTAAATTATGGAAAGCTCTTACCACCTAACCCCAGGATGACTATTGTTTTTCAAAAAATTTTGGTTTGGTGAAATAGCTACAATTATTCAAGTGGATTTTTAAATATTATCAAGGTTTTATAAAACACCAATTAAGATTCTAGGTTTCACGATTTAGGCGCTATGCGTTGATGGTTATCTAGGTGCTTAAGGATTTCGTCTGATTTATTATACATATCGATAAATTAATAATATATCAAATTCAAAATTATTTATTGATTTAGTAAAATGTACATATATGAAGTGGCGGCTCCAGATACCAAACTAGGCGTTAGCCTGTATCTATATATACGTATGTATATGTTTACGTGTGACTACAAACTTCCTGACGTATTCTAGAAATTACATAACCTATGTGAACAAATTACAATATCCACAGATAAAATAAACTGGATAAACTGCAATAAGCATGTCCTCAGTTTAATTCCGCTTGACAATAATTCCACTTAAGTACAAAAACACGTAAAATCTACGAGTAATTGATACTACAGAATCGTAACTCTTAAAAATAAAAATAAAACAAATCAAAATTAATTTATTTGCACGAATATTGTCATACATAGTAGGTGTTACATAAATTTGTTATATCAAATATTATTAGGCGTATGTACAAGTGTTAGTTTTATAGCTAGTCAAGTTATGTGTATAACTCCTTTTTATTCTTCCACTAAGTCATTTACTTTATAATAACATTTGGTCACTAGGTACACAAAAAAAATAATCTTGAAACTATGCCAGCCTTTAATATGTTGTGCCGAAAATACTTCTACATTTCATCACTTTTTCACACGCAACTCACGAATAAAGCTTGCTTGTGATTAGTTACGTTGCCAGAAATACTCGAATACTTGGTGACAGTTGGTCGTCCCGCCCACCACTCAAGCGCGGTGGCTGCGGTTGACCATCTTGTGGTTTTTTTTGTTTAGTTACGTTTCAATAGTATTATTTATTCATAGATTTAAGTGCGAAAATACGTAAAATCCATACAGTAGTTCCAATCAAGAGCGAGCGGTGTTCGTTAGCGACCAACCGCAGAGGAAATTAAAATTCTGAATAAAAACATATTTTAATTGCCAAAAGCAATGTCGAATGAAACCGGCCCGATGCAAACGAAGATCCGAGCGTGATACAAGAGATAATACCGAAATATGCTGGTACTATTGGACGTATGTAGAACAAGTGTATGTTTGTAGATTTGTCTGTTGTTTAATTTAATTGCTCTGTTAAGTGTTTAAGGAAATAAACAATAATGACTATTTTAATATTGAAACTTTCGTGAGACATTTTATTAATATGTTAACTAAACGGTTTTCACTCGGTGTCTGCGTGCTGCCGCGGTCCCAGAACGCACGTTCTGTTGATGGGTGTCATTACATCCGAAACGCGTAAACAACATACGCGAATTACACGTGAGTGAAAACCATTTAGTTAAAGTTAAGTAAGTAAAAGTTATTTACGTAGCTAGGTGAAGCATCAACGTCATCTACATCTACAGCACTTTATTTCCCCCAGCTGGTTAAAGGTCTCCCTTTGCATGTGTAATTGTCGTCGAGCCTATGCAAAATCTGCTGAGGAAAAACTAAACCTATTAGCGAAAATATTGAAAATGAATAATTTCACAAAAAAAAAAACGTAAGAAAAATTACTTGCTAATTACTATCCAAACTTTCAATTTTACTGTTTCAAATGTAAATTCAATAAGTGAGTGACTCCACGTGTTACAGCTAGTATTGTATAATACCGCGCCGGGCTGCCAAATCTGCAGCACCTCGCGCGAAGCTTCCGATATTATTTGGCGGATTTCCAAAATAATTACTTACGTAAACCAGTCGTCCACTAGTTCACACAGAGCTGGGTAGCGACTGAGCAAGGTTGGAATGGATGTGGTACATGGAGCAAAAAAAAAAAACATAAAAATGTCTTGTAGATTGATATAAATAATCTTTATTGACAGCTGTCATGTTACTGGAAAATTTGAAAAAATTGTTTTGTAACAAAAAAAACAATAGCGAATTTAAAAAAATTAGATAATAGTAAGAACTCGATTACAATAACATTTGAGCAACAATTGAACATGAGGAGATTGATTCTTATTAACAAACCTTACTTTTGGAAAGTATCATGCAGCTATAATAATTGACAAATGAGTAGAGCAAGACAAAAAAAATACAATATTTGTGTATAACTCTGTATTTAAAGACATTTCTACAAAAATTTACGAATCAAGAATCACACAATTTTAGATTCAATCTAATCTTCAAAATACCACCTCCAAACATCATTGTACAGTAGCTTCCTACCTCTGTAGCAGCAACAAGGTCTCGATAGGCGTAATATCAAATATTCATTATCTGGCAGAGGGCGCTGCTACCTGCGCCTGTGGCTGCACTACAGATAACAAAATTCACCATCTAATAAAATTCACGTATCTCGCAAACTAATATTTTGGACGAGTTTATGATGTAGAAATTCGTAAAGTTTTTAAAAAAACCTCATAATATTATGCGTTACTTGTTACCTAATATTGTAAGTTTATGTATAATATGACCAATTAGCAAACGTTTGTCTACTATATTGTGTCTGTACATAATATGCGTTAGCTTGTAGCTTATGTTAAACTAGTGGGTGCTCGCGGCTTCGCTCGCATTAAGAAGTAAAACTTGCATCCCCTATTTTACCCCTTTAAAAGAAGCATTTCCAAAAATCCTTTCTTAGCGTATGCCTACGTCATAACATCTATCTTCATTCCAAATTTCAGCCCAATCCGTCCAGTGGTTTGGGCTGTGCGTTGATAGATCACTATATCAGTCAGTCAGTCAATCAGTCAGTCAGTCACCTTTGAGTTTTATATACATATTTAGATTGCTTCTGTTTTTTTTTTCATATTTCAATCTTTTCAATTTTTATTGGTACCTGGCTGTAGTTAGACCTCTCGCCATATGTACCTATAGTTACGGGTTTCAGTCAATCTTTTCTGGGGTTTCAATGTGGCATTAGATCATTCAGGTTGGAACACTCAAGGTGCGCTAACTTAATAATAACTTACTTTTTCAGTAAACTTGTATCACAATATGATTGGTATTAGTAAGCTGGACAAAAACTTGCAAATAATTTTGTAGGTAACTCATGTCAAGAAATATTTAAAAACTCAGTCACGTCGCCTCTCAAAATTTGAGCTGAAAGCTCTTAAATTTAAAACTTAAGGCATATTTATTTTGTTTCAGTCTGAAATTTAAGTCACGTAGCTTCAGCTAGGAGCATCACCAAAAAAAAATCAAGTTATTTTAACGCGAGACAACTTTTCACTTCATACTGAATTAATTAACTTGATGTCATATAATTTGTAAATGTAGTTTAATCAAAATTCAAGTCCATAATAAATGTTGGTTTCTGAGATATTTCGTAATTGCAATCAAGGGAGACTGTACACTACATGAAAATTACAGACAAGGTAAGAATTAGTGAGTTATTGATAGCGGAGTTAATATTGTTAAACCTCTTACTTCAAATCACATTCTCGGAAAAGTTTGTGTATTAAGTAGTGCCTCACAGTGTTAACTAAGAATTTATGAACTAGTGAGCATATATTAATACAGAGTCTTAGCTATCTCTTTGTTTTATATTTTTTTTGTAAAGAGATTTCTCAACAAAATTTTACCTATATAATTTACATTGTGATGTGTGAGCTCATTACGCCTGTATTACCCCACTAAGGCATCATTTTATGCTTTTATACGTTCTTTTATTTATCTGTCAGAGTCTGTGTTATGAACCCGAGGGCAAATAGTTGTGATGTTGTGACCTAATGAATGCCTAGACTAGATTCTACTTGACCTAAGACCTAGGTCGAGCAAATAATGTCCTAAGCCGATCTTGTTATTTATGTTTGTAATATCTGTGATGCTCAGTGAAATTTTGACGAATTGAAAAGAGATAAAAGATCGTTTGATAACTGAAGAACTTTTGGGTTATCAAAAAACTGAGAGGTGAAGCATTTGTGTCTTACCTTTTGTAATAAATATGAGATTATTGACTGTCTGATCTAAGAGTAGAATCTTCAACAGACTGGATAATTTTGTACAATTACTGTACTGCCCTGTACTTAGGCTGCACTCATTAAATAATATTTATGTAACATGCCATTTTGATCACATCATTGCTTTTGTCAGATACAAGATTAAATCATTTGATCGTTTCACAAAAACGACACCTTAAGAAGATAAAAAATAAAATGGCTGTAGGTACTATCAGGGCGTCAACAATGTCCAACACTAAAAATATAACCTATTTAATTATTCTAAGCTTCACCTGAAAAACGGAAGTAAATCTAAGTAGGAGAACAAAATTAATTACAATAAAAGGAAGTTGCATTTGAAGAAGTCACTTCAACATCTTGCTAATTCCGTCCAACTAAGGACATGAGATATTTCAATCTTTTAAATATTTATTGGTACCTGGCTGTAGTTAGACCTCTCGCCATATGTAGTTACGGGTTTCAGTCAATCTTTTCTGGGGTTTCAATGTGGCATTAGATCATTCAGGTTGGAACACTCAAGGTGCGCTAACTTAATAATAACTTACTTTTTCAGTAAACTTGTGTCACTATATGATTGGTATTAGTAAGCTGGACAAAAACTTGCAAATAATTTTGTAACTCATGTCAAGAAATATTTAAAAACTCAGTCACGTCGCCTCTCAAAATTTGAGCTGAAAGCTCTTAAATTTAAAACTTAAGGCATATTTATTTTGTTTCAGTCTGAAATTTAAGTCACGTAGCTTCAGCTAGGAGCATCACCGAAAAAAAAATCAAGTTATTTTAACGCGAGACAACTTTTCACTTCATACTGAATTAATTAACTTGATGTCATATAATTTGTAAATGTAGTTTAATCAAAATTCAAGTCCATAATAAATGTTGGTTTCTGAGATATTTCGTAATTGCAATCAAGGGAGACTGTACACTACATGAAAATTACAGACAAGGTAAGAATTAGTGAGTTATTGATAGCGGAGTTAATATTGTTAAACCTCTTACTTCAAATCACATTCTCGGAAAAGTTTGTGTATTAAGTAGTGCTTCACAGTGTTAACTAAGAATTTATGAACTAGTGAGCATATATTAATACAGAGTCTTAGCTATCTCTTTGTTTTATATTTTTTTTGTAAAGAGATTTCTCAACAAAATTTTACCTATATAATTTACATTGTGATGTTGTGACCTAATGAATGCCTAGACTAGATTCTACTTGACCTAAGACCTAGGTCGAGCAAATAATGTCCTAAGCCGATCTTGTTATTTATGTTTGTAATATCTGTGATGCTCAGAGAAATTTTGACGAATTGAAAAGAGATAAAAGATCGTTTGATAACTGAAGAACTTTTGGGTTATCAAAAAACTGAGAGGTAAAGCATTTGTGTCTTACCTTTTATAATAAATAAGAGATTATTGACTGTCTGATCTAAGAGTAGAATCTTCAACAGACTGGATAATTTTGTACAATTACTGTACTGCCCTGTACTTAGGCTGCACTCATTAAATAATATTTATGTAACATGCCATTTTGATCACATCATTGCTTTTGTCAGATACAAGATTAAATCATTTGATCGTTTCACAAAAACGACACCTTAAAAAGATAAAAAATAAAATGGCTGTAGGTACTAACAGGGCGTCAACAATGTCCAACACTAAAAATATAACCTATTTAATTATTCTAAGCTTCACCTGAAAAACGGAAGTAAATCTAAGTAGGAGAACAAAATTAATTACAATAAAAGGAAGTTGCATTAGAAGAAGTCACTTCAACATCTTGCTAATTCCGTCCAACTAAGGACATGAGATAAAACTTGGTAAATTGCATCCGTCTGCAGAAGTAACACCAATTAAGCAGTCCACGGCAAGGAGCCGACACTCGTCCACGAAGATAATGCTGTGTAGACTCCACTTTAATAATATTATGATAAGAGGAATATTTTCTAAACTTTGTTAATAAATAAAATACTTAATCAGAGTGTGAATTTTTGTCTTTGATTCTGTGTTTTTGTTACATTTATCTAGTGAGTTTAGTTTTGATTGTTTTAGATTTTAATATCTACGTACGTATCTATTACATATTATAATCATATGTTCGTTGATGCAAGTTTAAAAGTTTTACTTATTAATGTATAGACACATTTGTTGGTTAGGTGGTAAAGATCAAAAATTCGCTATTTTAGTTAATCTTCACATGCGAATATTGAAAGCAATGGAACCAGTTTTGCGTCTCTCGACACACAAGCAAACATACATTTATACAATTGCACACACACAACGACATTTTCAGTATTTACTTATTGAACTATTTTGTAATGTGCCATTATTGTGGTCGTGTTTGTTAATTATAATACAGAAACTGTAAGAAATACGGTACGTAAAATCTATAACACGTAATCCTTGCCCAGAAACCAATTTAAAGTGTCTACGAGGTGTCGCGGGTTCTGGAAATCCTCTGTCATAGCTGAGCAAGATAAATGGCACGTGATATTAGGAAAACTCGTGCTTTGGCCGGTTCTCAAAACTGCCATTTTGACGGGATTCTGAAGACTTTCTGTAGCTTTCGACTTCCTTAGAGCGTCATTGTAGACCATTCTTAGGATGTTGTGATGAAGATATTTTGACCTAGGTTATCGCTAAGCTAGTTTTTTCATGAACCTAGTCTCTTAAGCTATATATCTTCGCCGTTATTACTTTAACTTTATCGTTAGAGAAGTTCCCTTGGGCAAATATATCAGGACTGGTCTTTCCACGAGGATGCCATTCTATTTATAGTCCTTAAACATGTCGGTTACTTTACAATGTTTTCCTTCACCGCCGCCGAACAACCAGTGATGGTAATGGTAAATAAATAAGTTAAGGCCAACTCTGGTGGCAAACATTTCAAATGCCCTTCGGACATTGGTTGAGATAGAACTGTAATGCGTCAGATTGTAAGGCAGTTTCATTTACCACCAAGCCTCATTCTTTTATCACTTTGCCACTTAATTATCCCATAAAACCTACAACCTCCTCTACAACTCCCCTAGATTCAACAGTTACAAGCCGCAATCAGAATGCAACAAAGAAGTCTGAACTTGTTACAAAGTTCCAGCAAGTTAGCTGCACCAGGTGCTAATTACGAGCCACGAGACCAGGGTTACCTGGCCTCCAGGTGTAGGTACATCACTCGGGGAATGTACTGAGTACTTGAGTAGGTTACAGTTAAACTTTCAAGTCTTTTGTTGTGGCTGTTTTTTTATTGCTCTTCAAATATAACTCATCAGATATTTCAAATACAAAAAAAATATCGTATGATTGGATGATTAGTATTTTTGTCTAAGAGTAGGTAATAACATAATATTATATTGTGATTGTAAACTTATTGAGACAAAGGAATGCAAGGAAGTAAAATATCAAATTTCTTTCAAATGAAATAAAATTAGACCCAAATACATTCTCTCAACGTTATTTATCAGATATACCTACTCTTAGTCATTTCATATAGTAAGAATTATGTGGTAACAAATCTAAACAAATCATTCACATAAAAAACGTAAACCTTTCTTGTCCACCGTTAAGAACTTTCTAATCCAACCAATCACAAACAACTCTCATCAACATTCAACACGCTGATAGGCTATACACTACATCACCTAGCTTAAGTCTAGTTCTACAAAGCATTAACAAAGGGAGGTATGAGGTCAGGCTCCACTGGCAAGTAGCAAGCAGTTATCGGCAGGTATAAATTACTGATATTACTAGCATTAGTACAGTACGCACTACAACGCATTAGAGGGTTAAGGATAAGGAAAATATTTGTAGTCCAAATGTGTGTATAGTAGTGTGTGACGTCATTACCAGCATGCTTGTAACCTCGTCTTCATATCTTTTGGTTTGGTCTTAAAGGCCTTTTGTATGGAGATTTATAACTACGCTGATCAAGAGTGGGTTGGTAAAATGTACTTTTAAAAGTTTTAAGTATTGCAGGCTATGCAAGTTTCTTTACAAAATTTTATTTCCGTTGCAATTTAAAATAAAGAAAACATTTACTGTGGCAGATTTAACAGAGAAACAAATACAAGTAAGTACATAATAAACAAACAAACATAAAATCTGCCACAACACAGCCCCAACTCAGCATAATGCTGGTTGTGTGGAAGCAACCAGCGCTGATCTTCCGTTGGCCGTACCATGAAGAAAACCCCTATAATCGGTGATAGTGCGTTTCCTATTACACTAGCCAGATTATTAGCGGCGTTGTTTGACTCGGGGCGGCGCTAATTGAAGTGGCCGCTGTTATGAGGCTCGCCGCTCACTTGCTGGAAATCGGCAAGATTACAGCATCACGTAGGTTAGGCGATCATGTGGTCGACTTGAGAGGTATTTGTGGTTTTGTTAAATCATTATTTACAAAATTCTTTTATAAATCAATTAAAAAATATTTGGAACAACATGGATAGAAGTATAGTAAATTCTTTATTGCAACACACGAAATAAAATTAAAAATACCATAATATACTTGGATTTAATGTTGGACAGATTTATTGTAAGGTTTTCTGCCTTTGTGTTTTTTTTAACTCATATTGTTAGTATTTTTAGTGCCTTAAATGAATAATAAATAAAAAATCAACATACAACTTCTTACTTCTAGCAAAAGTATGTAATTTGGGTACTAAACTTTATGCTATGATACGACTTGAGATTAAATTTCTTTTGCTTATTTGGGCTTCCAGAATATTGCTTATGTACTACATACATAATTATTATTTAATAGCTTAGTTGTTTCAATACATTAAAAAGCCCAAGCGAACATTATTAACGTCCACAAAGAGCATCTTATTTACTAAGCTCCTTCTAAAAATCACTTCAGAATAAGTCATTTAATGCACCTTTCTCAAGTTGTGAATTTCCAAGTTACCGCGAGAATGGCTGCAAGTCAGCGCCACTGAACTTTATAATTATTAATTACTAAATAACCTGCAGGAGAAAAGATGGTTATCATTTGTTCCTTACTATTTTAACGGTCTGTGGTCTTCGTACGTAGTTACCATACACATTATTATTCGCAGTCTGTGTTATATAATGCGATTTTACTGTACGTATATTACTTTCAACCCGACTTTTCAACTGCAAGATGCTTTGATGGGCCAACAGCATCGATATGAAGAGCAAAAGACAGCAAATAAAACGATTACGTCATATAGTATATGATAAGTACAACATCGTCTTTATGGTGTTCTATATGCAGGTCTAATTATTTCTATTTTTTTGCAGTCTAAGTCTAGTCTTTCAATATATATTATTGCGATAAAGTCTCACTATCTATTTTATCTAGTGTAGTTACCAACAAGTTCAAAGAACTAACCCCGCGCTAGTCAACTGTTCCTGCTTTAGAACCTGCCAAACTAAATCGAGCTTTAATATCGCAACTTTCCAAAGTAAATTTATTTCTCCTAACAACTTGTTAATTGTCATCGGTAGCTGCAGGTGTTGCGGCTAAAGTTAGAAACTGTTACCACCTTTCCTTTGCAGATCTGTCGACTCTATATCCATTAATATAAAGGTTATTTTCCACTGTGCAAGTAAAGGCAGGCAATTATAAGTTTTAGCACGTAATGCCTACAACCGACGCTCGCTGTCAAAGCCTGAAAGTCTAACGATTTTGAAATGAATTTTGGTAACTTTACCGCAGCTCTAGTACGGTTTTTGTTGGTTCGAAATTGCCTATAACGGTAACGGATGGTGCCTATTCTTGTTTAACAAATAAAAGGTTGAATGGCATTTGTGAATCAATGGAAATTGTAATGCTTGTTTTAAAACAAAATCCGCTTTATATCTCAACAACCATTTAAGATCTGATCTATGAGAAGTAATTTTCTAGCATCTTTTCTTTGATCTTGTTTTCGGTATTTTGTATCAAAGTGATTTAGCGTGTCTTGAATATAAGACAAAATCATAATGTACATACCTACGAGTAATAACATTCTACACGTAAACTATAGATCTTCCTTTGTTCGATCAGCAAACTACAGAATTAGGTACGTTCCTCCATCACACTTCATTTCATCTAAATTGAACACAAAGCAAGGAACGCCGTAAAATTTGTCAAAGACTTGTCTCGGAAGGAAAACCCTAAAGACCAAGACGGAAACCTTAAAGCACACCAATTGGTCCGTCATGACTGTCGTACAAGCAATCCACCAACCGACATGGCGACAGGGTCGGATTTAGGTAAGAACTTGGGGACAAAAACAACCACAGTATCGCTTAAGGGTTTTATATTACATTAGACAATGTTGAAATTGTATTAGTATATAGTTGCAAGATGTGATAGATGACTGGCTGTATGATAGAGCCAGTCTATTCTAGCACCAGTGATATCCAAGTGTTTCAGAGTAAGCGCCACAAAGAAAAAGCTTGCATCTGAATATTATGTTCTTTATCTTTATCATTGTTTTGTTGATTCCGATCGATCGATCGATCCTCAGACGAATTAATAATAATAAAAATAATAAATATTCCGGGACATTGCACACAGCGCCATCTAGCCCCACTCTAAGCAAACGCTTGTGTCGTGGGTACTAGATAACGGATATAATACTTATATACTTTTCTTTTGTAAATACATACTTATTATACATACAAACGACCAGACTCAACACAAGTAATTATATTTTTATTTTAAAGTACATAAATCCTTGTGTCATGCGGGAATCGAACCCGCGACCTCTTGATTAGAAGGCAGAGCCACTACCAACTAAGCTAACAGGCCAGTCACAATTCCGTGACTAATTCTGAACTTAGTTATTACTAGGTATGTTTAATTAAATACAGCCCTTATTTCATTTTACTAAGTCCGTCCTAGTACCAGACGCCAAAAGACGAATGTGTCCAAAATATACAAATAAATAAAACAACTTACTTTAGTGAATAAATTAACTTACTTTAGTGTCCTAAACACGAAGTCCGCCCCAGTGCAGTGGAGCTAGTCTCGCCAGGAGTATTTTGCCGGAAGGTTCGAGTATTTTTGCCGGCACAATCGAGCGAGTCAATTTCACGGTGCGCCGGACGGCAAAGGACGGAGGTGTGTGATGGGTCGCTACTGTGAGACACACGATAGAGATGTCTTCTTTTTAGCTGATTGAGAACAAAGAGATGCTTTAATAAATCCTTATATATAGGGATGTTGGTAACTAGCATATAACCTCTGAGTGTGGCTTTTAGGCAATTTTTAGAAATCCGCGAAAAAATAGAGTCAGGTTGTCCTATACAAAAAGTTATTATTCTTTATGTATTCTGTAGCACTACCAATTTTTTTGAATTATCAGCAACCTAAACAGTTTAGTTGAGGCATTACTTAATAAACACGCAATGGTATCGATAAACTTGCAAACTTGGTATTTTATTTTCTAATTTTATGAGTCTGAAATGCAAATTTTAAACAACAAAAATTGTGCAACTTTTATTCAAACATTCACAAGCTCCAATATTTCAGAGTAGTGCTCTCCAAGAAAATTGTCTAGTAAGTTCCGTGAGGTCCAGTGGTCCGGACCAAATATGACGTGCTTTGTACAAGGCTGCATGCCGCCCAATAGAACAGGAACATCGCTTCCACTACCGGGAGTTTATCCCGCTTTTAAACTTTCATCGATTTTATCTTTGACCGTTTGTTTCATCAGTTTGTAGGTAAGCCGTTTTAAAGATATTTTTTTTAATTGCTAATAGTATTATACTACGACGACGTTACATGCTCGAGATTTCTTTATTAACTATGTAGTCTCACTTCTGTATGTACTAGGCGTCACACTTTTTGTAGCTGTGAAAATAAAAACACAAAAAAAAACATTTGAACAAAATGTCACTGTCAATGTCGCGCCTGTAGCGCCGTCCTCCTGTCAAACCTCATTCATTTCTTGTGTGCGGGCGTCGCAACATTATAAATTTCGTTGAATTTTACTACCTATTTGAATTTTTCGTGGAAAAAAGTGTTTATTTCATGTGTTCAAGTGGTAAATTAGGAAAAGGAGCATTTGAATTTTAAAATAACGTCGAAAATTCAACGTTTGGTACAAAAACTAAGCAATTCATCAACCAGCTCAAAGGATAAAGGTTAGTGATACTTTTTTTTTTTTACTTGGGATAGGTTAACGTTTGACTACAGCCTGCATGATGTTAAGCATTGCTGCAGCCTAGGGTGTAACACGTTTACCTAGAAGATACCTCTTAACTCTAGATTTGACTAACTAACAATTAACTTACCAAAGCAATCTTACTGCATTTATTCATCATCGATTTTAATTTTCTTGGTATAATCTTATATATTTTATAAAACTATACCGAAAATATCGTAAATATAGTTTTTTTTACTAATAATTTTAAGTTTACTAATACTTTAGGTTAGGGTGTGCAGAAATAGTCATGTTTGTACAGTAGATATTATATTTTAAAAACATTTTACTAGAGTATTACAAATTTAAAGTTTGCTATTGCAAAAAAAAAACTGTCAAATAATTCTGAATGAAAATAAATAATTCAATATTGTGATGAAAACGCTTAACGAAACTGTTATTGCAGACATAATATAATATTTGTTTTTGTCTCATATCAAGAGACAAATAATAATTTGAAATTAAGTCACATTGTTACTTTGTGAACGGAAATGATAAGAAATAATATAAAAGTGTAAAGTAAACAAGTGAAATCTAAGTTTATAATCGAGTAGTTAGTATACATATATAACTCGACGCGAAGTTATGAAATATTTATTATTTATAAACCACTTGCAATATGACAGAACTGACAATAAACGAATATGAATCTGATTAATTATGTACTCGGTTTTAATGCGATTCGGCGATACTGAAAGAGAGGGATGAAAATCCTTGGTGATACTTTGCTTAGATTTTTGATAGTAAAAATAATAGTAAGTATCACTTCTCCATGTAAAGTTTAAATATCAACTAGTAGAATAATATGGGCACCTTAATGTCCAACAACATTATTGTTGATCTCGTATCTTTATCTAAAACAATAATTTGAACAAGTACTATCACTTACTGTTTCACTATGTATCACCACTTATTCAAAAGTGAAACATTTTCCTGCAATAGCCCAACCAATCCTTCTTATATCCAATAGGGCACTGGTTTGGAACCGCCAGGATTAATCGAGATATTGTAACACAATCACCATTCTCACTTTTAACGAAACCCTCAGGACATTCTGAGCTATCTTCTTTCACTGGATTAACACTATTTTGATCCGGATTAATTGGATCAACACTGGCTTGAACTTGTGGACCAACGTTTTGTACTTCGGGATTGGCAGAAGCGTCTACATTTGATGTGTCTCTTTGGTTCGGATTTGCGATTTGTCCAGGGTTTTCAGTAGTTTCTTCAAGCGTTATTTTCCCGTGATATCTTGGTTCTAATAACTCCACTTCGCTTTTAGGACCCTGAGCAAACGTTACTAGAGTAGGTGTTACTACTTCTTCTGGAACCTTCTTTGGTATCACTTCTACGTTGTCAGATGCTGGCGTTGCTAAATTTTCCAATTCGTCACTAGTTTTTCGTTTCCCAACAAACGAGTCGTATATAAACTTTTTATAGACGACCAGCGCTTTGCTAAAGAAGTCTGTCCAAATATTTTGATGAGTTACTTGCGTATCGTTAGTCGTGATTTCTTTCTCTTGTGATGTGAATGAAAGTATCTTTATTTTGTTGACTAATGCGTCTGCTAAGACCTCGTTCCACGGTGCGGGCGGTGTCTCTTGGAAATTTTGCAATTTTCGTAAGAGGATCCTTTGTCGCGGGTCTTTGTCTGGCTTCGCCTCCTCTGCTGACTGAACGCCGTTTATAAGCAGAATTGTTATCCCGAAAATGTATAAGACGTCCATTTTTGTTGTTATTTTTGATAATGAAGGTGGCACAATGGAAGCGGCTGAAAGATTGCTGAGAGATAAAGTCAGCGCGCACTTACTGGGTACAGGTGATGGAAAAAATGATTTGGCGTTTATAAATAAGTGTGACACGTCCAACCACACATAGAATAATTTTTTTGACGGATTTCATATGATAAACTATTTATAAATGATATGGTTTTAATCTATAATTAAAAAAAAAAACTTTCCACATCACAAGGCAAACAACTCCAACATTTTTCCGCATACTGTAAAACGAAGTTACAAATAGCAATGAAAGTTGTCGTCCTGTCTATTAGTTTAGCAGAAAGTTTGATAGATATTAAACAACAAAGTGCAAACTTCAGCAACTCTACATTGTTCCCGGGATTAAAGCGCCGCGAGCGCTTCAAATTGTATTGCAACTACGAGTACTTACGTCGTACTCAGAGGGATAAATTATTCTAGAAAAACTGGATGAAAGGCAGGAAAAATGTTTTTACTTTCCTATCAGAGCTGGTGGAGATGATTTCGTAGAATGAAACAGATAAGTCGGATAAATATTTCCTGTAAGTCGACGTGATCCTTGAAATCAAATTAAGTTTTATGGTATTGCATCTAAATGTATAATATGTTCTGTATAATGAATAATTCATGCAGAAAAGGAGACTGGATAAGAAGGCAAATTACAAATTATATAAAAATTATATAAGTAATTGACAAATATTAAACCACACAAACATATATGGTAATTATTTGGCCGAGAATAGCTGGATTATATTTGATTCAATATTATTATTTTAACCTTTTGTAGGGAAATATTTGTGTGAATGGACATTACATATTATATTTATATTACTGAGAAGTCTCTTTATATTTTTTGACTTTTGTTAAAGTACAAACACACACATATTTTTTTTATGTAATTTGACGTCATGCTTCAAGCCAACAACTCAAACACTTGTCCACCCACCAGTACCCCATACCGCTATCTGCGATAAAGTTATCGTTAACCAAACATTGACAGTATGACGGCGACTAGGATTGTTTTTAACCCGCCTGTATCTCGAGTGGCTGAAAATGTTCCAAGGACAGTCACTGGACACCAGGTACTAGGTAACTAGTTGTGAAATTGACAGGTGATTAACTGGACCCGTTGTTAATTGACTTACTCAGGTTTTCCTTATAAATATTGTTTTGAAATATTCATATTTATTTTTTAAATAATAATAAAAGACATTTTCGGGGTCTGCACAAAATTGACACAGCTTGCACATGCAAAGAGAAGCCTATGCCCGGCAGTGGAAGGATGATGATGATGAAATAAAATAATGGCAGCATAACGTGTCCTGGCACTAGACTCAGGTACCTTTGACGCTGAGGAAATTTCTAGAATGATTTTATTAAAAATATTACCACCAGGTCACTAAAAAAAGCCCCTTATTAAGCAACACTGTAGTTTAGATCATAGAGTTGCATATATAATACGTAATTACGAAGTACGCAATTTATGCTTGTACGGAAATACAATTTTGCAATTGACACTTCCGGAATATATCGTTGTGAGTTTGGTACAAAGGATAACATTTTTTGGAGCTGGCTTAATCTTCTAGCTTTAAAAGATACAGGTGGATTAATCTAGATTGTAGATAACAAATAAATGAGGTGAGTTTATCTATTAGATCTGTAAAGATAAAATACAGATTTACCCTAATGGGAAATAAAATGAACACTCAGAGTCGGTTTAAAAAAAACCTTACGCATTACTGACACGGATCATCGTATTGTTTATACGACGATAGAAGGCCTTGATAGCTTCAATAGACCACTTTTTTATTTCAGGAATAATGCAGACAAAACCACTGGTAACCACTGGTAAAGGTAAACATTGGAAAAATATTGTAATACATCTTATCTACATAGCTTTCAAATATGTAACTGTCCCTTTATTTCCGCATATTTTAAATCGTAGGTCCCGGATGTTTGTCGTATTACATCAGTAAAAAAACCTAAGTCTTTACGACATTTTTAAAATTCACGAAACCATGATTGATCACTTTTCTACGATTTATTTACTTGATTTCCACATACTTTAATAGCATGAGTAGATTTGAGTCTCCAAAATAACACGTCGCAAGTCAAACCGCATTCCACTTGGCACCGACCGATACAAGTTTTCAGTCCGCAAACTCAAAGTAAAGCGTTAAAACCAAAACTTACAACGTTAACGTCTACATACAATGCTGTTTTGGGGGATACCATGAGACATCAAATATCAAAAAAGCAATGGCGAGCTAGGCTATTATAATAGGTACTCGTAAAATAGTTGGCTATTAAGCAGTGTTATGGTTCAAAAACTTTTGGAAAGGGCGTAACAAAACATATTTTTATAGACATACGTTTATTCACGAGATTTTTACAACAACAATCAAACATTTTTTTTATATGTAATTATGACAGTCTATTAGTAATTACATAAGATGGGAGATTTTTGACGCTTTTTATATTTGACTACAACAAGAAACCGGTTTACTCTCGACTTGAAGACCGACAAATTTTGGCAGTTCGCGTGATGAAAGTCGAAGGAAAACGCTTTGTGCGAGTCTTTGGGACCTCAACTGTTATCGTTATCGTTCATCGAAATTAATGCAAGATGCTCCCCTTTTTCATTTTTCTAGTTTTAAAAGATATTACGTACATTATACATCCAACAGTAACCGGCGTCCTGTTCGAGTAACAAAGTTAACAAGCCATCGCGAATCCGTTTTATCGTCTCTCCAATAAATAGCTGAAACAGCAAACACTAGCAGCCAATAACATTGGAAATGCAACAAACGATTGAATTTCTCCCCTTTTCATTCTTATTTGTGTTTACGTAGGGCTGGCGAGTTTAATTTCTTTGGAAATGTATTGTTTTGTGAGGGATTGCACGAGGGAGGACTGTTTGTGTTGAATGATTGCTATAATTTTGGTTTTGATTGATTTTGGTTGACGATGCTTAACATTAGGTGAGTTATGGTGAAGTGTGTGGATATCATGGGTACAATAATTATTCAGGCTATTTTATTACACTATTTTTAGAATTTAATCGTCTCGAGACGGTCAGTCTACAAATGGGGCTTGCTATCAATAAATCCAAGACCAAACTTATGGTAATACGAGACTGTAGATCAATTCCAGTACCTTGGATCTACAATAACGAATAAGGGCAGTAGTGAACCCGAGATAAGGAGGCGCATCGGAATGGCCAGGACAGCAATGACCGAACTGAGTAAGGTGTGGAAAGACAGGAACATTACAAACCGAACAAAAATGCACCTTGTTCGCACACTTGTCTTTCCCATCGCCCTCTATGGGGTAGAGACGTGGACAATCAAGTCTGCCCTCAGGCAGAAAATTGACGCCTTCAAAATGTGGTGCTGGCGCAGGATGCTGAGGATACCATGGACAGCCTACCGCACGAACGTTTCTATACCGAAAGAGCTTAAAATAGACAAAACTCAGCGCCTGTCCACTATCTGTTTGAAAAGGATCGTACAGTATTTTGGCCACATTGCTCGCAGAGAAACCAATAATTTGGAGCGCCTTTTAGTGACCAGGAAAGTTCAAGGAAAGAGACCGAGAGGCCGGAGTCACATACGGTGGTCTGACCAAATAAAGAGCTGGAGATGCCAATAAATGTTGCAATGCACCAAGCAACAGAACGAAACCGATGGCGACAACTAGTCAACAGTATCAGAAGGAGTCACGATCCTCAGCAGTGAGGGACACGACTAAGAAGAGAAGAGAGAGAATTGGAGCCTGTTAAATTGTCTACCAATCTAACCTTATTGCAGATTTTGACTTTGATTATTTCTGCTAATTTTGAGTTTAAAATTTGATTAAAATGCGTATCGAATTATATAAGATTAAATGATATTCAAAATGTTTAGCTTTGACTTTGCAAGTATAATTTGCTCTCACACTCTAGAATAATTAGTGCTCTGTTTATTTAAAGCTTGGTGGTTTATTAACATAATGAAATAGTGTTTTACCTTATATTTTAAAATCAGTTTTAGCAAAAGTTGAGTAACGTCCAGTCCATGATATTTAGCAAATGTGAGTCAACCCTACCAAAACAGTCGTCTTGCTTGTATTTTTGCAGTACATGGTATTTGGTTAGTTAATTGGTGCTGAGGTTCCTTCTAGCACTGCAGGTCGCTTGTCCACTGTTAGAACTGCTGAGAACATCAATACACAGGGACTCTAATCAAGGGCTTACTGGTGTTTAGAGCTAGAAAAGATGGTATTCTAGATATAGGGCGTTTGAAATAAAAAACGTAGTATGTATTTGAATCGCAGTAAAAGAATTGGTAGGGTAAAAAAAATAACGGTATTTTTTCAACATAATAAATGATGTCATTTTTTTATTAACCTATACTGTCCTACTCTTGGGCAAAGGTCTATCAACTCCCTCCATGCATCCCGGTCGAAGACTTCCTCTTGCCAGGCACCCCGAAACCGGTCGAGATCCTGACGCCAGCGAGTCTTGGACCTTCCTTTACTACGTTCCCACTGTGAAAACTCCATTATATAAGTGAAACATTATTATCTCTGTATTTCATTTTTCACGTTTCTGACGGGCTAATCAACCAAGTTTGTTGCTATTGTAACTATATAGCGGAGTCATAGGAATCAGTTCTCAATCTAATAAATTCTCTGTGTGAGTTGTACTTCCTCATGACTGAGGGTCGTGACTCCCCCGCAAAATTAATTAGATAGGGGAGTTCTCTTAGTTAGGGCAGATACATCGTGGTGGGCGCCCAGGTCCTTCCACGGAAGACACATGTCCTCGGATATTGTGGTCCTCAGACATGTCGGTTCCTCACGATGTTTTCCTTCACCTTTAATGCTGCATTTGGACCAATCTTCCAGCTGTGAACGGTCAATACATACTATAAATCTATACCAACCTTAGCAGTACAAAATAGTTCGGATAGTTGAAACGTACGGGCACGTTTTTATGAAACGGGTACAATAGAATAGTTTGTGCGGGGAACGATGCGTGAAATCGAGGGGGTCGGGGAGGGGACGCGGGGGGCGATTTGTATCGGGGTGGGTTTGTTTTACTCATTTTATGATATATTAGGCTTGTAAGTATGTATTCTGTAAGTATTTATTTTGAAATTGTTCGCTAGGTCTGTTTCAAGAGGCTCCAAGAGGTTTAAGGTGCTCGCAACTTATTTTGATTTTTATTATATTATGTGTGTTTTGGCTTATTGCCGGTTTTGTAGACAAATAAAGAAATAACTAATGATTTCACGGTATAAGTTGTAGATATTTCTGTACTTTTTAAGATTAAATATTCGTTTATTTATGTAACAACTTAATGTCTACGTAAATACCTGCATAGTTACAGAGTTTTTTTGTTTCCTCTATATTGGTGCAACACTAGATAGGTTTTACTGGGCCTTGCGCTAGGTATCCTGGGACCCTGTGATGCAAGGCCGCAGTATCTCCTGCCGCGGCAAGCAACAGCTTACTTGTTTACACTGTCACTATAGTATTCGGTGGTATAAGTTGAACTTGAAATAAAATGAAATTATTCATAAAAAATCATGTTCTGTTAGATTCATAAACCTTAGATAAATAATTAGGGTAAAATCACATTTCAACATGAGATTCATGTAAAAACAGGTTTGATAAATTTCAGCACAATGACTGCTAGCCCCCTTAGGCAGGAACTAGAGGACCTATAACCTATCTGGCTAGGATCACCTAGCTCTCTAATTGTACAACCTTACCACCTAGTTGCCTGAGAATACATTTAATTTTGTAGTTACTAGGAATCATTCATTTCCGTTTGTGTTCATTCATTCATTGTTTCAGGTTGATTTTAGACATGGCGACAAGTTTATATTAAGGAACCTTTATTAGTAGTAAGAACAGCAAAACTTTGACACTGCAAAGGTGTTTTTAGGAAATCTAAATTTAGACTTTATTTAAGATTTAATTAACAAAAGGTTAAGCCTTATGAAACTAGCGTTAAAAATAAGGGAAGTAAACAAATGTAATCATAACTGGCTATATTCGTATCTACTTATGTCTTGACTTTAGTTTTGTCTAATGATTCACAATGCGAATAAAATAGCTTCACATAAATGGTTAAAATGACTTTTCAATAGCGTCATAAATTGACAATTCTACCAAACTTCTTAACTACCTTACGTACCACAGCGTTTCCGCTAAGTTGTAAAACCTACCTCTCATTTAACAAATTCTTTGTCAAAGCGTTCCTCCGCTAGACTCCAGCGCCCAGGTGGGCTAAGTAACCGAAACTCTTGTAATTATGGCTGTCAGTCGCTCCGCTAACGATCTCACTAGTTAACGCTGGGTAGTTAGATCAGTGAGCGAGTGAGCGAAGAAGTGAAACGCATACGTAAACATTTTTATTTAAACTTTTTATTGGAAAATGAGCGATAATAATCACGGCTGGTAGGATCCGGACCTGCATATTTCTGATTGCCAGCCAGAACGCCTTAACCGCTACGCTACGGGCATTTAACATTTATATTTAGTTATAAGCGTTGTCGCTATTGTTTCTTGCATCTACCGGAATCAGGAAGTCGCAATCAAACAGAAAAATATCTTTCCGAAGTGATTTTCTTTCTTCTTCTTCTTCAAACTTACCTTTTTTACCTAACTTCTGTCTAAAAGGATCACGTTTTTGTATGACGTGTTTGCGTATATTTCAAATTGAAGTCTGTTTTCGTTACATTGCTATTTTCTCGTTATATAGATCTATTATTACGAAAAAACGTATATCTCAATACATGTTTGTGATACACGAGGTATCTATGTATATTTGGACCAAGATATTTTCCCGAAATATAGCGTTATTATTGCGTGTTAGACTTTACGTACATTCTAAGAAGTGCTAGTAATTATCGACGGCTGGCTACAGTTTCAATATGAAACTTCCGCGAATAGTTGGTATTCTTGCCTTTGACCAGTCAGGCCTTTTGCCTTTTGAAGTTTTCACCGATTTTGAGCTTGAGTTCCTTTTTAATCATGCTGGTTCAAGTTTGAATTTTAATAGTTTTTATTTTCATTTATTTATCAAAAAACTAAAAAGGTTCACGATAAAATAGTTAAATCTTTTAACAAAATATTCCTTACAAAATGTTTAAATGTCGACGTTTATTTGTTCTTCAAAATCATAGTCATTGTGATACTGCATAGCCAAAAAAATAATTAAGTACCCACCATGTTATTACAATTCAAAGAAAATGATACGATCTTCTTTCATTGCAATCATCCAGCGAATAAAGAAACAAAACATTTTCTTAAGCACTTCATAAAATAAACAGCGCTGTTTTACAAATTATTTTCAGCACACCTCTGTTATTACTGACATAAGTTAATTATGTTGTACTTTAATAAGGACAGTGACTTTAGAAGCAGCTGCATTGTTGAAGCCATCTGGTTTTTGTAATTCAGTGTCATTTTATTTGTACTTATGTACAGCTTAATTTGCATAGAAATATAAATACTTAGAATAAAACGATGGATGTGAACTATTGTATGAGCTTAGTTAGCTAAGTATGTATTTACAAAAAAAAGTATAAGTATTAGGACGTGTATCCATTATCTAGTACCCAGACACAAGCATTTGCTTAGTGTGGGGCTAGATGGCGTTGTGTGCAATGTACCGGTTTTTGTTTATTTAGTTAATGTTGAAAGTTTAAACTTACACGCATAAATGTACTTGTACATGTATACGTAATGTTTATTACCTATTTATTGAAATAGTTAAAGGAATATTCTATTCTAATGTTGGTTGTGGCCTCTGCGGTATGGCCGCAATTTTGCCAATGAAAGAATATTTTGCCAGTTGCCTTGTATGGGTGATCAATTTGACATTTACGAGTACATAATATAGACGTTTCATGAACCTAGCACATGGAACTAATATAGAATAGAATAGAATATATCTTTAATGTACACCATAAAACATAGAAATAACAAAACAGGAAATAAGCTTAAATATCATAAAGTGCTGTACATTGGGCGGCCTTATCGCCTTAGGCGATTTCTTCCAGGCAACCTTTATAATAACCTTTATAACCTTTATAATATATAAGAGAAAGAGAGGGATGAAATGAAAATCCTTGACCTAGCATAAACCTTTTATAAAATTTTGGCTAAGCGATGTCAAAAATCGCGATGATTTGGTTGAATACACTACAGGTCGCCAGTCGCCACTAAATTAAGCTAAATAAATTTTCCATTATTTTTAGTTAATCCATATTTCCTTATAAATCTACTAGATACTAAGTGAATTTTCAAGAAAATACAGCTTTTTTGTTTAATTTCTTATCTCCCACTCAAAGAGACACGCAACCAAATATTATTTTATTTTGTGAAATGTGTTTTAGAGCTCTCGTAATTTATTATTCTCAAAAACAGCAAAGTTAGTGAAAGTCACAAGACAATACCCGAGGGCTTTACAAAACTCAGTAATATGTGAAAAATCACTTCCAATTGAAATTTTATTTTCAGTAAGTGCTCTGCTCTAAATTGAAATTTCAACTTTTGTATACTGTTGTAATGGCTAAAACTATGCTCAGGGGATTCAATAGTGGGTTAACTTTGCACATATTTTAGCGAAATAAAAATTTATGTCGGTTAATGTAGATAAATGTTATTTTTAGCGATTCTTTTACTCGATTGCGAAGTTTGTGTGTATGTAAGTATGTGTATTGTATTGTACGTTGAGCACACTCAAACAGCTGAACTGATTAGGTTCAAACTTGGCGTGAAAATTGATTAGACCACAGATCATCACATAGTCAACGTTTTATCCCGGATTATGTGAATAACACCGCATGTTGCTTGTGCTTATTGTACTTATATAGTGTTATACAGGACGGAGAAATTTGAACTGCAGACAAATGCACAAGTTTCTTAAAGGGAAACACATTATTTCATAGACTAGAACATGGAGCGACTCACTTAATAAAATAGGTAATATAAGTATCAGCCTATTTCTTTCAGTCTGTATTCCTAAGGTGCACATAAACCTGGTCCTATTTACCCCAACATTCAATAATATCCAATAAAGCAGGGGTCAATGTGACCATCGTAGAACAATTTTATGTTATTTACACGAAATAATTACATAGTGAGCCAGACGTCGCTATCTCTGGGGAAATCACGCTCTGTCCTTCATATGTTGGACAGACTAATATACATGAGACGTCAAATGATAGACGTTTACTTAGAAATATAAAAAAATACATCAAAAAATAGTTTCGTCACAAATAGCCCTAACGGAAGATCAGCGCTGGTGTCTCTCTCACATCCAGAGTTGGGGTTGTGTTATTAGATATATATTTTATATAAGTCATTGAACGTGTTTTTCGTTTAATGCATAAACTCCCTGCAGATTTCTTTGTTCCCCTGATATTTGTCGGTCTAAGCTAATCGGTTTCATCTATATAGTGTGTCTCTATCATATAAGTGCACTAGATCAAAAACTGCAAAACGCTGCTAAAATTCTGGCGAGTTTTAGTCAAGCTTGTGCTAATTTTGATAATTTGCGATAAAGAAATCTCACATGATGCTTTCTACATAGCTGTTTTAAAGTAGCTTCTACCAGTGGCGCTTCGGGTGATTTAGTAATCAAGTACTGGACTCAGCATGTAAACAAAATATCATATCCTCAAGTTGATTCATCCACAGTATAGTTATTACATCGCGTAGATGTATCGAGAAATACAGATTCTATTTGTAAGGCCTTTGAATATAAAGAAGGTGGATTCAGGACTTAGCTTTACTTTAACTTGGATGTACAAATTGAAAAAGGTAAAATAAGAATCGGATTCTTTACGAAAGAAATGTAGCGAAACTGTGTCACTGGATTTACTTAGATAAAGTTTAGGAAATGTAGCTGCTTTTGTAAAACATAATACTTATACAGGACTAGTGGGTGCTCGCGGCTTCGCTTGCATTAAGGAGCAAAACTTGCATCCCCTATTCACCCCTTTACAAGTGGCATTTCCAAAAATCCTTTCTTAGCGGATGCCTACGTCATTTCAGCCCAATCCGTCCAGTGGTTTGGGCTGTGCGTTGATAGATCACTACATCGGTCAGTCAGTCACCTTTGAGTTTTATATATTTAGATTTACCTGAAAAAATATAGCCATCTAGCAGGATTAGGCAGCCAACATCAAATACTTCTAACAACTTTAAAAAAAAAACCTATTTTTTAAACAAACGTCTTCTGGTCAAATATGCGGAGCATTAAAATTGATTACGTATACAACTTGAGTTGCAAGTTTTGCGAGGTTGCTGGTGCCTTTATGTATTGACAACAGATACATGATAAAAAAATGCTCTGTCACACAAACGTAAAATAACACTAGTCTTATCACTTGTCGTTACTTAATCAAAGTTCAGTAAATAGCTTGACCATCCTAAAATATTTTTCCGGATCATAATATTGTGTACAATATAATATGATCCGGAAAAATATTTTAAGAGCCTATTATAATTGGAGAATTAAAATGTGAGAAGAAAAGGTTTAAATTTTAATTGAATTAATATTTCTGCATATTGCAAGACACGTAGTCAAAATATTGGAATTTGAAAGTCAAAAGTTTTCTTACTCATATCAAAGTGGCTTCAAAGTCCTAATTTATTCAATTCGCTAGTTTACGAGGCATCTCCGATACTGCAAATAGTTTTAGAAGTCGTTATCCAACCCATCATGAGTTACCAAAGAAACTGCCATTAAAACCTTCTCCTGGTTAAGTGAAACTTTTGTTAACTTATACAGGGTGGTTTTTAAAGGAATGAGCAAGAAATTAGTAATGGATTGTTATACTGTATTTGGACTGCATTTTTATCAAGTTAATTACTCCAGGATAAAGTAAATGTTAAGAAATAATTTGCAGTTTAATGATCAAAATTTGATAATTATATTTTTTGCTTATATTTTGTTCGTAGATAGAGATAAATCAGGTGATAATAATAAAACATACTCAGCGTTCTTACAGTCACGTGAAAATAATTTAGAGGCGAATCCAAAGGTCAAGAAACAGTACCCGGTCTATTGTATTTTTTTTTTATTAATAATACAATTGACCTACAAAAATCTTGTAGTTAAAAAAGTAACTTTAGGAGCACTCTGTACATACCTACAATTTACCCCGACTAGTGCAAGTTTTCGCGGGCCGTAAAATATTCCGCTTCCCTGTAATAAAAGTAAGTAGTACAAATAAGTTATTTTACGACCTTTGTTAAACTGTCGACTCCAATAAAAGAAATGGGAGTTTATCATCAATGTGTGACTAAAGGTGTAAGCACACTTAGTATTACATTTTTAATTTGTAAGTAAGGTAAGTTTGTTTTACACAGATCAAAAACAATACAATTTGTTTAAGTAACATAATTCTATAGCTAAACATGAGTGATATAACACAACTGGACTACATTTAAAAGGTAAAGAACCTTTCTCTTACGCAAAAAATACCTAGCCCAACTTTCTACTTCTCGTAATACATATACCAAGCAATACATCAAAACCAGTGGACAAAATAAAACATCCCGACGTCTTCACGTAAAACAAGTTCCAAGAAACAACCTTCAGATTTTATTTCCTCTGTCCTAAACAGGGGCATAGTTGGGCTCGTATATTCTGGAGGTAAATGAGGGCAAAACAGGCCAATATTTTCCTTGTGCATTTAGCTTTAGTGGCCTGGTAAGAAGGGTTGCAAGTGCCACTTTTTGTAGACTTTTTATAGTCGAACGTGAGTGAAATTGTACCTACTTCTGCAAAGATCCTGTCCCTAACTTTTTTATTAAGATTCGCCAGATTTATAACTGGGAGCCTTGTTTTGTGTGAGTTGGAAGGGCAAGTTTGAGTTGTGGAGAAAGATTTAAGGGTGGAATTTGAAATGTGTGTACTTAGTTAACAATATGTCTGTGTAGATACAGACAATGTACATAGTAACTGTCATTACACTACATTTTAAATAATATGTTGATATTTTACTTTAAAAAAAATATATTTTTTGACATAGTGACGCAAAGATAAGTAAGATAAACATAATATAAAAAGAAGACTGCTAAGAGGAACGCGCTAAAAATGGGATTTTGCTTAGCATTTGCTGAAGGGTTCCCAATAAGAAACCCTAATACATACATTACTTTACCTATTTCTGTTGTTCAAAGACCAATTAACATATTTTTACAATATTACCTTTACACTCAAAATGCTTCTATCTACCCGACAGCACTAAAGCAACGTCCTAGCAGTAACACCACAAAATGCGAGCATAACTGTTGGCAAAGTATGCAAATATGAGCACACAAAGTGTTACTACGTGCTATTTTGCTCCCCGAGGTCTAACCGACACCCGAACGTATCTGATTGGGGAGAATTCAATCCAATGCATGTTGCAGCGGGTAAGTAGTGGAATATTGGCGGATCTTTGTTGCTTTTTGAACCAGTGGAGTGATTATTAACTAACTGATATAAAAAGTATATATTAAGAAATTTATCACACAAGAAAGAATGAGAGTGTATGCTATTTTTCGTTGAAGACAAACACGTATAAAACCACAAGACAGCGCTAGTTTAGAATATTTGTAGGAATATATCAGATTCCACGTGAATAAGTGAAACAAATTCGGCTATGAATAATGATCATAACATTGTTTTAATTACAGGATTTTCATTTTATTTTTAGCAATGTACTTCCTCAAATATTTTTTAACTCACTAAAACCACGTCTGTAACCATCTTTCGTCATCATCATCTCAAACCTTTAATCATGTCAGAAAACTATACTCAAATCTTGTAAACTTTTCAACCATCTCCATTTACACCATCAGTTTCTTCTATCTCTGTCACGTAATGATAAATTATAAATTATACTACGACGACGTTACATGCTCGAGATTTCTTTATTAACTATGTAGTCTCACTTCTGTATGTACTAGGCATCACACTTTTTATAGCTGTGAAAATAAAAACACAAAAAAAACTTTTGAACTAATGTCACTGTCAATGCAGCGCCTGTACCGCCGTCCTCCTGTCAAACCTCATTCTTTTCTTGTGTGCGGGTGTCGCAACATCATAAATTCCGTTGAATTTTACTATTTCATTTTTTCGTGGAAAAAAGTGTTAATTTCAAGTGTTCAAGTAGTAAATTAGCATAGAAAAGTGAAAAGGAGCATTGGAATTTTAAAATAACGTCGAAAATTCGACGTTTGGTACAAAAACTAAGCAATTCATCAACCAGGTCAAAGGATAAAGGTTAGTGCAACTGTTACTAACTTACCAAAGCAATCTTACTGCATTTATTCATCATCGATTTTAATTTTCTTGGTATAATCTTATATATTTTATAAAACTATACCGAATAGATCGTAAATATAGATTTTTTTTTCAACAAATGATATAACGATCTTTTTTTGAAATACCCACATTTTTGTCATGTAGATCGGAAACATGACCTTTCTGGCAATGTTTCTGTAACGATATTTTTTCGATGTACCGACATATTTGTGGTTTTTGTTACAAATACAATACAACAGAATATGAATTTATTTATTACCATTTTCTTACAAACATTGTTCTACAGTTTATTTAATGTAAATGAACTAGATTTTCTAATCTATAACGGTTATTTTGTTTGTGATTCATATTTATTTGAGCACGGTTAATAACAAACTAGTCTAGTTGCATAACGTGATTATGTACAATGACTTTAAAAGTGTACTGCTTCATAGCAAATTAGCAAATGTTCAGTTTAGTGCAATACAATACCAACATACAATAAATGTATATATTGGGCGTTGAATAAAGCACGATTGATAAAGAGTTAGTATAGTGGCGTAACGCGATTACGTACAATGACTTTAAAAGTGTTACTACTTTATAGCAAATAAACAATTATTCAATTGAGTGGCATACATTACCTATATTCAATGTACATTGAGGCGTTATACTCCGTGACATTAGAGCGCGGTTGATAACGAATTAGTCTAGTGGCGTAACGTGATTACGTACAATGACTTTAAAAGTGTTACTGCTTTATAGCAAATTAACAATCAATAAATTTAGTGGCATAAAGTACCTATATTCAATGTACCCTCGTTATACTCCGTGACATTAGAGCGCGGTTGATAACGAACTAGTCTAGTGGCGTAACGTGAGTACGTACAATGACTTTAAAAGTGTTTCTGCTTTGTAGCAAATTAACAAATATTCAATTTAATGGCAAATAGTGCATCCAATGTAGTGCATAAAAAGTGTGACGCCTAGTACATACAGAAGTGAGACTACATAGTTAATAAAGAAATCTCTTCGCATGTAACGTCGTCTCGTATAATTTTATTATGGTCGAACTTCACTTAAGGTAAGTTCGTTTAACCATTAATCATTGTTTATTATGACAAGATGCAATATTTGAACGTAGTATTAAGACTAGTAAACTTACTTTAGGTATTAGTACATCTTTGGATCACTGCGCAACATACTAAGTCTTTGCAGACCTGTGTTGTGCTGCGGCAGTTATCTTTTGAGACGTAAAAACACTTAAAATCACAAAAGTAACACTGTTATAAATAAATTTAAAACATTGTTGTTTTGGATAATTATTACATGGCATACTATCCTGGGATACACTATAAACAGATAATATACTATCTTTGAATTCTTATATATATAGGACAGTATGTACATACATATATTATAATACATGATATACTATCCCAGGATACACCGGTCTGGGATACCGCGACTTAGTCTCTGACTTGGCAAATCCGGCTTCAAAGGATTTCTCTAGAATATTTTATGCTCCGTAAATAGGGAATACTTTCGAGGTAGGTTGTGGGCTAAATAGAAATGTCTCATTTATCATGAGGCTAGAGTTATGGGCTTGGAAAGGTTACAGTATTTATGTTGCTTCTACTTGTATTGTGTTTTTTTTTTCAATTCTGTTTTTGTCATGAGTTGTAGGTCTGTTTGTTAAGTTTTAACAATAATATATTGTTAATTACATTGAATACATTTAGAGGCCTAGAGAGCGTTTTGAAAATTTAGCGTCGTGGGCAAGCCGTCTTAAGTCCTAAAGAGTTGGCCTCTCTCATACAAATAAAGGAACTTAGAAATGTAAGTAACAAATCAATTCAAAACAAACTCGAAACATGTTGATGTGAACTTTCATGACTGTATAGAAATTATAGTACAATATTTAACTAAATACCAATACATTTCAGGCTTTTAAATAAAAGCCATCTCCCAAAAGAGCTCTATTTTATCGCGAAAAACCAGATACGAGCGACCGTTTCAGATTTCCAGGGGTTTTTATGCCATACGCGTTATTGGGTCAGGCTATAATGGGTTACTGATGAATTATAGACTGTATTACATTATTGAAGTATCTCAATCATCTGCTATTAAAGGTATTCGTACGCGATTATCAAAGTTAAGAAACCGTAGTCGCGGTCAGTACTTAGATGGGTGACCGAAGAATAGCATTTCATTAAGGCGCTTTCGTTGGTTAGATGTAAGGTTAATGATAGGTTTGTTTGTCATAATCAAACAGACGATAAACTATAATATAATTCCTCACCCAAAAGTGCTTTTTTCTTTGTTGAATATTTAAACTAGCAACATATATTATATTCGACTTTTTATTATTAAGGCCTAACTTACTATACTTAAATAGCCTAACTTACCTATTAAACAATTAACATAAAAAACCTACTAATATAACTAACAATCATTGTCACAACTCAATGCTGAAGTGAATTTAACTTGCAAGAACTTTCAATTGAGTCTTCAACTGAAAACAACACAATTGTATAATTTAATAATATTTTTTGTTCAACGGAAGAACCCTGGCACCGCGACACAGGGAATCCTACAGCGGTTGCCAGGGACACCTACAATGTTAACAAATGTATTAAGGCAAATAAAAATTCTTTTATCTTAACTATCTTATCTTTTCGTAACAATATTTCATATGTTATGCACACAGATTAACCACACTTGGGTCGAATGACACGATATTTTGTAGGTACCAGCTGTTTGTCATAGTACAGCAGTCGTTAAGCGATGTCAAGGCCCTTAGGGCAGCTTGATAAACTGTCGACACCAGAGTAGCCACTCTCATTCGATAATAAGAAGAATCACACTTTTGAAACAAACAGCCAGTAACCCAGTAAAGTATGAGCATAAAAATGTGTATTTGGTGCGAATAAACATCGTTTATTCATATTTACAATCAGGCGAGCACCTTACCCTGCATAATGGTCTAAACTTGCTTCGCTGCCATTGTTTAGATATAACGACTGCTGTTTAAAGTGCTTGTTTCTCGAAAGAGTTCTAGACTAGATGAGATTCTCAATTGTTAGCGTATCTCTTCAATCATCTTTAAACAATAAATAGATACATACAAAATCTATGCAGTAATTTTAATTACACATTCTAGTGTTTTAGTGGTCGTCATGTTTTGAATAAACAATCGATTTAATGACTTCAAATTAGTTTTTATAAGCAAATATAAAATAGAATATAAGAGAAGTGCTTACTTGTCTTGATTATCTTAGGAACTTGGTATCTTGTGTGACCGTTCAATATAAACAGAAAGCCCAAATTAGCATTACATAACTGAGTTCAACTATTCTAAAAAAAACATACCTACATTATGTAGAAACGTATTACTTACTCTATCAATTTTATTTTTTATTTATCCAGTTTTAAATGTGACTGTGGCTCAGCGGTTCCGCAGTCTGCTTTTCATCCAGATGCACCTTGGTTCGAATCCGGCCCTACACCATTGATTTGTAATTTAAGTTAAGTGGAAATTTGCACTCGCTTAGTGGAGAAGAAAAACATGGTGAGGAAACCGACATGTTTAAGGACCAAAATATCCGAGGACATGAGTCTTCCGTGGAAGGACCAGGGCGCCCACCACGATGTATCTGCCCAAGATAACTCCCCTAACGAATTAATAGCCCTCAGTCCTGACTGGCATCATCCATTTTATATCTATATATTTTTGAGCAATAATACAGCACTGCCACATCCAGTTGGCCAATATCTCCATAGAAAAGCTTATCTGCAGCGCCGTAAGCTCAGTATTCAAGTCTTGCATCGCCCAAACTTTGCGTACGGTGATGAATAAATTCTAATACGAGGAATGCGCAGAATGCTGCCTTTATTTTTTATAAGCTCGCCGTGGATTACTATAAGACAATAGAAGTTTCTGAAGAATCCGTGGATATAAGCAAATATATTACAAATAAATATATTACAAATATATTATAAATGGTTTTAGATGCTGAATAAAATATGTTGTTTTTTAAATTTTTCAAAATTTAATAGTTAATATTACCTTATACAATTTTTTTTTACAGAAAAACTTAATAAAAGCCGATATTTACAAAAAATGTAGCACACCGTGCATGTTGTCGCTGTGCGGCAGGGATCCCAGGATGCTGGCAGTATTTCCTCTCAAATAGCCACACCCTAATTTCTCTATCAACACGCATGCCAATTGTATTTGTTAACAGTATTGTAATGATAAGTACTTCATACATTTTTAAATGCTCCTGTATTTATTATCATCAAAAACAAAAGCTAAAATTATAGCTTTAACAAAATTGCTCAGTTTCCCTGCTATTGGAATTTATGAAACTAAACAAAGTACTCGTAGCTCAAATTTAATTCTACGAGTGTATCTAATTTCAAGTTAAGTAGGTATCTAGGGAGCTTATTCTGTGTATAAAGCCTCACCATCTGAGCTCTGTATCTCCCATGCACACAAAGTGCCGCCGTGACGGACAGCCGCGCATCTCTAATGTACACACACACTACTAACACTCTTGTACCGAGGTAAGTAGTAGAACAAAACTAAAAGCGTGTTGGTATGAGTGTAGTAAACACTGGTGTTGAGAGTTTTCAAACCACCTGACTGGCATCTGACTTTACACGACTCCTTTCTTTGAGTTTTGAGTTTGATTCTGACTTTGAGTTCCACTACAGTACTATGACGGGCCGAAAGAACTTATACACTTTATCCGCTACAATTGGTAAAGCATACAATTTTTTTTTAATCAGAACTGATCTGTGAGGCATATGAACGTTAGGTCGACCAAAGCTACACTCGAAATTGAAGGTCAGCGAAGCGACATGGTGGCTAAGGGAACATACCTGTAAAGAAATGGAACTATTAGAAGTGATTATGTATTACTAAGTTAGTTAGTTGGGTATATGGCGCTCAAAATCAGATTAAAACTCAGAATTTAGAACACCAAAGCGAAGTAATAACTACAATTGAAGAGCTCTACTATACTCTATCGAGTCAAACAAAGTCTCGCTCCGTCCAGTGTCCTGCCTGCTAATCCCGGAAGCTGTCTCCCAGGACAACGGTCCGGGCTCCCGGATCCCTCCCGGACCCCATGTTAGGTATGGCCACAGTCGAAATAATCCATTGACTCCCAACACTTACCTATACATTCTGTATTCTGTACCTACATCCTATGTACAGGACACATGCTATCCAAATATAAATAAATAATTCATGTTTTGTTCAATAAATGAATATTGGATAATACCTCTTGTCGAATCTCTGTTTCTCTTGAACTATAAATTTATGAATCTTCTAGTTGAAACTGAAACGGCAATCTTAGATTACAGCGTTTCATTTGTAGTTTCACGTGTAATACGAGTATCAGACGAAACGTAGTGTAGCGTAAGCATGGAACCCATTTTCACGTGTAAGCCGGGCATATACAACATGGCATGATTGATGACGGCTTAGCCTTTCAAACCATATAAACGACGCAAATATCTTGAACATAGAATAAGGTGTCTATTGCATTTGTCGTCAGCGTCTCTGGATAGTCCACATTATGTAGACAAAGCTTTATATTACGCTAGCTTAATTGTCTGATGTAATGTAATTGTTTAGCCTGAAGAATAGAGGACCCTGGATGATGTATGGAGCTAGGCAGCCTTTGAGACGACGAGCGGGTTCATTCTGACGTGTGGTTTGTAATACTTGCTAGTTTAGGTGGTGATGCTTTAGATTATCTAAGATTATAATGTAGTGCTCAAAGGCTTAATGCCTTGAGAGTGATGAATTCTGGTGTATTCCGTGAACTTTTTGTAGAGTTACAAAAAGGATATTTTATGTGAACGGCCCAGATCTACGGTTTAGTGCATTATTAGACTGACACGCCTTTACGCAAAAGCATAAAAGAGTTACTGTAATTTTTCAGTTAGGTCCACCGATCGTCACGAGTAACATTCATAATATTTAAACTTAACATTCAAAACTTTGTTTTCTTTTGTACTCAGGTACAAAATGCAGCCAGCAAAGACATACATGTGGTTAAAAAGTTTAATCAACAAACCACTCATAAATTCAGCTCTGTCCAAAAAAAATCTAAATCGGCCAACTTAACGAATCATCACAAATTGATAAAGGAAAAAGTATCCTTTTATAAACAGGCTTCAAAGCGTAAAAAAGGAAATTTTCGTAAGCCAGTGAACGCGGCTACATCAAAAGAAATCAATTATGTAATTAACCTTTGGGTTTTGGAAAAAAACGTGATAAGGAATCAGGAGATTAGATAGATAATTCAGTTTAACGAACCGGCGGTGGCGGTGGCTCGGTAGAGGGAAATGAACGTAAAAAGATTATCTGCCGGGTTTGCTGATTGTTGCGCTGTTCCTGCTTTATTTATTGCGGATTCCTGGAGTTTGACGAAACAACGTGGGATAATTCACACGTAAAATATTGGTATTATTGTTTTTATTTCTTTTTACAGATTCTCCTTACGCCCTTATGTTTAAGGCATCAGTGGCCGTAGCCAACATTGAGAGGCCTTTTATAATATACTACTTAAATTTAGCAAAAAAATGCAGAGAGAAGATGTAAAGGTAGGTATACTACTACTATAGGTAATATTGCAGACATGGTGTTAATGTTAAAAGCTATTGTGTTGAGATGATCATTGTCTTAATTAAACTGGCTTATTGTAAGAGACGGCACCCGCAAGTGATGCATAAAAAATATTGTTAATCTTAACGATATTGAATTACAAAGAGTTTCTGAGCTAACGTATAAAAATATTTTACACAACTGCTGTAGTAAGAAGTAATGAGCTTATTTTTTCTTTAAAATATCTAAAACAAGGGATTTCTAAAAGATCGTCATTGATTTGACGATATGGTCGTATACATGAACAAATATTTTAATACTAAAAAATACTCGATTTTTCCTTGTTAACTAAACCTTAAAAAGTTCTATGTAAGTATAAAGTAAACAGTTATTCAATTTCAACAGATCCCTGTAACAATATCCATCGAAAGTAGATAGTAAAAAACATAATTCGTAATATTCTTTCCATCCAATTACATCCTCAAGCTGTCCAAATTAAAGTTGACAAAGACAACAATTGAATTACCTCGAACATCGCTGTTAATAAGAATCAATTGTTCCAATAAAACACAGAGACAGAAATTCTACTATCAATAATTTGATATCCCGGATCGAAATAACATCAATTACCGGTCAATGGGCGATAAACAGGCATTTATTAAATACATTTGTGTCCCGTCGACAATTCCATTTCAACAATTTATGTTCCCGAATAATTTAACAATAGGTTTTAATGTTTTATGGTATGAACTTACTGGGAGGTTGAAGCGAAATGTAAAATTGAGGTAAATGAGTATACCTATTAAATTTATTTACCTGCGTAGATATTCATAAACATATTTTTTACGTGGTGGATTTAGTATTTGTTTGTTTTATACTTAATGAATTTTCAGTAAGAAAGTTTGTCTAAAAGATTACTAAGTAATATGATGATTATGGTCCTACTTATAGAATAAAATCTGGAGGAATCTACGTACGTTGTATAATGAACACTACAGAGAACAAAGATTCGGTAATGTTGATCACGTAATTATTATCTACTAGTGGATACCCGCGGCTTCGCCCGCATTGTTGCCGGATAAGAAGAAGCCTATGACACTTCCGGGACGTCAAACTACGTTCCGTTCAGCCGTTTTTGCTTTCTTTCTTCTTTCTTTTGCGTGATGAGAGTTTAAATAAATAGACAAACAAAGTTACAAAGATACAGATAAACAGACAAAAATATTATAATTTGTTGGCACATGTTCTTTTTTCAATTCTTAGGATCTCCAAACATTTTTTTAATATTTTCAATGTTCAGCCTTTCGACCCTCTTCAGCTTTATCATATGTATAGATACAAACAAATGAATACGAGAGGATGAAAATTTATATGCATTAATCTAGTAATATGTAAGTTATTGTTATTGTGACATGCCAGGTACCAGTGTTTTATGACAAATACATATTTTTATATTTGTTTTTACCCATTAAATGAAACGAAACAAATGTCACTTTTAGCGAGTTATCTTATTTCCACTAACTTTTCGTTTAAATATGTCTATCCATCCTTACTGACCTTTATTTAAAACAAAAGTGGTGGAGTTTTGAGAGGACAATCGCAACTTTTAATGGGCCCAGGGGGCGACACTTTTGCATTGCATTTTGGAGCGAGTCCAACAGTTTACAACTCCGACCCGCGTTTTGTACGGAACTCTTTTGACGAATACTTATGTACTACACCTGTGTTAGTCGTGTTGAATATTGTTTACTATTGTTTTGTTAAATCCTTAAAATGTTTAGCCAAAGAACTTAAACTAGTACTTTCATAATCTTTATATAAAGCACAGTGTGTTAAACTATCATACGTATTTACCTACATGGTTAACTTTAGCTTTATTAAATAAACATAAATAAATGTATATTATTGAAAAGCAAAATATGTGTGAAGTAGAAAAATTTGGATGTAAAACTCACGTTCATAACTTACTTACTTACTCCTACGGCGCAGCGACCCGAAGTGGGTCTTGGCCTGCAGCACAAGAGAATGCCACCTTCGCCGGTCTCGGGCTGCCACTTGCCAGTCTGAAACTCCAAGTCCCTGCAAGTCAGCTTCCACGGCGTCTCTCCTGCGGTATCTGGGTCGCCCGACAGGGCAGTGACCACGCGGGAGTCCAAGATACGCTTTCTTTGAATGATGATCTTCCCCCATTCTCTCTAGATGGCCCATTCAGCGAAGTGACAGTATGCAGTACATAACTTATAACGCCTATATTGTGGAGGATAGCGCAATTATTTATTAGCATGGATGTTCATGCTACGATTTGATCACCAATAGAATGGATGATCAAATAATAGCATTCGAGTGAATTCGAATCGAATGCTACTTTAAATTGTTGATTTTGCTAAATCGTTATGATTCTTGTACATTACTGTTGATTAAGTTGTCTTAAGCTACATAAATATCTGAAGCCTAAAGTTCTTTATTTATTTCTTTGATAACTATTTCATTCAAAGTTACAGATAGCAATTAGTTTGTTGCACATACCAGAACATAAGACGTAAGGACTGAAGAAAGTTTATCGTTATACATATAGTAGGTGTATGAGTCATAACAGTATGTATCCGGATTTTAGTGGCACTTACACGGTGCAGTGTACACACTTGAATACTGCCTTTATGCCTCGGTGTCAGAGATATTGGAAATATTGATAGAAAGGGTTTTATGATAAACCTTAGTGCTAAAGTTATATAATTTTTTTGGTGTGTATTACACACGTTAGTTCGGGAGTAATTACCAATAATAATACCATGCCAATTATCAAACAACGGTGTGAAATATGGTTTTTATAATTGACACACAGTAAAAAACAAAAAAGTGCATGGTAACAACTGTTTCAATACAGAAATGTAATTAGCAAAGACATGTTGCTTTTTCTACCGATCAAGTACAAAGTTCGTTTCTATTATATCTGTATTTATAAAAGACATATCTTACACTCCCAAAACCCGCGCGAGCCACGCCTGGTCGTAAAGTAGTGTTTACGTGCAGTGTTGCCATTACCTACTGGTCCTTACCGCCACGCGCGGGGCTGCCAGTTACAACTTTACACTTTGTCACCTTATTGCAGCTGTTTCATCGAAGGTGGCAAATTTACTGTGTATATTGCTGTCTTGGGTAGATATTCGTTGATATCAGATGTTTCCTACAACAGTTCTAAAACGATAAGCTACCGTAATCCATTATTGTTTTTTGGCGACTTTAAGTTGTTGTTCAATAGCTTCAACGCGGCTAGTTAGGGATTAGTGGCCCAGTGAAAAGATAAAGTTAACACCAGAGAGACAAAGTCAGTGTTTCTATGAGTCAGATTACTTATAAGTAAAATTTTAGATTGCATCTGTTCTTAAAGCAAACAATGTCATTGGTGATTAGAAAACGGTCAACGCCCAAGTTTCATACTCTCAAACGAATTCACATTATTTACCATTCCATTGCAAAACATGATCTTAGTTATTTTGAACTTGTTCCTTAATAAATTATGTTAGTTATTTTGAAAACCCCTTTGTACATAAGTAATGTGGCCCCATAAAGCATTAAACCTCTGACTGGGGCGGCTGGCCCTGAAATGATGGATCACGGCGCGCCCGATATATCACCGGCTTTACCACTATAATGGTAGAGGTTTGAAGGAGTGGGATTAAGGATTATAGAAAAGCTATGGTTTTAATGGTTATTTAGAATGTTTTTTTTTAAATTCATATAAAAGCTTATGAGCATTTCAAAGTAGTGGACATACATGCATTATAAATCTGAGATACCTATGTACATATAAATCAAATATATACTTAATAAACATGTGAAGACACAGCTTTTTTCACCCAAAACTTTTTTTTTGCTAAAACACGTTTTAGCGAAGCAATCATACAAGTAGCTTTGTCTCTAGTCAACAGTCGAGAAAATTATAATTTTTACTAAAATATTCCTTTGCTCCCTCACTCTAGTGACAAGAAAGACTTTAATTTTGTCTATGGCTAAGGTTCAAAAGTGTTTGAGTAGCCTAAGCACATTTCTGTACAAAACAAACCACTTATCTCAGAAACAAATAAAAACACAAACCTTCTTACCACATACAAAAATTGTTACACAAAATATCCTCCTTGACATTTGGTAGCATTTTAAAGAGTTTATTCAGTCTCTTTCCTTGTACAGAATGTACAGCAATTGTAGAAGTGTAATAAAAGTACAGAAGCGTCATACATTTCATGCCGAGTGTCCAAGATGGCAACACTTACACGCCAGACGAATATTGCAACAAGGAACTATGGAAATACTTAGAGAGCATCACACAATTTTTTAGTAAATTACTCCAAACTTGTTATACCGAATCTGAAAAGTGGTTGTATGCCTGTTGAAAAGATAAGAATAAACACGTCTGTTTCTTACACTTAACTATCTGTTTTTTTGTCATATGAAAAAAGTTGAACACTTCTCGTGTTTTTCAAACTGGCAGCATTACCTTGGCACTACAGATTAGCGATTTCATAACAAATGATTGTACATGAACCATTAAAACAATATGTTTGTAGGGTATTTTTCTAATGCAATTTACACAACAAAGACCTTTTATCAACAGTCCATTCCAAAGAGAGAATTTATTTTTCCATCGAATATTCTGTGGTTTATATTGCACCAAGTAAGTTCAGTCGGAACAATGAAAGTTTATTTTCATTACACTTCGGCCTACGTTTTCAAATAAAGTGCGAGACCCTCGACCTTCCGTCTCGCTCCAATCAATTAGAATTAGACCAGATGTATAGTCTAAGAGGCTACAGTCAACTACTAAAATATATATAAAAAAAATGATGCTTGTCAGATTTTCTATTGTTCTATTATAAAACAGGCAATAAAGTAGGATCGAAACATTAACAATAAATGGTAATGTCTCAGCTATTTATATAAATTGTTCACAACTTATGCTGGCGCAAGTACTGCATTTATTTAATTCTCACAGAGGAACGTTTTGTACCGTTAAACAGAACTATGAACTATACTATTTCAAATTGGCAAATATCATTGGTGTTAACCAAATTGTTCATTTTGTTTTAACTACTTAGTTTAGGAATGATATTTTTTTGCTATGAGAACTGAATCACTGAAAATAATTTTCTCTAAACGTAGACACCTAATGATTTATTACATACAGTCATCTTTAGACTGAAGATGTTTAAAAAAAACTGAAGCAGTAATATTGTTAGACCTTAGCTCTTCAACTATACGCTTCTGTCCACATTATTTACGCTGACCTAATCTTATTTGGAGTTAATTTTCTTTGGCCGTAAATTGTAACGAAATATGTTAATCTGGTTATTTCTCGGTAGACCTCTAATAAGAGATGTATTGGGACTTTTGTAAGGGTTTGTTTTTTTATTCGTAGGTTTATGGCCATAAATAATGTAGATTAATTTGATTGTCGTAGGGCAAATATAAAACTTATCAAAAATTTATTGTCTTTTCACTATTTTATCCGTTATCTAGTACCCACGACACAAGCGTTTGCTTAGTGTGGGGCTAGATGGCGCTGTGTGCAATGTCCCGGAATATTTATTTATTAAGTTAAACATGTTTACTGCGGACGTTCATCTTTGAAAAGACTTGTAAAGATATTTTAATAACTGCTATATTTTGTTGTACACCAAATACAATATATCTATTTTATTTGTGAAATATATGTAAATATTAGTTAGTTATTGGCATGTCAATAAATATTTTTATTTGTCAATATTCAATATGCTATGCTTACACACTAAATAAGTAAATAGACAGTATATAATACAAGTAAACAGACTGCATCTCTTCTCAATTATATTCAGAATCAGAATTACAATCAGAATATCATTTATTGTTCAACTGCGTTACAGCGTTAGACAATGTTGTTGTAAACAATGAATTAGGCCTTACCAAACATCAGAAGACCCCGAACGGCATTAAAGCAAAAATATTGAACACGCAATAAATCTCCAATCAGTGATAACTATACACAAGTTACAAACTATTTAACGTAGCGCGATCAATACATCGACATAAAATAATTATGGATGGGCCTAAGTACACCATTTTATGTAATTTTTTTGGTAGAAAGGTCATATTACGGAACTACATACACCCACATACATTTTATAGACCTAGAACATAACGCAATTAAGTAACCTGACAGAATAAGCAAGCGGGCCTTATCGATGGTCACTTCACATTGTTAGCCGAATTATGCGCGAAAAGTCGCTATTTTTATTTGAACTTTGAATCTATTTCCTGATGAAGTTATTTATTACTTTTAAGGAAAATGTATTGGCAAAGCCAGTCCACATTGCACTACACCGTGGCTCCATCTATGATTTATCGGCTGTACTTTCCAGGCCAATTTGTTTTGGCCGCGCGTTCTGAAATATTAATATTAGTGAAGATGCCGACTCATTCCTTATTAATAGAGTTTGGAGGCCAGAATTTATTAGCAGCGAGCTCAGTGGGGACACAAGTTGGGCGATGTTTATACTTACTTACTTACTACTAAATTACTTATGAACTGCGGCGAGATCGGTTTTTCGGTTAGGTTAGTTCAACAGGCTTTTTAAGAAACTATAATTAAATAGGTATAGGATATTTGTACGAATTGTACGTGTAGTTGTTTGGGAGAAAAAAATGTGGCATCTACCCAAATATGGTCACCACATAGAATGGATACTAGATAGAGTGAACAGAAAACATACCTCCTGTTCGGGCCCCGTGGAAATAAAAACAGTGGACTGTATAATTATAATAATTAAATTTTAATTTAATTTAATAATAAAATTACGTTCGTTTGGTTACGTTGGTTTGGTTTGAAGAAAGAGGAAAAAGACCGGTTTGAGCCCGGCGCGAGCTTTATATAGCGACAGAGGAGGTGGGGGATATTTGTCGTACACACCTCCATTAAATACATTAGGCATTCTTAGTTACACACTTAGTTATACACCTACGTAATTAAGTACATAACATATGCTTGGTAATAATATGTTAGGAAAACCTCAAATGAATCAGCACAATGTTGCACCATCAGTACACTTATAAATAACCTTATACAGGGTTACTGGGGACTAATTTATCAACCTACAATCAAAACAAAAATATAGAAAATACGTGTATGATGATGTGTCTTCAGGACTAGTTGATCCGTAAATGTTTAAAATGCATCATTAGTTACTAGCGAATATTTTATCATACTATGTAGATCGAAGGAAACAACGATACGAAACATCAGAGGATTTGTGGTCATGCGTGAGCCTATATGCCATAAAAAAATACTATCGAGATAACAAAACTTTTTTTTTACGTGGGTTAGGTTTACATTTGACTACAGCCTGCATGATGTTAAGCATTGCTGCAGCCTAGGGTGTAACACGCTTACCTAGAAGAAACCGATAGATATTGCTTCTTGCACCTCATCAGTAACACACTGAGATTAAAATTTCAAAAAAGTATGATGTAAATAGAAAAGTTTTTAAAGTACAATACATGCAACCCTATACATCGTAAGGTACAACATAATCCAGGATATTCCATACTGGCGTTTCATCCTCATTAGTGGCGGCCATTAGTGAACTCGTCCCTTAGATGCAGCCCTTTTCTGTGTCTCACGTTGCGGCAAAAATGGAGGCATACAGCTAACAGTGATTTTATTACGGTAAGTTTACTTAGATTTAGATAATATGTTTAAAGTGGTTTGTTATTTAAGAAAATAGAGTAGCTAAGAGTAGGTGACAGAGGTACTGAAAGATGTATGTAGCTAAATGACATCCTGCTCTTTAGCGTCCTGTCAGTGGTCACCCACCTAAAGAGTGGCCGTGACAGCAGCTTAACTTAACTTTTGTAATAGCTTAGTGCACTGGATAATAATAATTTACTTAAATAAATATTGGGAATGTTCCCACAGTGCCATCCAGTCCCATAGAGCAAACGCTTGTGCCATGGGTACTATGTAACGGATATTATTACACACAGATGTTTCTTTAGTAAATACTTTTCTTTATTTATTAAATCAAGAATATAATGAATGACGTATAAATCAACTTATGAGGAAAGAAGACTATCAGTGTTTCTTGAAAATGAGGAACTATACACATACTTATACGTAAATATACTGTAGTTACTTGACTTTGGATCACTTACATAAAGCCCAGCTAAGCTACGCACGTAAGCCACACGAAGACTCCTAAATGGAAGGCAATTGCCATCAATTAGGCGCTAACCTTGACGCACCCGCGAACATTGTCTCACTTAATCACAACAAAATTAATCATTCAAAACGAGGGTAGATAATAAACTTGCTGCTTGTTACCCCGCGCTGGGAATTAATCAATTTATAAAATCAAGGGGTCATGGCGCATTGATGTGGTGTACCGAGATTAATAAGATTTTGCACATTTACGTTATTTTCAGTTTTAAGTAACAAGGAAAACACATACATATAATAAAATTACAGAAAAATACAGTATAAAACAAAATCATGGAAGTTACTGAAAAGCTCACAAAGCAATAGCTTTAGGAAAACCAGATTATTCTCATTAAAATACGTAAAATTTTATAATAACTCATGAAAAAAATGTACATAGAATTAGGTACATTTAAGAAATACACGAACGTTATTATTGCACTTGACACCTACAAAATTTCCTGTCTTCTTTTCGCTCGACCAATTAAGCCATGGTATACCACAGAACCTTCGAGTAAGTTACAAACTTTCCAACCTGATTTCCCTCGGCAAGCAATGCACGGCAACTCTCCATGTTATTACCAACTTGTAACGCCGATGTCAGCCTAATTTATTATCTGTAGCCTCAATTGTATTCTCATCTCAAGAAAGGTCAAAATGCACAGGAAACATTTGCCAATTCCACAGAATAAATAATAAATAAAAATAAATAAATTTCTTTATTGTCCGACACATGATAAATAATACAACCAATGCTAAAGATGTTTAATTTAGTTGCCTATTCTTCTATTGTAAGATATGGTATCCTGAGGTTATCTGTCGCATTCACATACATACACATACATACATACATGTCGTAATATGTATTATTCATAATTTATTAGGACTAATTCCTATACTATCAAATTCATTATGTAATCAGCTGAGTAGATATTTTGAGAGGAAATAAGAAATTATTTTTTGCTAGTACTTTGGAATCGATTTTTATTTTTTTGACAGAATTTTTAATAATTGCATATAAGTAAAATAATGTTTTAGTTTGCAAGAGGTGACTTCATCCAGTGGGCACATATTGGATAATATTATGTTATGATATGTGTTATATGTCCTGAAATATTTATTTATCGTTTATCTTCTTTATAAATAAAAATGAATTGTTGTTCGTTAGTCTGATTAAAACTCGAGAACGGCTGAACGGATTTATCTTATCTTAGTCTTGAAATGTTCGTGGAGATCTAGAGAAGGTTTAAAAGGGAAAAAAAAAATATACAAAAGTTTAGGTCGCAGTACGAAGTCTGCCGGGACAGCTAGTAAGCAATATATATTTTCCGTCAAATTTTACACCATATCGTACACATTTTCCAGGCATGAAACTTTAAAACAGTCAATATGAAAAATACAAATTTGCCATTCGAGCTGTCTGTATGTTGGAGCGGTCCACCCTCGCACCACAAACGCTATATTTTATGAAGTCGGCCTAATTAATAATTTGCGAAGTTCCTTCGTTCAAAATAAAGCGATGTTGTTATCGCGAGTACAAATTTGTAAACATTTTGCTTCGCATTTGGGTGAGGTGGTTTATAATTGGGTAGAATTTGACATTGCACGCGTAAACTGATTAAAAATGTGCCTGCTGGCTTCTAATTATTAAATTAATGTCGTTTTGTTGAGTGTCGTCTGCTTGGTAATTTTAATTAGCGATGAAATGGGGTTAGGCAAATACTCGGACTGAATGAACCCCGACCTTTGTTAATTATAATTTTTAATTATCACCAAATTTTTGGTACTGATGTTACAAAAAATCTAATTAACTGCAAACATTAAAGATGTGAATTGAAACTGTGATGGCATCACATATACGCGTAATAATAACTTGGTATCCCTACCGTATACATTTACTCAATAAATGCGTCCCCATCAATAGAAAATGAAATGAAAATATGTATGACACACGGATGGGAATAAACTTTTAATATCTGATCGACATTATTTTCTGTTATAATCTCATTAGACGAACTTCTAATTCTAATAGTCATAATCTGAACAGTCTGAGACATAGGTATAAAGCACTAATTAATAACAACCAGGAACAAAAATCCATCATACATTCTATATATTCCACTTCATATCTACGCCGCGAGGATTCTTAGCTCTGCAAAGCTTAAATTTGAGAAGTCGGCAAATAATTAGCATTTTAATTGTCCTCCGGCAAACAGTACGCATGAGTACTGACGTGGACGTACTAAGAATCATACTTGGGTTTGTTTCTTGATAACCTATTGTGTCCCACTCCTGGGAAAAGATCTCCCAACTCTCTCCATGTGTCCCGGTCGACTGCTTTCTTTGCTTTCTTTAGAGCTAATGAGACTCCATTACCGACTAAAACCTACCACCTCAGAAGGTAGGCTGAGACACATCCGGACATCGCCTCCTCAAGAGGCCCTTATCCCTACTAGAGGGTGTGAGATGCCCCCGTATCCCACGCCCCAGGGCCTCCTAGTGGAGACGGAGTCCGAGCCCTAGCGGCTCGCCTCCGCGTCCGTCTCTTGCGGATCGGATGGGTGGTAGGATCTTACTCCCACTCCTTAGCTTCCCTTTGCGACATCACCGTCACAAAAAGAGGACACCGCGTCCCATGACCTCTCGTCATCAACCATCTTTCGCAGGATCGACCATCTTGCTAAAGATAGTTGATGAACGCAAAAGGAAGACAAGGAGAGGTCTGTCCTCATTCCTTTTAATCCGCCCGAGCTTCACTGGATCCCATACCCTGCCTACATGAGTCCGTCTCTGAGTTTTGCTTATTTCGTCCCTGACGGTGTACTTTTCTTTGTTTGCAGGGCGACCGTGGAAATTTTGATTTTCTTTCGCAATCATGTTTGAAATGGCTATTTAAATTTTGTCGTTGTGATAAATATGATAAATGCTTGTCCAAAATGCGAATAAATTGTGAATTGAGTTTGTAATTGGTTGAAGAGCTATCTCATCTTGTTTCCAAGTCGAGGGTGACTTAGTTTGAATATTAGCTTGCTTATACATTTTTGATCATAAATCATCATTTTGTGCATACAATAGGTATAAAACGTTGTAGTTTTTTGATAGTATTAAAAAACTAAACAATAAAAAAATAAACTTTGTACAGATTAATTTAGTTGTAATAACCGGCTAGCACTTACGTCAAAAATTACGTCGAAAAATTAGCTCGTCAAGTTTCGGAAATCTGAGGTTTCCATCATCAGGAGGACGTAATTTTTGACGTAAGTGCTAGCCGGTTATTACAACTAAATTAAATCATGCCTTACGGGAACTATAATACAGTGATTTGTACAGATTATCAACGCCTTGCAATCTTTGAGTGATGTACTCATAGTAAAAAAAAGGAATCTGTGTATTAACTAGGGCTACCTTTACCAAACTTATCAAAATTATCTAGGCTACGTTACCTGTACCGTCATTGTTCATAAGGAGATTTATGTAAATTATTATATATATATACTCGTAATTTACGATTAATTTAATCTTGATTCTAATGAACATCACAATACATAAATGTTTTAAAATATTTATGTAAGAAAGAAAAAAAAGAAAATAAAGAAAAAATATACAGCTGTATAGATTTAAATGTAGGCGTATAGACAAAAACTTAAAACTAATAATCTACCTAATTTTATATATATTTTATTATTCTACGATAAGAAGAAGTCTTAGCAGAAGATTTTAGTAGGTATATCGCTATCGCTAATATACTTATATAAAAAAAATAAGTTATGTTTAGCCCATTAACCTTAATTACAATCATTGATTAAATAAGTAGGCCATATAAAAGTCATACTGCAGGTCCAGACGCACCACTTCCCCAATCAGCCACCGCGGCAGAACTAAGCAAACTGCTTGTATTTCTAGCCACGGAGACTTCTCACGAAAGCAATGAGCCTGTTATGTATTAGATTTGGAAATAGTGCCTACGTAAGTATACGACATTCTAAAAGGTTGTTCCTTATCATTGAATATATGTAACATAACAAACATATAAAGAGTACCAAATATAATAAATTAGACATAAAAAATACACGCAAACCTGTCATATCCCATAAAGCTTATTCAGCGTCCAACGTATCCAGAGCCACATATTGTATATGTCTACAAATCCTCTTTCCATTTCAAACATAAGCTCTTTAAATACGCAAACGGCTTATATCCCGACGGAAATAAGATTCTTCCGAGTAACCAATCAATAAGTGGAAACAATATTGCCTTTTGTCTACCTGCCCGCCATCTGTGTTTGAATAACACATCATTTCATTTCGTTTGCAGAAAATGGACTGGCATAGAATAATGCCGTTTACAGAATTATGTACTAGTAGATAAGATATTGAATCAGGCGATACTTTGCGGAAATGTATTGTAAATGAAAACAAAACCACCTGAAAGCCACCAAGTTGTTTGAAGCCGATTAAGGAGCAGTTGCAGCGCACTACACATTTCTCTGGAGTTTTATTTCATTTTTCGTTTCCGGTTTTTACTAGTAGTACGAAATAGAAGTTGTAATTCGAGGTCATTTAGGAGTGTTTTTATGTACCTATCATTTGATTAACCTTTGCATTTATTACAGTGTTAAACTGTGCGTAAACAAAAACTAAAGAGAAATTTAAAGTGAATTTATGGTTACCACATTTATTTCTGTTGCACGTTGAGCATATTCGATATTTTTTTAGGCATAGCATCGTCGTAATAAAGTGACATTGATGGAGAAATTACGAGAACCACCATGAAAAAAACTAGTACTTAACATAGTCGGACTGTTAAAATTACTCAAATTTTACAGCTTAAAATCAGTTTCAATCTCAAAGAAGCAGCAGTACTTTCAAAGATATGTAATGTAAAAGATAATACACACATATTTATAACATTTAACCTTATAACCTAACTTAATCTTGCTAAATAAGGCTTAACCGTGGCGTAGTCAAGCACGTAGCTATGCAATAAAATCTGCGCCGGACACGCATAAAAACCTCATAACGGTCCTTCAAATTATGATATCAGAATTATACAAAATGCTCACTGGACCTGCATACCAACCAGGGGACTTACTGTGGATTTGTAACATTGTGGAAATAGGTGTGTAATACATAAATGTTCCAGGATATTTTACACAACGCCACCAAGCCTTATAAGCAAAGTTTTGGGTCATGAATGGACTAGACAAAGAATACAACACTATTTACTTATATTAAGTAAATAATTTTAGTAAATATGTGCCTTCTAACATTGTTAAATTGAAATTAGGTCCATATATTTGATCGATCTTATTCTATTTCTGTGTTTGTTTCTTTTCGTTCAAACTTTTATACTGATTTGGACCAAACTTAGTCAGTCAGGAGATTCGATTCTATGTGTAAACTATTAATCACTTAGTTACGAGATAAATAGGGTAACATTTTATTTTCATTTCCTAAAAATGATTAAAGTATTTTGTATATTTGTTTGTTTATACCCTGATAAAATAATAATATTAATTATATACCGTTTAATACCTTATAGTAGGCCCCTCGCTATATCTGTCCAATCTCGTGTACAGGCATTATGAAGGGACAGCGTGATCATTTGTGAATGTAATGTACGTACAATGTATGTTAACTAATGAACGGAATTAGGATGCGAAGCTGCGAATTAGAACTCTATTCGGTTGTTATTATAAACTTAACACACTATTGACTGGCCTGTTAGCTTAGTTGGTAGTGGCTCTGCCTTCTAATCTAGAGGTTGCGGGTTCGATTCCCGCCTGACACAAGTATTCATGCATTTTAAAAAATGTATAATTTCTTGTGTTGAGTCTGGTCGTTTGTATGTATAATAAGTATGTATTTACAAAAGAAAAGTATATAAGTATTATATCCGTTGTCTAGTACCCACGACACAAGCGTTTGCTTAGTGTGGGGCTAGATGGCGCTGTGTGCAATGTCCCGGAATATTTATTTATTATTATTATTATTTTATAATTTGCTTTATATTTTTTGTGTTAATTTCTGTGAAACAAAGACATAACACTCATTTACATTATTAACCTACTAAACTTACAAACTTAACTTACGGTGGCTGATTGGGGAAGTGGTGCGACTGTACCCACCTAAATGACCTAACTATGTAAACACTTGATAAGAAATAGATTAAGTTAGGGTCATATAAAAAAATAAATTTCCCTTATTGAAGTTGAATGTAACAAGGTAAGAGTTAGCCGCAATATTCTTGTGTGGAAGAAATTGACGACGAGCTCTGATGTAGCTCGGATGACATACAGAACAGTAAATAACGGCTTCTACAAAATCAATGATCAACAATTATTATAGAAAGCCCCTGGGCCGATTCTAAAATTCTATATTTTGCTACTGTTATTTGAAATCATAACAGGAACTTGAAACAAGACATTTCTAATACAGAAACATAAACCCTTCTCAATTTAAACGTTAAACTACTTTTTCTTCTATTAAATAATTCAAGCAAACGTAGCTATAAACTTGGCAAGCAAACCGGACATTCAGACACCTTTTTTCAATGCAAAACTGTGTAAAGTTTATAATACGTTTCCCGGTCGGTTTCACCCGGGACCCGGATTTGGAACTGAATTTCAGGAACTGGTGAAACCTTGTTTTACTTCGTTCGCTTCGAAAAGGATTTGATTTTATTAATTACAGCGGAATATGCTCTGATGTTGTGCAAGGTTTTCGCTCTTTAGTTTATGTAAATGATTTAATGGTTTGCTTTAAATTTTCCAGTTCAATTCTGCAATGGTCGTTTAAGTTTTTATATTACACATAATATGTTTCTTGCAAATGTCACTAAAGATTTATTAATTTTCTTTATTTAAGGTCTCCCATACAATACTTGACATTCCTAATCTTTCTGTCTTTAATCTATCTATATGTCACCGAAAAATAACAGGATCCGTACGTTTACAAATTTCCTAGAAAATATTATAATTATTATGTTACGCCCACATTTTCGCAAATTCATCAAATTACCGAACTCACGCGTAAAATAATAACCAAACGCCATGTACGCTCAGATTGGTTGAATAAGTCACGTGTTTCTTCTCCTTCCTCCTAAGTCTATGGGTGGACAAATATTGTCACTGTTGACATCGCCCAATCAGATAGCAGTGTTTTTGTGATTGGTCGAACCGTTTAGAATCTTACGAATGAATATCCGTTAGTTTATAAATCAACCACGAGATGTCGTAAATTGATGAATTAGCGAAGATGTGGGCGTAAAATAATACAATTTATCTCACGCTTAGAATCTTACGAAGGTTTATAAATTTTCTAGGAAATTTATAATCGTACGGATCTTGTTATTTTTCGGGGACATATATAATACAGCTAAATGAAAAATTAGTTTCTCTTTAAATCTGCTCGCGTAACAGTGTTTCACTGTGATTAGCTATCTCGACAGTATTACAAACCAATCATCATCATCATGTCAGCCCGTGTCCCCCCAGTGCTGAGTACAGGCCTTCTCTCCAGCGCGCCACTCAGTATGGTCTGGAGTCGGTCTAATTCAGCTCCTAGCAACGTGTTTAGAAATGTCATCAATACAAAGCAATATTTGGCAAACATTTATGTTAACTGACTTTAAATACCTAAAAGATCTTAGTTAAACAATCAATAAATTTATTTACACTAGCAGCGCTTCGCGGTATTAAAAATTATTGGAATTTCTTATCAAACTGGGTATCGACACAATACCCAACAAAACAAACATCTTTATTGAATCATACAACTCTCATATCGCAGGTATTTCTTACGATTTCATTATCATTTTATTATAAGACTGCAATGAATGTATACTGGGTTTTTCTTAACAGCATACCTAACTACCCAGTTATTTTACTAGATAAATTATCAAAGAGAGTTTGTAACTTAACTAACCGGCCACGTGCTTGTTGGAATCAGATACGAATGGTTCCGTACCTAACATTAAACGTCACTGTATTGATATAAGATCTAGCTAGACGTACTGCTAACGACGACACGACGAAATTATAACAAATCCGTTTTCATCGTCTGGACGGAACCCTAAGAAGTAAGATAATTGTAATCATAACAAAGCCACAGTATATAAGGCGTGAGTAGTGTTGATGTGACAAGCAGTAGAGCTCACAGCATCATGGTGCAAGTATCACTAGCAGTAGCTCTCGCTTGCACTGCCAGCCTCATATGGACATGTGAGTACCTATTATATACATATTATTTATTTGAAATGACCGCAGTGTTCAAAATTTACATATTTTTCTAAACTGCGAGATTGTTGTATTTTATTTTCATATCAGTATTTTTTGATGTTCCTCCTTACGTAAGAGAGATATTCTAGTACTTTTTATACAAACTCGTACATAAAAATAACAAGTAATACTTAAGTTTATATGAGAGTAGCTAACTCTGAGAAAAGAGTACAAACCATCCTAGGGACATCTGACATGACTTAACGACTTCTGTACTATGACATACAGCCGCGACCTACAATTTATCATGTCATCCGACCCACAGAAGCTCTCAAATTTAGGTAGTCGCTTTTTGGTTTTGGGTTTGGTTTGCGATTGGTTCCGCTAGCTAATTTACACTTACATACTTATTCAAGTAGTCTGTTACGATAAAAGTGAAAACGTACATAGTATACTAGTTGTTAAGATAGTAAGAATGTGTTCATAATTGTGGTTTTGTAATTGTTGTTTATTGTTTGTTTTCAAATAATGTGATTGAACTTTTGATAAACCTGATAAATAATGGCAGTAATATCATAAGCTAAGATGTAAAGGTATATATTAACTTGCACATTAAACATAGAACCTCGTTTATTCTAGGTGCCGCAGGGGTTCCAGCGCGGCCCAAGGATGCCAGTGGCAGTGAAGCTAGTAATGAAGACGACAAAACCTTCGTTGTTGAAGGAACTGACGTTTTCGAGAAACTTCCAAACGGAACACGTGCTATAGCTATTTTTCCAGACATCGTATGGGGAAAACGCCATAATAAGTTTGAAATAAACACACCCTCGGAATATAAAAGAACAGGTGATCTTTTAGTATCCACAGTCACATATAATGTTTTGGGACCATCCATGTCTATAGGAAGAAAACTAGATATAGAAGCTAGAATTAATGACCTGACTACTAAACTAAACAATATACGTAAGCAAATAGAAGAAAGGATTTCGCAAGTAAGCGAAACGCCCATTAAATTGATGTTTAAACATTTGCTCCAAGGCATTGAATTGGAAGATACGAAACTTCAAGTGCAACGAAATACTATTCCCAAGTTTTTCGGCGCGACACCGTGGAGTCAGAGTATGGATCACTTCGACAGAGACTTGAACAAGTTGACCTTGGAAATAGAATCTTATTTGGATTATAACCCATACATATTTTCTGGAAAAGAAGAAAAAGGTGTCCAAGATGAAAAAACTTTCTTTTTCAAAGGAACAGAAGCTTATGTAAGACTAACAGATAAAACAATTGTTCCTATGAGTATACATGTACATGACGTATGGATGGATTCACTGAGAGATCAACTAGCGGCTGAGTATAAACAAACAGCACTGACTGATCGTGGAAGAAAACATATAAACGGAAGAATAAATGACCTGTTCCAAAACTTACTCAATCACCATAATGAATTAGCAAAAATATTAGCAAAAAGCACTATATCAAATCCCCAAGTTGCCGAACTAAGCATTTTGGGACTAGCGTATACGTTTGAGTATTCTAAGATTACAGCTTATACAGATCAGATCAGTCAGACATACATCGCCTCACCAAATATGCCTTTTGACGATCATAGTTTTGAGAAGGTATTGGACATTATGGAAGAAGAAGTAAATGTTTTGATAGATAAAACCAAACCATTTTTACAAATTAACTGCACTTCTGTGAACTCTAACTGCCAAAATTACCAGAAATCCACCACAGCATTACCGACTATTCAATCACACTCTGTTTCCGACGAAAATAGCCAGGATGATAAAATGTTCTTTTTTGAAGGAAAAAGGGCTATTGTTAGACTTACTAAAGACAGATATGCCTTTATGAATATAGCTAATTATGAAGAATGGTATGACCTACTCAAAAAACAACTGGAATCTGAGTTTAGTAACAAAACAGTGACTTTGGAAAGGAAAAAACATCTACAGGCAAGAATGGAAGACTTGTTTATTAGCTTCACTATACTGGAAACTCAATTAATCGGGATCACTGTTCCAAATGATCAAAAAAGGCCTATTTTGAAATTAGTGACTTGGTATGAATATTCTAAGATTATAGCGTACAACGATCACATCAAAGAGTTACAAATCGTGACGCCTCCAAGTATTCCTGAGGAAGATCATTTCGATAAAGACGTGGATATTATGAAGCAGGAAATAGAATATTTGATGAAGGAATCCGAGCTACCAGTCGCATACGGTACATATAGAGTAGTATCCCCTATTTTCGTCCATCCCTAGACCTCGCGTGGTATACTATGAACTATTGTATTCTACTTATACCTACATACTATTGATCGCGAAGAAGCAAAAACTTTTTGAATTTTAGTGTCCATATTTCCCGTATTTTCAATGTTTTTTACGTTCATTTAATCTAATTACAATATAAAAGATGTTTTCTAAACAGATTGTATTTATTTTATTAATGTCATGTCTAAAAATGAATTGCTTAATATCTTTTTGTATTTTGAAAACTTTAATTTGAAATAAATTATTTAAATGTTATCGAACCAGTTTCACTTTATTTCCGGCATGCTCCACTGTCGACCACAGAGTTGTTTGTGCGGATGTCTCTTCAGTGTAACGACTAAGATTCATATCTTACACAGTAGTGAGTAGTGTGTCCGCCGACACTCGCCGCGCAGCGCTCGCGTGCAGTACCTCATTTTTTTTTAATCGTCGCCATATTTAAGGATCTATATTTTAATCAAGACAGTACCTTTCTTCATAAATCAAAGTTTATTACTTATAAGATATATGTCATATGACACAATGAATAACTTTGCGCAAAGACAATATTATTTCTTATTCGATATTCTATTTTTTTGGGAATTATAGTTTATAGCAGATTACGTCACAACAGTTTATAGAATTATTAACTATAGAAGATAAATAAATTCTCCCGATGACATGGTTATTTATCGAACATATTGACCAAATCACTTTTACTTTGAAAATCACTTGATTTTAGTTCGTTAGGAACAGGGTGTTAGGCAAAGAATAGCATGATATTTCATTCTCCATCTTAGCCGTTGTTTTAATTGTTGAATGTCGTGTCTAGTCTACACTTCAAAGCGTTGATTACTCGATGCACTATGCTTATCCACTATCCTCGGCGGTCTTTGTAGTTTGGGTTATTGGGAGGCCTGTGAAGGGCTTCATTAGGTAGGTTTTTCAATACAATATCGTTAAATAGTACTAAGTTAGTTCCTGGCGAGAGGCCAGCGGGTACTCGGATTCGTTTATCTGGCTGCAAGACGAGCAGATTGGCGTAATATTGACAGAAGGCCAGTACGGCTTTTAGAGTAGTGAAAATCTAGAGAATTTGATATGGTAGTCAGGTATTTATTTATTCGGCACACAACACAATACACAGAAAATACATCAGTAACAGCAAAACTCATTAAAGGTCCAAAGTTCAGTGAGTTAAACTAAACTAAAACAATTAAAATAATACATATAATACGATACTTATGGAAGTAACAGTTAATTGTAAATATTAAACAAAGTTTTAAAATACGACTAAGGTACAAAAAGAATTGGTGTAGCAAGCAAAACAAGGTGAAATACATAACATTGTTGTGGGTTAACGTATTGGTACAAAAACTTCGAATATATAAAAATAAAAGAAATTGGTAAGAGCTGATACGTTTTGCGTAGCGAAAATAAGAAAAGGTTAAATCTATGCTAATATATTACTCGTCTGAGAACTAAATAAAGAGCTGCTAATCGAATAATGGCAACATTATCAGGGTCTAATATTATGTTGGCAAACCCAAAATGTTAAATAATATAACGGTTGCCGCATAATCATGCAATATTAAAACATTGAAATCATAAGACAACACATTATTTAGCATTAAATCTTGAATGCCAAGCAACATCATCTACGATTTACGATGGATATTTTATTTAACAAAATAAAAAAAAATCCTCTGTTTCCCCATACTCTAGGATGAAACAGAAGCCCAGTCCGAAGTCCTGTTTCCCACGCAAGTCACGCTCCATTCGAATTTACAGGCAATTCATTCGATATTGGATTATTAGGCATTGATCTTTTTTAAAAATTTCCCGAATTACACGTTTTTCTTCAGTCCCCAATACCCAATTTTGTTCGAATGAGAAAATAGCGTCTGGCGATCCAAGCACGGCACAAGAATAGTAATTTGTTCGGTTCATTATGACTTTTTTATGTTTGCGGATGGGACGCCCGGCGCCCGTGCCGCTTGGTTTCCAAAGATTTAGCGGCTTATTGCCATTTCTTTGCTATTTTATTCGTCATTTTTTAAGGCTCGATTACTTTATTTTTGGCAGTTAATATAAGGTAAAAGTGAAGCGTCTTGAAAACTTGAATGAATGTTGATTAGAGGTACATTATCATTGATGATTTAGATTCCAAGCGAGATAAGAAATGCGACCAGAATAGTCTTATGGGATTTTAACCTTTACCTGCTGTCACAAAATTACATTAAATAATTGTTTAGATATTCGTTTTCTATTGAGGCTCCCACTTGAAAGATTGGCAAGTTGAGCACTGTAGTGTTCTGTAGAATACTGCATATTATAGTCCAGCACACTTAATGTTTACTCTCACAATAGCATATGAAAATATGTAATGTCTCGTTTTGAAGACTAAAATATTTTAGCTATTTCCACTTGAAGCGTCCCTTTACTATTTACACAGACAAGTCAAAACATTCAACATCACAATTTAGGTAGAAACATGAAATATGTAGACATGAAAGCTACGACATTAAAACAATAAACAAGTCATTGTGGCAAATATTCTGACACACATATGTGGCAAATCCGTGTATGCCACTTAAAAATATCACGTGATACTTCTTGATGCTGATTTTGTCCACCTATATGAACGCATAAAAGGGCAGGCGTCCTTATTTCAGTTAGTAGAGGTAAAGTTTAAGCGTTACGATTGTTTTAAACACTTATCTTCTTAACAAAAATAAAGATTGAAAAAGGTTTATATATTCGTTGTTTTAGAAATACGATAATAAACGTCAATCAAAGATTGTTAAATAGCCACAAGTATCCAGGGGCTTATGTGATGAGCTTTTGGGTATCGAGTGAAAACTTTTCGAATATACAAACACTGGTTTTAATATAAATTCCGTATTCCACTCTTAAAATTCAATGATAATGTAGTTGTGTAAGTTGTCTCTAAATAATATTGTGTACGCGTTGAAATTATGAAAACCTCGGGCGTCACTCGCAAACAGCGCGACACAACTTTTAATTAAATATAATGCTTCGTGGAACAATCTACAATTAAAATAGGGACGAGCTAATTGCCGGCGGTTTGTCGATGAACGGTTTAAAGTCGTTTGCCAGATGCTGGATAAGGTTTACTCTGCAGCTTTGTTAGTGTTGGCTTGCGAGTTATTTGGATTAACTACGTTACAATTGGTACACTTATTATGTCGAACAGAGCTTAATTTTATTTTAAAATGGATTACATGATTGTACACTTAAGTTGATATACTTTTTGATTGTTAAAAAGTTAAAATTGAGTTACCCTTAATTGAAAAACTGCTTTTATGCATATTTAGCTATTAAATAAGAAACAATGTAAAACAATGCTCCGCCTCTTTCTTGCTCAAATACAAAGCGCAAAAAAAAATATCGATAAAATGATTCGTATCTCTAATTCCCCACATGTAAGTACTGCGTATGAATGAAGAAATTAATTCATATTTCACTTGTAATAATGAAACAGGCGTGTTAAGGGAGAAAATCTACGCTTTGTTCTTGTGAGGGTGTGTGTTTAGCATTCCATCATAAAAGTAAGTAAAAATATAAACATCATTATTAATATATAATAGGTTCGATTCCCGCGTGACTCAAGTATATATGAATTTTAAAATTACTTGTGTTGAGTCTGGTCGTTTGTATGTATAATAAGTATGTATTTACAAAAGAAAAGTATAAAAGTCCTGAAATATTTATTTATTTATTTAATAAAGATGTAAAGTTGTCGCTTACTGTGTCTTGTCCATGATTTTTGGGGCATAATAAGTATGACACTATGTCATTATTGGGACTATATTCCTATATTCTTTCGGTGCTTAGCGTATGTGTTAACAACACTTCTGTCTACGCTTATAGTCTTTATTGAGGATACAATTTTACTATAGCTGAACAAATTGTTTTATTACTAAATAATTTTTGATAAATAATTAGTATTAAATATTCTTTCTTGTTTACAAAAGAAATGCTTAAAATATTTTCGTTTGTAAAATATAATATTGCATACACAGAATGTAATTCTACATAGGTGCTTCATATAATATAGCTAAAGCTGTGCAACAATATACGCTTCTAATCTTGATACGCTAATTATGTGTTTATGTAACAGAATGTAAACTGAGTTCCTATTATCATGCACGTATCAGTTTCACCTTTAATATAATTAGTACTAAGTAGCTACCTCTCGTAAATTGTTATCGTATATCTATATATACTCGTATTTGTATGAATATCGTGGTTTGAGTATATACCTACATATTGTTACATACTTGTTTATTGGCAAATTGAAGGAAAAACGGTTTCAGTATATTAATATCAGCTACTTAAGTTTGTGGTTTGAAGAAATTACATTAAAAGATATTACACACACACACACATTTATCTTAATGATAAATATTGATTTTGTTTTTCTTATAATGTTACGTGTCAGTTAAAATTAATACATTACTACTTATTATGTCCTCATCAATTTATAAATACAATATTTTATAGACAAACAGCTGTAGTCTCAAGAAAAATATCAGGCATTCAAAACAGTGCATCTTGAAGGAAGTTTCGTTTCTAATTAAGCAATTTTCCCGACGATATCTCGAGCATTCCCGACGAACCCGACAGTTTGGCCCATCTTCAGCCCATCGCCGCCGCGCCGTGCCAGTGCCGGGCCAACGGAGCTACTATAATAATATAGACGCCTAGTTAAAAAAAACCACATAAGGCGAAAAAAACATGTTTTTTACTCTAAACGACCTTACATTTAACAACAGCATTCTATATGTTGAGCACCACTGTGTTAGTGTGAGCGTTTAAGGTGTGGTTTCACGCTTTCCTGAATATATGTATGTTATCTCCTTCTTTAAACGTGACAGAACACATAAATTAAATGAGGATTTAGTTGTAAAAGTTCGTTTACATTTTTTAGAGGTGTTCGATACACATTGGTTCTCGTTTGGCGGATCAGATAAGTGCAGTGGATAGAATATTATGTTATATTACAGAATAGAATGTGATTTATTCTGTACTAGCTTATGTCCGCGGCTTCACATGCGTTATTTATCTATCTATATATATAAAACTCAAAGGTGACTGACTGATTGACTGACTGATATAGAGATCTATCAACGCACAGCCCAAACCACTGGACGGATCGGGCTGAAATTTGGAATGAAGGTAGATGTTATGACGTAGGCATACACTAAGAAAGGATTTTTGGAAATGCCACTTTTGAAGGGGTGAAATAGGGGATGCAACTTTTACTTCTTAATGCGAGCGAAGCCGCGAGCACTCACTAGTTATACATACAAACATTCGTCTTGAATCACTTTATAAAAAAAACAGCATCAAAATCCGTTGTGTAGTTTAAAAGATCTAAGCAAACATATGTAGGTACATACAAACAGACGCGGGAAGCGACTTTGCTTTATACTCGTACTATGTAGTGATAGTGAAACCAAATTTGTCCTGAAGTTGGATACATATGCTGTGATGATAATAGTCAGGAGGCTTTTAGTAATATTGCCTACGAGCCAGCGTCATGCAAAAAGCATGCACCCATCGGACCAAAACGGTAAAATTAAATTGGCCCATTAGCCAGTTCCGGATTAAACAATGCATGGATACGTTGGGTTTTTTGGGTGAGATGCTTGCCTATGACTGTTTAAGCTTTGGAAATAAACTGGGAAAGATGTAAGACTGAAAAGATAGTCAGAATTAATTAAAAATAATAAAGACATTTACCCCACATTATAACGTTTTCAAACATGAAGCGAAGCTCTCATTTGTTAAAACAAGACAAAAGGAACATGGCGATACATTCCGAAACTTAAATAAGTAACTTAAGCCTGAAAATTGTTGTGCTTAAGCATAGAAAATAAAAAGTGTAAAAGTTTCGTTTTCGTTTAAATTAGATTCATTTTAATTAATAAATAATAAATTTCATCCAAATGAGTTAATTATACATAAACATACTTTCTAGAGGAATTTTAAACTAGTACAATATTGTGATTACCTCTGGTATATTATCTTTTTATTAAATTCGCCTCTTGTTTGCCTCTCTCTTGTCCAGTACAAAGTAAAGCGAGTACAATTCACTCGGCAGTTTCCGCGCCGACGCCTCCAACTGCCATTGTTTAGTGATATTGTTACGGCTGTTTATGTTAATTTCACGCTTTTATACTGCTTGGTTTTAAGGCATAGTATTTTCTAAGCAAACAAAAATAAAGAACAAGAAAATACCATTATTATTTTCTTGTTCTTTAGCCCGACCGGCCGACTCGGACCGAGTGGTCGGTGACCGATGCCACTTTTAAGGGGAGGATGCAAGTTTTACTTCTTAATGCGAGCAAAGCCGCGAGCAGCCAGTAGTTTTCATATAAAAGTAATTTTTATGTAAGAAAAACAATTGTTATTTTAGAACCTAATTTAATTTAATCGTTCTCTCTATCGTGTATATTCGTACGCGATACCATCATTATGTTATCAATGTTGTCTGTTCTTTGATAGATGAGATCATGTAGGTATTATATTATGAAAATGTAAACGCTTACGATTGTAGGTCGCAACTATTTTCAGAAGCTCTCAGGAGTCAGCACAGTTTGAAAAGCTCTCGACACCAGAATCCACTTGAACAAACTTACTTATCACTTAAATGTCCAGCCCACTTCTAAACATAATAAAAATAAATAGCACTTTATACTCATAGTTAATTTGAGTTCCAAATTCGCAATTTCCCGAGCGCTAACCCACATTTAGGTAATCTCCAACTTTTGATAACGGTACAAGGTTATATTTACTTATAGAAGGCTTATTTGTAATATAAAAAGGAAATTTGGTTAAAAATATTGGTAAAGAATATAATAAATCACACATAAAATTTTTATTTTTAATTTTATACCTACTCTATATATATCACTATATATATATCACTATATATATATATATCACTATATATATATATATATATATGTATTTAGCATAGCAATTATTGCCTTCGTCCATATCTTTTATTACCTTTTCTATTTGACATAATGAGTTATGTGTTTTTTTTAAGGTGCCGTCAGTTGTGACGCGAAATCCAGGAAAAATCTTATTTTATTATTTATTAGAATTTGAGTGAAAATAATCACGACCGGCAGGATACAAGCATAGTGCAGCCATAGCACTTGTCAAAATAACTCATATTATTTATTTGTATAGACTTCATCACATTTTCTCGTTTCCGATGTTACTTGACTTAAGTTCGCATGCTCATGGCTAAGCAAAAAAGGTGTCCTTAGGTATTCATTTATTTACAACTATTTTTTTTTGCAATATATGTATGTATTTTTTTAGGTATTATTATTACTCTAAATCAATGTCAACGTCTCATCGTAACCACTACCATTCTGCCAATAATGAACCGACTATGAGATTGCTTATTTTAGACCATTTTAGACCGATATTTTACTGTCTTAAACTGTTTCTAACTGATTCACCCTATTACACAAACTAAATATACTCTATATTACAAAGATCTTGTTTATCAAACTGTAGTTTGTAAGCGACAAAAAGTGTGAAGTGAGGCAGTGAACTAGTGGGTACATAAACAAACAAGGCAAAAGGCGAGAGACGTCGGAAAAAACAGAATCATTTAGAACTGTAAGTTATGCGGAGGAGCAATGTTTGTAATGTAGACATAACATGGTTAATAGACTGTTATGTAATGACTTACAACTACTAATTATCCTGAAATTTTACTGCTGCAATCTGTACATCATAAATCTAATATTTAGACAGTGCCATCGTAATAGTCTATGTACATTATAAGATGATGTACAATAAAAAATCGAATATTTACTGTAAGTATTTATTTACTGGATTGAGCGTACTAATTGGTACATACATATGTACCTACATGAAACACGCTCAGTTCCAAGAGTGTGTGTATTTCAGCGTTGTATAATTATACATATCCGGGAAACTATCCCAATGAATCGACTGACCACAATGACCCTCAGTCATGTCTCAATCAGTACCTGTGTTGCGAAAGTAGTGTAACTTCTGTGTTGTGATGTTTTTCAGAGGGAAGTGTGGTAGGCGAGTCTTTTACTGCACTATGTCGATCTTTGGTACATGAGTTGGAACTGTCGAGGCTGAAATATTGTGTGTTGCGGTGTGTTACCGAGAAGTTTTCTATACCTAAGTAATATAGAATATTATGTATTTTAATGTAAGTATATTTATTGTAAATAATTTCCAAATAATAAATATTTATTTATTTACAAGTCTTAAACATAATATTAAACAACTAAAACAAACATATATGTAAACAATTGTTTTTACCGTTAAAATTAGTAGTGGTATCATAAATTATTCAATACTAAAATCAACCAATCACAGCTAACAGCCAATAACATAATTTGATACTTACGTAAAATTAAACTTACAAAACTTAACAATTATACAACCTAAATATTAACTTTATCCAAAATAAATTCTAACTTAACAATACATAAACCTACTCTGACAGAATTTGCATCTAATATACGCGTTATTTAATTATAAGTCTTTTGTCCAATGTACAAAATATTTTTGTGTTGGAGGTTTTAGCGTGCAATGAAGTTATTTTAAGCTCTATTCAGAGGACTGACAACTTTATTACCAGTCCGACTGACCTCAACACAAGCATGTGTCAAACTGGACTGGTGACAAACAAACAGTTCAATTTGTTTTATAGTCGTGTAAAATACTACACAGTACCTGAAAATCTACGAATGACGTGAAGTTTGACCACAGGTTTTGGCTTGCCATGTTCTGTTTTATTTTTGTAGCTGAAATACAATGTATATAGCTCTGCATTTTTCTAAAACTTATAGTACTTTGTTTAGATAATCTAGAGTATAGGTTGGCACAGCACTTGGACTTCCGTATAGATATTCTAAGTTCTTATTTTCTTTTGTTTTGCATTCGTTAAGGGCTATGAAAAGAAAAAAATACGGATATTAAGAGTCAATACAAAATTTAAAAAAATAAATTTTAATATTTATTTTCTAGACTTAAAACTGTTCAAATAAAGTAAGTCAAGAAATCAGGTGTAACATTATTTTGCGAGTTAAAATCGTGAAAAAGTCTGTTTTTATAGTGTATTCCTTTTATAAGCTAAATAAAGTATATTAAGTTCTAAAGTAAAAACACGTTAATACATTGTAAGGCTTTGTCAAAAGCAAAAATAGGTATGAAATACACGACACCTCCAGTTTGTGTCGAGGTGTTTTGTAAAAAATACAAAGTTAAAAACTGCGACAGCACGTTTGAGCGAAACTTTGTGTATTTGATAAACAATGGACCACAGAGAAGGACGATTTCACAGAGCTATAGAGGTATATCTTTAGATCATACTAGTAGATGCCCCGCAGCGTTTTCTACTTAATCGAGACAAAAAAAGTTGTTTTTGTTATAACACAGTAATGTAGTCTTAGAATCTAAATATATAAAATTCAAAGGTGACTGAATGACATAGTTATTTATTAACGCAGAGCTAGACGGATCGGGCATTGGCATGCAGGTGATGGTGAGATGTTATGAAGTAGGCATCCGCTAAAAAATGATTTTTGGAAATACCATTTTTGAAGGGGTGAAAGGGGATGCAAGTGTTACTTCTTAATGCAAGCGAAGCCACGAGCAACCACTAGTTAAATATGTATACATAAAATTGTTACGATGGAAAATCACTGTAATTGTGATTTGAACAGAATTGAAATGGCATGGTATCTATGAAATGACGTTTTTTTCTTTCATTGTGTATTCAAAGCTGTGTGTTTAATACCTAATAGACAAACACATAACTTTTAGTAAGTCAGAAGCAACAATTTCAGAGAAATTAGTGAAAAATCGCAATAAAGTTGCAAAACATAAATAGTTGCTTTGAACGTACTGAAAATGCCCTTAAAAGATTATGGGTTATTTATCCGTACCCATTGACCTTGAGGGCGGCTTGATTAACTTTTGACACCAGAGTTGACCACTCTCATTCTACAAGAAGAAGAAAATCAGTAGGTATATTTTTAAATATTTGTATCAATAGCATGGATAGATATTTATTAGCAGCTAGGTTATTTATTGCACACAGCACTTGACAAACTCACGTCATGCGTTGTGTGTGTACGTTGTGTTGTTTTATGCGATTTCATGGCGGAAGTGCATTGACAGTCAACGCTGCGTAAATAATTTTGTGAGTGCACTAGGTATGTGTCGTTCGTTCGTTCACAAAGACCTGAATCAATACTGACCCGTTGACAAAATGACCCGGTTCGTTCGACCCGTTTGATCAATGGGTCAATTCTAAATAAACATAGCCAAGCAATACCCTCAGCCCGTTCCACGAACGAGTTCCCTCAGTTAAGGCGCCATTACCGTGTAATAATAACATCTTTTGACTGTAAAATATTAGTTTCAAACTTTTTCGTAGGACCTTTTTCGTGAAACGGTCTTTTCTTTACGTACAAGTATTGAGATCTGTGATCGCAGGTCTCGAATCGAAACGCTATATTACTTTTCCATGGGCAAGTAATCCGTTCAAGTGCATGTTTCAGCCAAACATACAGTAGCTAAATATATTGTATGTTGTAAACAGAGCATTATAAGGTTTTCTTATATAAGAGTTTTAATCATTTTGTTTGTGAGCTCTCAAAAAAGGGTATATCCATTTTAAAAAAGGCATTGCTGTTTAATATTAAGTAATTAATTGTTTCTACTATCAATGGTTTCTTTCGGCAACCTCTTTTGTTATGATAAATTCATTATAATACATTATACAATAAACTACATTTATTTTTCTTTATATTCTGTTCTTTTATCTTTCTTTCTGCTGCTATGCGTTTCAGACTATATATGTATCTTATGTTATGTAATTATTTTTATTGTTTAAATACATTACGTAGGATTTTGACACAAGCGTTTGCTTAGTGTGGGGCTAGAGGGCGCTGTGTGCAATGTCCTGCAATATTTACTTATAAATAGTTTTTAAATCCAACATTTTAATACATAATAATTTCTGTAACACATACAAGAGCCTCTAGATACTGCATAATTACAGTTGAGTACAAGTTTAAGTCGAAAACAAACGTTGGATGAAACGTTTTGTGCCGAACTTACTTTAAATACCTCTTTGGGGACTTAAAACTTGTTTAAATGAATACACAGAGAGTTGTTATTATAAAACCATTGTTGTGATTGCGAAATAATGTTTTTGGTAGCTTAAATATATGAATACCTACTTTGTTGGATGTGAAAAGGAACTGTTGGATGCTAGACTGTTTTTTTTTTTTATTTATTTTTTAAATTTTGTCGCAAATATCGACATTTAGTTTTCCTTTTCATTAATTCATATATATACACCAAAAATATTGTTTTTTTTATTACAATATACGGACACATGCTTTAGGTCTCACTTCGCTTGATTTAATAATACAAGTTAAACCTTCATTTTGCGTTCGTCAATAATAAAGGTCACACTGCAGAAATATTCACTAATTCATGAATTTCTTATTTTTTATTTCTTTCGTGGTTTCTTCTAGGCAGGCGCGCTGTTATTTTTGCATGCCGTGAGGCAGAATACCTACGTATCATACTTCCATCAGCTGTAATCTAATAATTGTACATATTCGCAAAATAAATGATTTGATTTAGTTTCTTAACATTAGGAAAATTGACAAGCGTGAGCCTTTCAATTAAATAAATATTAAATAAATAAATATTCCGGGACATTGCACACAGCGCCATCTAGCCCCACACTAAGCAAACGCTTGTGTCGTGGGTACTAGATAACGGATATAATACTTATATACTTTTCTTTTGTAAATACATACTTATTATACATACAAACGACCAGACACAACACAAGTAATTATACATTTTTTTTAAAGTTACATAAATACTTGTTTTAGGCGGGAATCGAACCCGCGGCCTCTAGATTAGAAGGTAGAGCCACTACCAACTAAGCTAACAGGCCAGTCGAATTGTAACACTAATATGTATTACTGTGTACCGCGTTGGGCGCCAAGATCCTTCTCAATGCCATACAACATGTAAGTAACTACCTACTATCTCCATACAGGTAATCAGTAAATCTCCCACGTGCCGCTAGAGGGCGCTAAACCTGTCGGCCGCAGATACCGATACCGCTTTACGAGCGCGCTTTATGTCTTCATCGGGTTTATGACATCATTCGCAAAGGTGACGGGTGGGACGGGTTTTTGATACGAATTTTTTAGGGAGATCTGTAAGTGAGTAGGTTTTTATGCAGACTAAATATAGGAAATATAAACAAAAGATTACATTTTTGGAGGACTCTAAAACTACGAGAAAAAATAGTTAGAAACTAGTCTTCAAAGGATATGTAAGGTTATTTTTAAATGGATGTAGTTTTTCAATACTGTAATTGATTTTTATAAATTATCTGCCATGCTGCGAATACCAGCACCTTTAGTCATCGCAATAATATTAAAGTGTCATGAACATGGTTGCGTATTTGATCACAGATTAGCAAAACGGTGAGTGTGGCGATGACATAGAGGTGGGGGTAGTCGTATAATGGCAGGAGAGAGACCCGCGACGGGAGTTAGTCGTCGGTGGAGCTCGAAAGAGTGTGTCCGTAAGATTGTGAGCAAGGAATTTAAGTCAGATTGACGATTGTGATTAAAAGTTATAAGTACGGACGATAAAATATAGTACATTTTAGAATTTCTAGTTCAAATTTAGTACCTACTAGTTAATTTATACAATACAATATATCTTTATTGCACACCAAAATAAATGAATTACAATAAAAGGACTTAAACTAAAAATAATGTACAAGTGGGCGGCCTTATCACCTTGAGTGATCTCTTCCAGGCAACCTTAGCAAGAAAGCGGTGAAAGAGATCAGTTTGGTCGGTGGCGTACAAATAAATAATACTTAAAAATAAAACCTATAACGAAAAAGAGAAAATAAAAGAAAATCAAACTAATTTACATGTTACAAATAATAATATTAATAAACTATGAACACACACATTTAACACCAATAAAATTTATAATCCAACTACATTTATTAAGTACCAAATTTACAGATGCTGTCTATATGCCAGCAGTATCAAGCTCATAGTCCTAGTAACAAACTAAGAAAAAAAAACAACTAAAATATAATACTATTATAAAAATAAAAAGACTAAAATGTGAACACGGTTCATCAATTTCAATTTACTTTGGTAAACAGTGATCGTTACTCGGTTGGTCAAGCAGCGCGCTCCGCCGCTGCAGTAACGACTTCTTTATTTAAATGTTATTATTGTTCCGGGACTTTTTATGCGGGTACTTTCACTTTTTTCAGGAAACGGCCCCAGAAATGTTTGTTTGTTGATTTGTTTATTTGGGGTCGATTTTATTGGATTGAGGTACACTTTGCGGCGCGACTGTCGTTTTAGCGTGTTTTTCCCTTTCTGTGATGAAAATAGAGATGTTTTTTTGTTTTATGTTGTTATTGGTTTTGCGTCGTTGCGGGTAAGTGATACGTGAAGTCATAGTGAAGTTATTTGGTTAATTTTTTTCTTCAGACCTGCAGCACTACTAGTAATAATTTTGAGCTTAGAATTGATATTATTCTAGAATATTGTGATTAACTACGGATAATGTATAGTTGCATCAGTAGCAAATCTTTGCAAAATTTTGAGACCTTGACTTGTAAAGGAAGATCATAATTTACTCAAGATTTCACACTAAGGTATGTATTATGGCAAGTGCCTACCAAATTAAATAAAAACATAATTTTAAAATTTCATACAGACATATGGTAAATATAAAAAAGTTTCATTAATGTCCGTAATATATGAAAGCTCGTAAGTGTATATCCAAGGGTACCCTAAATCTACACCTGGTTTCACACGGCCACCATTTTTACATATGCCAGTACGAGTTCTGAGCACGAGAGGTCTTTTATAGTATACGATTAAATAAAAATTTAATATACTTAATTCGATTAATTCAATGTCATAAATAAAATAAAAATCAGCATAGTAGTAAATCTTATATAAGTATTTTGTACAATTATTCAATAATTCTGAACCAAAACCGTAGCTGCATATTTAAATCATAGCATTTAAAAAGCACCTGTGGCTGCTGCGATACAGGGGTACCTAGTGCAGTAGAGTAGCCAATGGTAACTCTAGTATAAGGTCAATGTAAATCAAATTTAAAACTCTGTTAATTAAGTTATCTTTAAGGTAAGACTCACCAGAGGACTTTTGGACAGTAAGAAAAATCTTGACACCAGATTCACCACACTTATACGAAGTCACTTACAGATAGTACTAAGATTTTTTCACTTTTTGGAACTGAGAAATAATGAAACATAATCATGTTATCATACAACTCTATACATTCGGGTCTTATCAAATTAAACTCAAACAAAACTTTAGACCAAAACCTTATTACCTAAAATTTTTTAGAAGATACGATAAAAATAAGTTTCAAAACACAATATATTATCGTATATTGTAAACAACATTGCAGGTTGTCCTTGAATACTGTGGATTCGCAGCTTTCCTTTGGGACGACGAAAAAATCCTTTTTACACGAAACCTTTAAAGTAAGCACCAAAAATTATAACGAAAACCGCAAAAGTGTTTTTTTGCTTTGTAAGCGGTAAGTGTGAACCTTTTTAGGGATGTTTTTGTGCTCGTATTAAATGAAATGAATGTTAATGTAAATGTTATTTTATGTAAGTCTTTTACTTATCTGCAAATAATTATTTTTTGTGTAATATGGATAAACATAATTCACATATTAAGTCGAAGCATATCCACACTGCTCTAGGGGCCCCTGATTGCTGTACTATATCGAGTCATTGCTTATCGTCAGGAGGTGTGGTCTTCAACCTAAACCATTCTATAGTAACATATTTAAAAATAAACACTAAAGAATCAAAGTACAATCACTATTGAGACGCACATTCGATAATCACATATATTATACTAGTGTACGCCCGCGGCTTCGCTCTCATTATTTTTAGATAAAAAGTAATATATGACATTTCTAAGACCTCATACTACCTACGTACCAAAAATCATGATGATCCGTAAAGCCGTTTTTGCGTTATGAGCGTTTAAATAAACAGACAAAAATTCTAAAAACTGCTGAAACGTATTCTGTTATGAATTTAAATATATCCAAACATTTTTTAAGTTATTTTTTGTAGTTTTAAGTATATATATTTATATATTTCTTGCTTGCACTTATTTGCTACAATAAATGTTTTTCTTTCTTTTTTGTAATATCTTCTATATTCAGATTTGACCCTCTTCAGCTTTATAAGTAAAAAAGTACATAAGGACTACAATATACTACATTCTCCGCAGTGCCTCAAAACAAAAGACTCCCCAGACCCTTCATAATCGTTTAAGACCTTAATACTTACGATATTTCAGCCTAAACCGCCGGCGATAGTTCTAAGCCCCGTATTATTATGTATGGATTTTCAGTCATGTCTCAATTGTAGACAAACAATGCGGCTATTATGCGAGGACACGAGAGGGGCCTTAGGATCTCTAACCACTGCTGAGATGAAGATAATTTGATAGAAAATTTCTGTATCTTAGCAGTGGTGGTATCCCTTGAATGATATATTCTCATTAATGGGGGTCGTTACTTATACAAAAAAGTAAGGGGAGTTCACTTATTATGGAAACGAAGTGATGGGTGTACAGGGCTTCCTACTGAAGACATAGTTATGTCTTCAATTTTCGTGGTCGTCTGACTCGAAAAACACAGCGTTGGTGTATTGCTGGAATCAAACCGGGTTGTGTTAGCAATGTTAGCAAATACTCGTAAGGCGGACACTATGCCGATATTTCGCGTAATCTCATTCGCAATAATTCGACAACTTTTTTATTTTTCATTTTGGTGATTTTGTTAAGATTATTGTTGGACTACGGCCCGCTTGATGTAAAGGAGTGACTAGATAATTTTTGTACATAAGATTTTATTAGTAATTTGAACCTGTTATATTTTGTAGGTAGCCTATATGCAGCATATGTATTAAAGAAGCTTTATCAATTTCCATATATTTGTTATCTCAAATTCCATCTTATAGTGGTATACAAACTTATCCATCGTCTAACACCGCTACAATTCAGTTTGTTTTACATTATGTATTACATAATTTTATAGTCGAAGTTAGATTGGGTCAATATTTGTTATTGAAAGGTCTCAGAGCCTTTAAGTCGTTTTATACTTCAGTTATTCTTATGTACCTTATCACTTCGCAGTAAGGACTATATTGGTCTGTTTTATATCTAAAATACAGCTTCAGAAGAGTTGAATGTCAAATATTTTGACTAGGAATATTTAATGTGACGAAAGGAAATACTTATTTAGATATTGTGGGCACGTTTGATGAGTCGAACTAATCTTCAATAATAATAAGATAACTTGGATCAAATTGATTTTTTTTCATGATTCTCTTAAAGATTAATAACTAAAAAAAAACGATGTATTCAAGATAGTCGATAAAAGAGTGTGCTACATTGCGAAGTGTAAAATATTGTGTTGGTGTTCTCGATCTATATAATACAGTCTACAGATTTAGTTAGTTCGTAGGTGAGTGGTCAACCCTACTGTCAAAAGCTGTCAAACCGTCTTAGAAACGTGACATGGCTTAGTGACAAATTGTGACTATTCAATTTCCAGAAACTATAGCTGCAGGAGGTACACAATGTAATCCTCGATTTAATACTTGGTAAATTGACTGCATTGAGTGCCAGGGGTCGCGGGTGCGATACACGCAGGACACGAGTAGTTACAAATTTTCAATTTGTAATTACTTGTGTTGAGTCCGGTTATTCCTATGTAAATTACGTATCTATTTATTTACAAAAGAAAAGTATTAAAGTATCATATCCGTTATCTAGTACCCATGACACAAACGTTTGCTTAGTATGGGGCTAGATGGCGTTGCGTGAAATGTCTATAGAGACAGAAAAAAACCAAGTTGAATAGCACATCAAATCCACTAGCATATATTAAGCATGCAAGTAAGCATGTAAGCGCGGCTGCACGTAAGCGCCAACTTGCCGTGTTCACGCATAATGCGCGCTTGTGGCTGAATAAACAACGTACCCAGGCGCTTCTATAATAGCTTAACATAAATGCCTTTTGAAAGATCAAATAATATCAGGCTGTGGAATAGTTTATCGAGGTTCCACCGCCATGAGTCATATTCTGCATGAATAATAAAAAACTAGAAAAAACTATGACACTAGAGTCTTTGAAACAGTTTATCGAAGCTTTTTGATTCGTATTCCTCATTGATGAGGGTCAAGAACATAACCCATAGAATCATTTATTGTAAAAATCGCATTGGCAGATATATTCTGGTAGCCGCCCGCCCGAGCTCAATCAAAACAGATTAAAAGAAAACCATATAAATAGGCTAATGACGATTAAAAAACGTTTTACACTCACGTATAGCTTTGAAACTTGGATATTGGATAGTTTAAATAAAAAAAGTGGTACTGATTGTTCGTTTTAGATGTCAATATATATCAGAAGCTAGTACGCGGCTAACACAGATCCAAGAATCTGTAATTTTGTTATAGTTAACACCGCTGGATACCGTTATCGTCAAATAACTAAGAGAACTCCCAATTTTCAAAACTTTTCATCAAAAGAATAGCATCACATTAAGTTGAGTAACACCTGATAGGGAACCGTAAAGATACCCTCAATTACTAAAGGTTATTAAAGTTTACAACACTTAGGGCCTTCAGAGTTAACGAGCTACCGAAGAATAGGGACATAGGCCTCTGGAAGGGCCTTAGAAACTGAAACAAAACTAAATTTGTATGCCAATGGAAGCAACACTTTCTACAAATTATACATCTGTTTGGTAGAAAGTTTGTAGTTCAAATTTTGTTCACGCGCAGAGTTTTCGTTCTAGGATTGTAAGGGATAAATTTTTATGTTATGTATTCGGACGCAGAAAGGTCACTTTTGTTATCAAAACTTGCTGACCGAACAGAAATAACTTTTAGAAAATACTGCCTCGTTTGCTGTTGTTTTAGTGGATATAGCGCACTAAAAGTGGGGTGTAGTGGGTAAAGACTCTCGTGTATAGCCTACATGGATGTGTTGGAATGTTATGTTTATTTTGCAATTGCTGCTGCTGCTGCAAACAAAGAAGTGTTCGATTTATCAAATATATTGTTGTAAGTTAACCAGGATTTTTTGTGCAAAAGCAGAATTAATTTAAAGAAATGAAATTAATACGTTTACAAAAGGATACATTCAGCATACAAAATATGATATAGACATTTTTTTTCTAGGTTTGTTTGGTTTTTGTCCAGTCGTAGTCCAGTACGTAAAAGAGCTTAGAATCTTAAGCCGCTTTTAGACCATTAGACCGCTTGGCGACTAATTTATTATGCTAAAAAACTTTATCAAAACGTGTCAGTTAACACACAAAAGTATTACTAGATTTCAATACCACCTAACCTATCAAAATGCTTACTATTGTTAAAGGTGTTTTTATCTTTAATAACGTAATAAAAAAAAAACATCAGAAAACAAGTAAAAGCTTCACCCAGTCACATCCAGAGCTTTCTATGTAGAACTTTAACCGAAGAGCTACGGTAAGAAGCCTGCCTCGGCCATTGCCTCCTTGATTACCTGATAAACCAGGCAAGCATAACGATCTGCATACATTACAACAAATTGCACTTTTACAACGTATTTACATCACTATTTGGTATAATTGAGGTTAATCATTCGTATGAATAAATATGTGTATGCGTGAATATGGCTATGCGTGACCCAAATGCTGGCTTGTATTTTTTCCAAAAAGATAGTCAAGCTATTCAAAGGGGCAATGCAGCCAGTATTTTGGTTACGCTGTCTTTTAATAAGGTAGATTTGTATATATAATGTTTCTATATATTTTTTTCGAAGTGTTTGTATTATGTATGTATCTAATTTTGTTGTGTAATAAAGAATATTTTTTAAGACGAATTTATTAACTTTATATTGTATACTACAAGTATGTATGTAGTTACTATTTTAGTCATTGTTGGGAAGGCAGCCCTTAAAATAATATCTTACCACTTACCAATGTACCTATGACAATGCTTTTGAGGTTGCAGAGTTATTGTTTAACTAGGACAATTTTGAATTAGACCATAATTTGCCTGATTGTAAGCAATAGCTATGATCTAAGATGGATCGTGCTGACCCAATAAGAATCGGTTCACTCTCGTTTTAATGATCGTTTGATTATAGTTCGTGTGGAACAGGGAGTCAGACAGGAAGTTCCACAACTCAGCGGTACGTACAATAAAAGTAGATGTTTGCATTATAGTTTACTCGGCGTAAAAACCAGCAATCAAATTTATTTATAAAAAAAAAAGACGTATAGTATTTGCTAAATATACATACATAGGTGCAGTTTATAAACCGAGCGAGCTGCCTGCTGCATTATACCCCCAGAACAAAATTAAACCTCAATAAGCGCTCACTATTCCCTGACTGGCAACCACTACATACAGCTTGGAAATTGTAGTAGAATAGCCATTTTTATTAAGATAAAAAATATCTAAAACTTGGATTTGTCACTCATATACTTAAACTTTGGATGAAACGGTAAGAAGCCGAATATATATTTCTTATACGGCTGTATGTCATATAGTTGCTGTCGTTATGCCAGAGCCTCAACAGCGGTTTGAAACCGCTCGACGCCAGAGTTGGCCGCTCTTATAGAAACTTGTAAAGTCTGCTACTATTTACTTATTTATTAAAAGGTACAGTAAGTAAAAAGTAAATCACTAAAATGAATTCGCCCTGTTTATATGACATTGACCGAGTTTTGACCCTCTTCAGCTTTATTATTATATTATATAGATAGATTATAATAGAATTTACATTCTATCCAGATCTCTTATCTCCTTCCACAAGTTGCACGGAAGCGCCGTTGATACGTGCGCAACTTTGTGATTAAACTACTTTCGAGGCAATTACCCCGCGATGCCTTCAATTTTACTGCCTTTACGCTAAGCAACCGTTTAGAGTAGAACACTCTACTCCTATATTCACGTACATTTTCAACCACAACTGTTCAATTTTCTTCCTCTTAAGCTTTTTCTTAAAGTCCTATTGTTTCAAAAGCATCAGATTCATGTTCAATAATATTTGATTTACTTTGAAGTATTTGCTATTTAAAATAAATGCATGTTAGATTTTCTCATCCCGACTATTCTCTTCTGGCACAGACTGTGATCGAAGAACAGGTAAAGCTGTGGTAGATTTCTGGTGATCTTGGCTGAATGGTTTGCTCGTTTCTATCAATAGTTGTACTTCTTCTTCCATGATATCCAATACCTTTCCAATATTATCCTCCCCAGCAGGCATATTTGGTGAGACAAGTTTTATTTGACTTATTTGATCCTTATAAGCTGTAATTTTAGAATACTCAAACGCATACGCTATTCCTACAAAGCTTAATTGGAAGCGATATAACGTAGTGAGTACAAATTGACTTTGCTGATTGAGTAGGGTTTGGAACTGAATTGTTAATATTTTATGGTTGGATTTAGAACATCAAAAATAACAACCATAGAGTAATTTAATTGCCAACATCTTTTGTTCTATGACTTTAAGAACATTGCAAGAAAAATCTGCTGTTTCATACAAAAAGGTCATCGCCCCCTGACCAAATTTATTGAGAACCGAAAAATATTCAGGAATATATAAAATATTTTGAACAGACGTTGTTGCTTTTGATGTACTTAAGCCGCTCTTAAAAGGTTATATATGTTAGTTACCACTAACATCGTCGGCATCGTCAAATCGTATGATGTATGTACGGAACCATTCGTACCCGATTCCAACCAGCGCGTGGCCAGTTTGTGCAATTACGAACTTCTTCTGATAAATTATCCAGGAATATTATCACAGGGGTTTACGGTATAAGTTAAGAAAACCCTGCAGTTAATGTTACCATAAATGAATGCATAATGATTTGGTTATTAGGTCTTGCTACCCAGTAGGTATTATAGTTCAATGCAACTTTTTCCCAGATTAATGCCGAGTCACTGAGAAATGTGACACCAAGAATCATTTATTATTTTTAGGTAATATGAACAATGTCTTTGATGAGATCCAAGATACAATAAAGAGTTCGCTCCAATTTACTATACGATACAATTCCTGAGTTGCTGTTCCACGCTTCGCAAAGTGGGTCGCCGTGCATTGTCCATTAAGGCCAGTTTCTTTTGTGATAATGTCTTCCATGCATCTTTCATCTCATGCATTTTGAGGCTTTGCGCAAGCCAAATTGGGTCTTAAGCATTCTTGCATCAAAAAGCGGGATGGCTTCACTTGTGATATGAATAAAGTTTGGTACTGTGACAGGGCTTAGATGCATTTCTTACAACAGCGGTATGTAATATGTACTTACTTGATATAAATTTATGGTAACTGACAAAAATGTGTTACAAGTGTTTCGTGTGTGTATGTGTTCAAGTTTGTCTACGGAATTCTCCAAATATAAAGAAGATAACGTTTTTAGTTACATTAAGGAATAGAGCAAAACATCAAAATTAGTTTTAGAGATATGGAAAAATAATAGGTGACAGGTAATATGGTTATGAAGTCGAAGTATTTTTTTTCTAAGGAAGCTACCGATTGTAATATATTTCGATTTTCCTTTTTGTCTGATATGACTATAACCCTAATAACATTTTCCGTTAAGTACCTACATATATTAAAGAATCATTGTGACAATACTTAGTGATCATTTTTGTTTATTTGCTTACATACTTACCTACCTACTTTTAGAATATTATACCGACCTCAGGTTATTCTAAAATTCCTACAAAAGGTAACAACAATAGTTCCGACAGCAAACATTTCCCGAGGAGTTTGTTAAACCAATTTTCTTAAGTACAAAAGAATTAAATAAGTAAGAAGTTGTTCCGAGAACCCCCGCGGGGCGGCGCTTGTATTGCTCGCGATAAAATTACAAATGCAACCGCTGAAATTGTGAGAGAAGGTAAGGGTGACACCACATTGCATGTAGATAAAGAACTTATCGTCAGTCCAAAATTTTTTTGGGCATAAAATTACATGTAAATGTAGTAACAACACATGTATAATGTAGGTATATTGATATTGTTGGTTAATAAACCATAACTTATGATCTAAAACTATCGACATTTTTGTAAGAAAATGGACTATAAGGTAGTTTAATCCAGTGGCAATTGATTAATCAAATGAATCAATTATTTTGGTTCTGGATGAAAGTTGATGAAGCATACGGCAAACACAGCAATATCTACTAATAATATAAGATCTTTAATCATAGGGCCAATTTTTATCCACGGCAAACCTGTTTAATTTTGTTTAAATAAATAAATAATTAAAATAGAAAATAATGTAATTTATTTCGAACTTTTTGTTCATACACAAAACATACACAACTTGCTCAAACATACACACTTAATATTCTTCAAATCAAAAAATTAAAGAAAAGCACAGCTTTGTAATACATTTAGTTCCTTACATTACAAGAATGTCTAGTGGAGGCGAGAGGCTGAGGTCCATTGGTGCTCAGCTTCACTAATTTTCCTAAAGGTCCCTGGCGTCATAATTTCAGGGTATAAGTAATGTGGTGCTCCGAGAAAATGGCAAAAGCAGCATTATTTAGTATGCTGGTGGAGCAGATATTTGGAAGATTATGTTTGAAGGTCTAAAGTAGTCTTTTACAGGGCTCTGTAGATTTTTCTATACATCAATAACTGTACCTACTACTATTAGAATAATAAATGAAAATACCTATACTTTAAAAAGATTAAAAGATTTTATTTGTAAACAGGTACATGTGGTACAATTTAGTGTTGCTCTGCCTTCTACTGTAGTGTTGACTGTGTTGTAGAAGGCAGGATCTTCCAGGGGAACAATTTGTTTACAATTAAATTATGTTATACTAGATAATAATATACTTTACAAAAACATGTGGCTATTCTTAAGCTAACGTAGCCTAAATATACAGTGTATCAACTAAGTTTAGAAAATAATTTAAATTATATAACATATAAATTATTATTATTTAAATTATATAGTAATTATATATTACTTAAATTATATACAATAATTTACTTTATAAGGATCAATACCAAACGAATTAATATTCTAGATTACGATCGTCATGATCTTTGTTTTTTCTTGGCGACAGGCTTCTTTTAATTTATTTTAATTCGAAATTCGAATATTCGTCGACAGAGGTTCGTCACCACAGAGTAAATTAACAAATAAGGTTACAATTCAGATATAATAAAAAGATTTTACAACTAAAAATTGAAACTTATTAATTTATTGCTAAACTAATCAGCTTTAATGGTGTGACAATATTATTTTGGTATAACCCGACATATTTTTGAACTCGCTTAAAAATGTATACGGTATCTCAACAGCGTAATAAAGGTTAAAAGGTCTGTACTTCCCTCAACTTAATCAAAGTTTTCTCTTTAATTTCCATTTTTGGGGCTGGCATGGATTAAGGCTGATTTACATCACTTGGGACTGAGTTAGGGACGGGACACGTGTGGCGTACGTTACTTGTATTTACTGCGACAACTTGGCTCGATGCTCACTTGAAGTAGGGCGGGGAGAAAAATAAAGGGAGTTACGAGTTAACTTGAATATGTTATTTTATTAATTTAATAGGCTAATTCAACAAAAATGATTTTATTAATTTATCATGTTTGTTGATATGATGATAGTATAATTTGAAATTGGATGACATTTTAAATTTGATTCTCGACTTAGAGTCTTTTTACGCTCGTATGCCGTAGTAGATAGCACTGTTTGTTAATATTGCTTACTAAAAAAACAGAAAAGAAATGATGAAATAGTAATATTAATTTTAATCTAACTTAAAAAAAGTAAAATATTTTCATAGCCGGCGATAGATTTCCTAAATTAAGGTCCCACCAATACTCACAAGCAATCGAAATATCCAAAGTCATATATATTATATATTGCAAGTGACTGCCTGTATTTTATAAATCTGCTATTTCACTAAAGATCTCTACAAAGGCAGCAGTTATACAGCCAGCTCACGCTAGACGTTTTACTAGTGAAGCAGATTTTAACGACAACTGCAACAATGTAACGATTTTTAGAATATAAATTTTATTAATAAATCGTATTTGAAATTTATGGGAAAATTACAACGGTAAATCCACACACAAAAATGACATGTTATAATATAACATAATCTTAATTAAACAATGAATTTAATATTTATGTAATTCTCTTGGCAAAGACGTAGTGGTCTGATAATAATTCAAATTCAAATTCAAATTCAAATGTTTTTATTAACTAAAGAAATGAAATACATACATGCACATACAAGGTACATAATAATACAAAAATAACCTTATTTTAATTTTACATACTAAGTAGGTACATACATGTGCGTTCCTAGCGGACCCCGAACTAGGCAATGCCTGTATCTCGGAGGCCCAGGAAAGAATTACATATTTGAAGTAAACATTCGCGCTTTCTATAACAATACAATGATTTTAAATGATTACAGGCTTAATTACATTAAATAATATACAACACAAAAACCAATTCAACAAAAGTACAGGTAGTGTTAGTGTTACAGAACAGTAATGTACAAACTGAAGCTGCATCAAGAAAAAATAATAAAAAGATAATGTGTGGACATTACATGGATCTGAAAGGGATGCAAGGATTTTTGCGGGTTTATAAAGATTACGTATTACGTAGAGTAATTATGTGTTTGTGTGTGTGTATGTGTGTGTGTGTATGTGGGAATGTTGTGTGCATATTGTGTGCAAACTGTCTGAGTAATTTTGATCTATCTACGCTTAAGAACGAACACCAGTTAGCTAGAATAGAAGTTCTACTTCTGTATTCAGCCTAGAATCTAGGTTGTAGACTCTCACCAGTTTTTCAGTGTCATCATAAGATTTGGTTAAAAGCCACCGTTTTATCTTAGCACGGGCTTTCCTGTGCGAGATTTTAGTAGTTTTGATAGAGTCTAGTACGTTGTTGAACACAAAGAGATTAATATATGGAGGAAGACGGGAGGCAAATACCGTTCTTACATCCGGTAAGAGAGCGGGCTCCAGGGAGTTCTGGTCTGCATGTGGGTGAAATACAGAGAGAGACTTCGTGACAGATTTCATTATGAATAGTTGTCGGACAGTATGTACCTGCATTTCCCTATAGAGATCCTCGGTTGGATATCGTCGCGGTTTGCCAAGTAGGACTTTTATTACCGCGCGTTGAGCACGTTCAAGCGAGAGCATGGACGTTTTAGCTGAACCCCCCCATACACCTATGCAGTACTGTAACAATGATTGACACAGTGCGGTGTATACCAGTTTTTTTACAGCTTCATTAGCAACAGGTCTCAAAGTCTTCATGAGGAAGATTAGCTTGCGTGTTCTTTTGGTGATGCCAATAATATGCGCCTCAAAATTGAGTTTCTCATCTACTTCAACTCCAAGATAACGTATTGATGGAACTCTGTTGATGGCCTGACAAGAGCATCTTCTGACTAAAGGAAATGTTAAAACTGGACATGCACTTTTATGAACTTTTAAAATGTTTATGTTTGGTTCTGTTGCCTTGGTTATGTGAAAACCCACAAACTTGGTTTTCGTTAGGTTTAGGGTTAATAGATTTGTACTCAGCCATTTGTGAATGCGTACCATGCCTCTTTCTGCAGTGTTAAGTGCGGCTTCCCAGCTTTGATTTTGGAATATGGCTACCGTATCATCCGCATAGCAAATTAATTCCGCTTTAGGGATAGTGAGCCTGAGTAACCCGTCCATATATATGGTGAAAAGGGTAGGGGAAAGAATACCGCCTTGCGGCACACCAAAGGTGATAATTTGCTCATCGCTAACGAAGTCAGAAACTTTTAAACGCTGGCGTCTGTTGTAGAGATAGCTAGAGAACCAAGCGAGAGCTGTTCCCCTCACCCCGTACCCTTCCAGTTTGCGCAATAACAAAGAAACTGACACGGTTTCAAAGGCTTTTTTGAGGTCAAGGAACACGCCCACACATTTTTTCCCGGCGTCCATGTTTTTTGCCAGTGTGGTTGTCAGTAATTGTACTGCATCTTCTGTGCATCTTCCCTGCCTAAAGCCGTACTGACGATCTGATAGCAATTTATGCTTTGCTATGAAATTGACTAGGCGCTTGTTCACTATTTTTTCCAGCATCTTTGACAGGATAGACAGGAGCGAGATCGGACGATAATTGTCAATTTTGTCTTTTGGTCCACTTTTATGTATTGGGCTGACCACAGCGGTCTTCCAGCAATCCGGGAATACACCTGAAGCTAAGCTGAGGTTATAAATGTAAGTAAGTGGTTCCAAGATGAAGGGTTTAATGTGTTTGAGCAAAGCTGGCGTAAAGTTGTCAAGACCCGGAGCACTGTCTGGTTTCAAGTCGGATATGAGACGGTTTACCTCATGTAGATCTGTTGGAAAAAGAAATAATGATTCTGGTAGGCACGATTCTATCACAATTTTCTTGCACAGAGAGTCTTCTGATTCCCTCAAACCATTCAGTATATCTGAGGCAAGTTGTGTTCCTGCTGAGGCAAAGTGAGAGTTGCAGTTATTTACAATAGTTTCAGGTGTATCATTATTTAGAAGAAGTCTATGAGAGTCATTTTTAGGTCTAGGAATATCACACACTTCTTGGATATTCTTCCAAAGCTTTTTGGGGTCCTTATGATTGCTGGCTAACTTTTCAGTTTCATATTTTTGTTTTAAATTGCGGAGCAAATCATTGCAGAAATTACGATACCTAGTGTATGACAGTTTTAGAACTTCATTATTAGGAATTATTTTTGCCTGTTGGTGGAGGTAATCGCGATGACGCATACAGCGAATGAGGCCCGGGGTTATCCAGGGCTTTAAATTATGCTTTCTGCGACTAGACTTCACTTTGCAGGTGTGACTGTCAACCACTTTCGAGAGTATATTTGTGAAAGTAATGGAGGCCACTTGAACATCTTCTACCCTATATAAGGGATTCACCAAATTAAAGTTACCTTGTGATCAGGTATTTGACCCTAATAGGCTAATTTGCGCTTGTTTATATCTCGAATCAAAACAACAAAATTACGTCGAGTAATTCGTCTACTCTAAATTGTAAAAATCCGCGCCACAGATATAAAAAAAACATTGGTTCCTTCCTGTTTCTCCTCAGTGATAGACTATATTTTGGTGCGCATGTTAACACTAGTAGAGATATATAAACATTTCGATGTTTTGTCGACAAAATCACGAGAAACTTATCTCGTGTTACGCGTCATAAGTTTACGGAAGACCTGAAGCGACTAACAAAAATAGTCCAATATAAAAACTAACGAATAGCAAAAACTGTCCAATGTAAAATAAACAAGTAAGATTTGTCTATATCAAAAACATCTATGGCATTTTCTGTTACCCGGTTACTGTATAGCGCTACACACTCTTAATTCTTGATGGGTTCCACTTTATGACGCTATGCCCAGAGTTTATGATGTTGTACCATGGGCCGTTTTATGACATTCGATCACGTCAGAAATGATTTCAAAATGGGCTTTGTCTTGGTTATTGTTTATAGAAATATAAAGCATAAAGTTAGCGCGCTGTGAGGGATGAATTTAGACTCGATCCAAATGGCACATTTAAGCAGGTCTTAAAACTGATTAGTTGATTAATGTTAAATTCATTGCTTAAATATGTTTTAGAGACAGTATTTTTTATTTTAGTTAAGATAGGAAATAAGAGTAGTATGAATTGTATGTAGGGATGTATGTAGTCAGTAGCCTGTTAGTATGTAGCCTTTTTAGTAATTTTAAATAGGCCTAATTAAATCTTAAAATAATACGAATTAAGTTTAGATACTACATAAAATATTAAGTAAAAATAAAGAAACTACTCACAAACATACCTGCCAACATCAAACTAAAACTGTCGTGTTTCAGAGTTATTTAAAAAATGATGTCAACATAAAATCAGTTCACGGCGTCAGATTCAATTTGGCGGGTTTATGTGAGAGGAAGATTTTAATCTTTGGTCGGACTGGTTTTAGTGCACTAGGGTTCGTATAATGCAGGTACAAATTAATACAATACCTAGTTTATTTAAATTCCCATGAATGTCAGAAGCCTTTAGGGCAGTTTGAAAACTCTCGACACCAGAGTTGGCCACTCTCATTCGATAAGAAGAAGAAGAAAATTTTATACTTCCTACAGTTTTTCGTGATGCCACTTAATTTGCAACAGCTACAAACTATAGGTTTGCTTTGAACTATTTTATTGTGTAAAAACTAACGAACAAATTTTACAATAGTACGGTAAACATTACTTAGCTCATATCGGATCAACCAGTTAACAACTAACATAACAACTTAATTATGCAACAAACAAGACGGTTTTCTATACTTTTTCGGGAAAAATAAATGATTTTAAAATACTTAACAACTTACCAACTGTAGTAGACCGTAGCCTAGTTGGTTAAGGCGTTCTGACGGTAGCAGAAATACGCAGGTTCGAATCCTGCCGGTCGTTATTATTTTCGCTCATTTTCCAATAAGTTTAGATTGAACATCCATAGTGCGGATTTAAACTTGTTAAAAAATAATTCATACTTAACAGGTTTTTATGGAAATTGCCTAAAATCTAGCCTGGTATTGTACGTTGTGGTTTGAAATGCGCTGCCATGTTTGATGTGATATGACACTCGAAGACGTTTCCGAAGTATTTGCACTTACTTTTAATGTTTATATTCAATTCTACGTTCTTAACATCCGATTAAAATGAGTTTTAGTTTTCGAAAAATATATTCGGAGAACCAGCAAATTGTTAATGCTGTTGCTATATTTTAATTAATTTGTAAAATTAAAACTATAAAAAGTATTTTGATTTTAAAGCTACGCTTATTGATTTATTGATGCACGCATGAGATAAATTACACATGTTTACCCGTTTACTCTCATTTGTGCACAGTTTACATTCATTAGCTTTATATATGCTAAAACATCTTACCTATAGAATAACCAGTTCTGACGTAATCAGAAATTCCAAAGCTCTGCCCAAAGCCATAGTTCATCGACCATAAGTCAATAGTTACTAACGACTTCGGGCGCACGCCTTTACAAACCATACTAACCCATATTTATTACAGATATTCTGTTACTAAGGCCGATTGGTATTGCGGGAGAATTAATTTCGTAGAACTGTAGGTATACCTATTTATATGAATGAAAATTATGATACATTATCCTTATCATTGGTTAGAATAACAACAATAGTACTATTATTTATTCGCCTGTTTGTCAAAACTCTGAAGCCAGAGATGACCACTCCATACTGACTTATTAACTTTATTAAAAAAAAAAATAGTATTTACTTATTTACTGAAGTGCGTTATTTAATGTTTTGTTGTATTGTAGATAAAGTTGAAGTTTTATTAATAATCATGCAATGTTATGGTTCAAAGTTCAATTATTTAAATTTTAAACACATTTTAATTTGTCAACAAATGATAAGACGGGATCATGAGTCAGAACCGTATCAGACGAAAAAACCGTTGACATATTTAGGTCAATGACTACAATCCAAGGGTCTTCAAATCTAGAGTTAATAGGTATCTTCTAGGTAAGCGTGTAGGCTAGGCCTATAGCAATGTTTAACATCAGGCAGGCTGTAGTCAAAAGTTAACCTGTCCCACGTAAAAAAAAACACCACAGAATACAGAGTAGGTATAACCTACATTCAGAAAACCTGATAATATAGTAATATGTTTAGTTTAATTAGATATCTGTTAGATTGGTCCCGGCTGTTCGCCACAGCAACGCTGTTAAGCGATGTCAAAGGTTCTTTATGTAGTTTGAGAACGCCCGACACCTGAACTCGCAACCCTCATAAGAACTTACGGACTTTTCTAATTAGTGAGTGTGGGTTATTATTTTACGATAAAAAAAGAAATCATCGATACCCTAAATTTAGTTTTGAATAACATTGCAGATGATTTTCTATCATTTGTGATAGTAGAGTAGCCGATAGTATCCAAACTCGCGGTCTCCTAATGACTACAGCGACCGACCTGATTTATACTCTAACGGCTATCGAGTAAATGTTGGTATAAGTTATAAGCGAATATCTTCTAATCTATATTTTTATGGATGGTCAGGCAGCTCGCATGAAGCCACGACCGCACGAGTAACACTGTGCATAAGATGGAGCCTAAAACTGGAAATGATTTTCGTTTGGAAATGATACTGGAAACAATTTTTACATCTCATAAATTCAATTGCCTTTGTATGATACAATTAATTTTAGTGCGGTAATGTGTAGGACTGGACCCCTAAAATTAGATACAGAAACTACATGTATCAGACTGAAAAATATTTGTAAAGAGGACGTGCAATGACCACAAAGATGTTTAAAATTCTTTAAAAGTATATTACCTTAAAGCATAATACTTATTGCGAAGAAATTGTGTACAAAGATAGATTTGAATATAGATTTAGTTATTCCTTATGAACTATGCAATTTACTGGTGTTCATACAAAAATATAGTCGCGTTAGCTTATGTCTTATGCCAAACACAGTTACGCACACCTGCCACAAAGTTCGTTCGGAACGCGAAAACGATAATTGGTTTCAATTCGGCCGTTTGTTGCCATCCATGCACAATTTAATTCTGCGCTTGTCTTTACGTTACGCCGTGATTTGTTGGATGGGTGGGCGTGACTCATGGGTGTTACAGGAAAGGAACAATCATCGTGTATGGATTTGTTTGTTATATTGTTTATTGTAATGTACAAAATTATCTATCTAAATACTAAACCATGCCTGAATTCCCGATAATATGTCGCTTCGTTGTGGCGTAAAAGTAGAACAAACAGACCAACAAGCGTACTGTAGCTATTATTATAATGGTATGATGTTAATTTAAAAATGAAGACACGCCAAATCACATCCACAAAATGTCAATTACTACCAGTTAAAGTTGTTATTAGTATGTATGAACATATTTTGAAATAAAGTGATATACACTTTTCATTGTCATAGAAGCCACAGATGCGCTCATTCGGCATTATTTAACATAGTTTGCATTTTGCGTAGCACTGATTTTTATTTCAATAAAGTTATTGTTTTGTAGGCGTCCAGATTTACCAGGAAACAAACTTCACAATATAACTCCGGACGTGACGCAATTAAAATGTAAATAAAATATCAAGATAATTAAGTTGGTGGGATGAGAAAACGAAGTAAGCTCGCCTAAAAGCTTCGAACTTTTTACAAGAGATAACGAAACTGAATTTATGTTAGTATTTTTTTAGGATTTAGAAACCTTTATAAAAAATACATGAAAGCAGTACGTTGAGATAAGTATAATGTGGATTATTCCTTGGATTTTTGTTTTAAAAGTTACCTATGAAATATTTATTATTTAATCATTAGGGCTTATTCAATTCAAAAATCCTAAATCAACCAATATTTGTAGGTTAAACGCTAGCAGCTCACTAAGTGGATATTTATAGATAGTAAAAGTTGATTCAGGCACAGACCAATAAACAAATATAAAATTTACCAAAACCTGCTTGCCTTCTCAATAGTAACACATTTGCTAACTACATACAATTACAGCAAAGAGTTCCGTAGTTCCAATCTAATTGCAACTTCGTGACTACTGCTGCCTTCTTCCATTAACACCCTTTACCGAGAAACTGAGAACGAAAGGATAATTACGATTGCTAAAGAATACAAAGACGCTTTCTTTTAAAAACTTAGTTAGAAACCTGTAAAGAAACAGCAATGAATGTTGAAATTAATTTGCAATAAATGTCGTTTTAAATAGATGTCACGTCATGTCGATATCGTTAAAAGTCTAGACAGGACGATTCAATTTCTTATTTAATTCGATTTTCTGTCTAAACGCCAATCGAATGGTCACGATTGGAAATTAAATGCTTTTAGATATTTAACACAGATTTTAATTTATAAGTATTATTTATTCAAAACAACTTACAAAACACATAGGGAAATAATCGTAACTAATTAAAAAATAAACCTTATAATAAACTTAACAATACTATAAATTAACAACTATATAATCTAAAATATATACAACCTTACAAATAATATACTAAACTTAAATCGGAATCTGCGGCAAGGTGCCTAAAATGCTGGCGGCGTTACCTCGCTGAATCGCCAAACTTAAGCGTTGAACGAGGTAAGCTCCAGCTCTCGGATCGTTTGTTCTGTCCACCAGCCGCTTGGACAGATCTTTAAATAAACGGTGTGCATTGGGACCCCAAGGACCTAAAGTTTCTATTTATAAGTTGATGAATAAATTAAATGGTTTAAAATAAAAAAGTTAACTGATTTTATAACCACAAGATACATTGGGATCGTGTCAGAAAATGATTTTTATTTTCACTGTAACTTATCTACGCAGATTAATTATGTCAATAAATTTGTGCAAAAGTTAACGATACGAACCATACTCATTTTAGTTTCTAGCCCTAAAAAGCTCTCGACGATTCAAAAACAGAGAAAAAAACTTACTTTTTTTTATACGGGTAACACAACGGCATTGTATGGATATACATTAATCTTAAAAATTAATTACACAGTATAGATATGACATTGGTACCTAGCAATTACAATATTTTAGTACATAGCAACAACAAGTGGTAAATATTTGTGTTTATTCACTGAGCCGTTTGCGTATGTCTAAAAAAACGCTTTGTATTTTTTTTCTCTTCAATAAATTCTCTAAATATCATTCTACATATATTCACAAGTCCTAGCCAGGAGCGAGTTTTTCCGTCCCACGGTGTCCGACGGAAGCCATCTTTTGCGCGCAAATTCACTTTTCCTGTCGCCGACAAGGAAACGAGTTCAAGCCACCTTCAACATCTTAACACCGTAATAATATTGTATTAAAGACCCCTAAAGGCGAGATTCCTTTGTACAATTTCCGATGTATGTGGTAATGAATCTGTTTTTATTCTTTGGCCCTTTGAAGTCGAGTTATAGGAGCACTTTGAAAGAGTATTTTTTCGTAAGGTTCAAAGAAGACTTATGAAGATATTATTGTATTGATGTCTTGATATTTATGATGGCTGTTAGAGGTCCAATAGAAAAGGATCCTTCTCAGCTGAATAGGGACGAGATTCGGAGCTGTTTGGGAATGTTTTCGTAATGATGTTGACAAATTTGTGCTACTTAGGAGCTGGGGTTGGCTGCATTTATATACATACTCGTAGTTAGGTACTTGTTGCCAAGTAGGGTAAAGATTCATTTTTACTTAGCAAGTCTGTACGTAAATGTTTTATTTACCTTTATACATAAATATTTCATATCTAATACTGTATATATTATTATTGGTATTCTTAAGGACAACAATGTAGCTTATGTGTGTATCGCTTACGACAATAGTTATCAAACTTCGCGAAACTTTCATTGATAAAGAAACACCATGCACATTAATTTTTTATGCAACATGCAAAGTGAGACTCAAACACTTTTTTCCCGACTACTAACAGTTTCAACTCATTCTGTGACCGCAAAATGCAGAAAACTCTATTCATTTCCTTCGCAATGCATAGGCAGTGAGTAGTTGGACAAATTCGTTTTTCTTGTTAGTCGCAGTCAGGCGTCAGGACGGAGTAATCGAATCTTGGGACGAGAGCTTCGAAATAGAAAGAAGGAGAAAGACGCAATAAGATATCAGATGATGGTCATGAGTTGTGGTTCTTAAAGAATTGTAAGAAACGAGTATATCTACACTATAATAATATACATATAATGTACTATAATTTAAAATATATAGTAATATTATAAGGATTTGATTGTTTGTTTGATTGAATTGAACAGGCTCCATAACTATTGGACCGATTTTAAAAATCTTTTACCGATAGAATCCTACATTATCCCTAATTATGCCTGATTATTAAGCTATATTTAATGCGAGAGAAAAATAGGGATCCGCGTGAAAACTCGATAATGTAACCCAACTTGTTAATAAAGCGCCAACGGCCGGGGCGGTGCGGTGTATGGGCGGCGGCCCTTACATGCTTACATTTCCAAAACTACGCGTCGAGTTTTGTTTTTTTAACATATAGTGCTCGGTTTTTAAGTATTTTTGGTGTATATGTGAACTTGCGAAGCCGGGCAGAGTAGCTAATAATATACATATAATATACATACATTGTTTACGATGCAGTTATTTAATGAAATTATCAACCAAATTGGGGTCAAGTGCAAACTCATTATCATATAAAAACTGCTGATAACATTACCTTCTGAATTACACGAATGGTGATTATAAACAGATACAAACTATTTTATGGCGCCACTGTACAATGCGAATAGAGAACATGTACTTTGACATTTAACATGACACAACTTTATAAAGTTTAAGTAAGTAATTTAAAATGTTGCAAATTGTACAGTATACGAGTACATTAGGAAATTTTATGTCAAATTTATTCTTGTTTTAGAGTGTATTATGTGATAACATAGAATTATTGAAATTATCGGCCTTACTGCTAGATTTCTACGTACGCTACGTAGTTAGCGGGCTTCAGTTCAGAGAATTGTGAAATTTAATATTTTCGCTGAGATCTTGTGAGGCGTCCGCGGTTCCTATTTCTGTTTAGCAATCTCTAGGAGTTTGTTTATATTTTTTTATTTTACCAACTTGTACTTAGAAGCTTATAATCTACAAAGATCATCATAATAAAGTTTATATTTAATGAATATAAGTAAAACCATGTAAGATTGAATTAATTAACTTTATATTTCTAGATATTATGCATGGATACCTATTTGATCAAGAACTATTTAACATTTTAATAAACTTTACAGCATATATTAACTAAACGGTTTTCACTCACGTGTAAATCTCCAGTCTCCCCTATGTAACTCTTGCCACAATCACACGGGACTCTATACACGCCCGGTACATTTAGGTGGTCTCTATCCTTGGGTGAACGCAGCAACTGTCTTATTTGCCCTGGAGAACGAAAAAACGTCCTGATATCATATTTCCGTATACTCGCCGAAACATTACCACAAGACTGTCCGAGCATATTAGGAGTTTTAGGGACGGAGACACAGCCAGATCAGCAATAGCGGAACATGCGCGGCTCTCGGATGTACAGCATTACATTCGGTTTGATCAAGCTTCTGTGCTGGCGAGAGAGAAGTCTTTTATTCCGCGGAAAGTACGAGAGGCTATAGAGATCAACCGCTACCCGAATTTCAACCGAGACCGTGGATGGGCGCTTCCACCGGCGTGGGTCCCTTAATACGATGACAAAGAGAAGGATCATTGAAACTTTGGATCAAGATACGGTCAGTTTTGTATGCGCTGGTACATCGGTCGATGTTGCTGTCCCTGATGAAGCAGTGGAGCGACCCGAGGACGAAGCGGCCGGGAGTAGTAACATCGCCTCGCCTCCACCCCCACCACCCCAGGCCCCCGCGCCCGTGTCCCGGCGGGCCGCTCGCGCGGCGGCGCGCAGTCTGCGTGCTGCCGCGGTCCCAGAACATACGTTCTGAAGATGGATGTCATAACATCCGAAACGCGTAAACAAATTAAGCGATTTACACGTGAGTGAAAACCGTTTAGTTAATATATTGATAAAATGTCTCACGAAAGTTTTAATATTAAAACTTTACAGCATGTTATATCTCATTTTAATGTTATTTTTATCATACCTACCTGCACAAAATAATCTTGTAATTAGTTACGTAGAATAACTCGCACATCCATACAATCACATACGTATTTTATAAGCTTTTAACCGTAAAAAATATCATATTCCCACACTATCACATTAACTACAGATAAGATTTAGCAACCTCTTTTATAACACCGATTAAAACCAGATATGAACGACACTATAAAAGCAATACAATACATACAAAATAAGCCTTTTTCATAGCAATTGGATAACAAATAACTCATAGCTGTTTATAAAACTAGATAAACGATATTCGGTACAATTATGTCATACGGCAGTGAAAAATACAGCATAATAAGCCGCTTCAGTACTCAGTGGGTACTCCTCCACAACGGACAGTACTTGTTGTTTTGTAGAGGTCTCCTTTTCGCAGTCTTGCCAGTTGCTGGGACAAGTCAGATTGGAAGCGACTATAGATTTAGGTAATGTTTTTTAGTGCATGTTTAAGCGTAAATCAAGCTGAAAATCAATATAAACTGATCCTTTCTTATACTACAATTGTGATCTTTAGGCCCACATAAACATTACACGACTATTAAACATAATTCGTATATTTTTGCCAAGTGATTTTGTCACTAAATGCGTTTAATTACAATTTAAAAACAGCATAAGCATATGAATATTTTTTCAAATGAATATCATTATCATGTATTATTTATTTTATTCTAGAATGCATTGCAAGTGGTCATACACGTTGATTTCAATCATTATAAATACGAAATAAGTCATATAGCTGTTTATAAAAACTGGATAAATGATATTTGGTACAATTTTATCATTCATTTGGTAGTGAAAAATAAAGTTTTATTAAAACCTAGTAATCTGTATTCAAAAAGCTGTCTCTATATTGGCAATATCTGCAAATGACCAGTTAATACCGCGCCGTTTTTAATCCTCCGCTTCCGGAATATTACTATTTCATATAAAGCGGGGAAGGCAGATTGTATGGAAAATAAACAACCTTCGACGTTGGATGAAAATCGGCGAAAGAAACTACATTGTTTTTACTCTAGGCTGTTTTTATATGATGAAATAATGAATTGGAAGTATTACGCTAGCTACTATGTTCACCAGTGTATTCTTCTTCTTATTCTATAAGTAGCTAACTCTAGTGTCACAATTTGCTAACCACCAATAGAACCTTTGGAATGCTACAATTTAACAAGACGCCATCTTATTTATCAATGCGTCCACATATAATTTATTGATCACCCATCCTAGGAATGACCGCGTTGACAGTTGCTTAGCAATGGTAATCGCGTGCCTCCGTTACCTGAGCAACGGCAATTTTTGGCTGAATAAGTAAAAGCTCTTATTTATGTATTGTAAATACGTTAAAACAGATAGTAGGAAGCAATCAACCAAGAAATAGACCAAATATTCTCCGAAAAGGTAGTACGGGATCTCTTGAACAATTATTTATCATCCATCAAATGAGCTTATTCCCGCTACATATTTCTGTGGATTGGACTCTTCCATCACAGAGCGGGATTACGAGATATTAAGAGAGATAGTTTTAATATACGAAATGTAATAAAATGAGGAAAAATGTATTAGTTTATAGCATGTTAATAAATGTATACATTAGGCAAATAATGTAATTAAACAATTGTAATTAACTAATGCATTAGGAGGCATAAAGCTAGATGGCGCTGTGTGCAATGTCCCGGAATATTTATTTATTTATTCATTAACAACCAATCACTTTTGTCATACTAAAACCAGCCTTAAATGGTTATATGTAATGGTTAGGTGTATGTGGTTATACTGACCAGTTACTCTATCCTCTCAAACTATAACACCAAATCCATCCATCCTCAACACCCATTTCTCTCCGTTATCTCCAATTTACAAAACGTCAAACTGTAAATTATATTCTCACGAAAAAATACACGTAACAAAAGTTTAAAGGCATTGATTGAAAGTGGTATTTTATCTGAAAGTGAATTTATGGCGGTGGTCGTCCAATTGATAGGGTGCTAACCGCTGCCCGAGGGTCTGATAAGGATTATGGTCTTTGCGATGCGAGGGCGACTTTTTCAGAAATGTTAGGTTGAGTATTCACTGTGAAATAATACGGAAACTGGAATGTCTAGACAGCTAGCAAAATGTAAACTTACTTACTAATGTGGCGCTGCGACCCAAAGTGGATATTGGCCTCCGACACAAAGAGACGCCACTCCACCCGGCTCTGCGCCATCTCCTGTCACTCGGTAGCAAGGAGCTGTTGCAGATCCTCCTCCATCTGGTCTATCCAGCGGTACTTAGGACGTCCGACTGGCCGTCGACCAGTTGGTCGTCTCAAGTACGCTTTCTTCAGAGCACGATCCTCTCTCATAATTTCCACGTAAAATGTAAAGGTAGTATTTATTTTTATCGTAGATTACAATGACTAGGACCGCGACGCGAGGCAACGTTTATTCACACTTTGACGCCAAATACGCGAGCGCTATTTTTTCAGTTGCTTTGTTTTGTTAGCTAACGTGATTCAGGTGATATATTTAAAAGTATTATTTGTTTAAATTTAAATTCGTTTATTAGCCAAAAACAGATAACAATATAACCTTAAACATAATCATACAGTGTTAAAATAACTTATTATACTAAAAGATGTCTTATTTTTCCTTTATTTATTACTTATATAATTTATGTTTATTACAAAGTTTATGAATAAAAATATGCAAGGTACAAATATACAATTTTGGTGGAGTATACATTGGGCCGTATACTGGGTTTGCCTGTGTCGTATGTTTTGTTTCCACCGTATATATAGGTAACTATATATACAGTACATTATGTATGTATGCAAAGAAGTGTTAATAAAAGCTGAACATAGTAACAATACATATAAAGAAAACACAAATTTTTTTTACCCGTGTATAGCAGGATTTAGTCAGTAAAGGGGCAGCGATACCAGACCGCTACCGCGTGAGATCGGCCGTGCTGTGATAAGCAGTGATACAAGCTCACTGATAGCAATTGTTTTCTTATGGGTTTCACTTGATTTTAACCACCAAGAGGAGTTATAAGTGAAAAAAAAATGTTATGATAATTAATGAAATTATTTGATTAATTTTTGACATTTTTTTTTATTATTTATTACTTGGAAAATTGGATCATAGCACGACAAATAGTTTTTTATTATTTGTTGTTGATGTTAAGATAAATTGTTTCAATGCACCTTTTGGCTGCGGCCCTTCTTCGTTAAATTTACATCGAATTATTAATTTTAAAATTAATTAAAATATTACTATAAGCAACAAAAAATCGTAATAAATACACTTAAATATATAATACATATTACATTTATACATATAATATTATAAACACGTAATATAAACAACCTAATCTATTGTTCAATATTTTTTTTTAATATAACTCTTATTTTTTTATTCTACTAGGTACTACTATGGTCCTCAAGTTTATATGTAGCTGTATTACAAAAAATTTCAAAAGATAAATGCAAATGTATTTAAAAGCTATCTTTCATGCAAAGCTTGTTATACAGGGTAAACTAAAAACAAACTGCGTTATAAAATAAAATAAAAAAATTGAGTGCTAACAGACAGTATTTCACTTTTTTGCCCACGTGTATTATGGACCTATATATACGATCACAAACCGATATAAAACTTTCTATGTTAAATTCTTACAAAAAATACCATAATACGTTAAGTTTCAAGCCAAATCACTATTTCCTCTGTTTTAGAGATACAACCTAATGCGTTAATATGCTAGTGCAGTTATTTAGGTCTATTTCTTTGGAAACAGAGTCCGTATCAGCAGTACGTTACGCTGTGAAAATGTTGTCAAGATTAGTTTAAAAGTTCAAATAATTTCAAAGCCAGTGAAATTTAGATCTATAAATAAACTCGCTAACTCAGTATCACTTCAAGACCTTGAATATGTTAACCTTGCAAGGCACACTGTTATTTTAAAGGATCATCTGGTTCAAGTTCGGGTGTCTCAGCTATTTTCCCTAATTTTCTATTCGTTTATCCCTATCCATTACTGGAAATCTATTTGCGTTGCGGCTCATCCTTTCAAGGGGAGAATTTTATTATTTTTCGCGTGCGACATTGATTTCGATTTTTAGAGATCGCATATCTGTTATTTACAGAGAGCACTTATTTTCGTTGATTCAGATTCAGATACATACATATTACATTATAATTCCATTTATATATCTTATTCATTTTGTGTAATCAAATGACACATACACATAAAATACCGTAATGAAATGTAAAGCATGTCTGAAATTATATTATACTAGTGGACGCCCGCGGCTTCGCTCGCGAATTTTCTTTGCTATAAACCTCGAGGAGCCCAAGACCTTTACAACGAATGCAAAACCGTGGAAATCGGTTCGTGAAGGAAAACCCGACATATTTTTATATAGTAGATTGTGCACCATATGGTGTCTATCATATCATAGGCACACTACGGTGGAGATTTAAGCTTAAACTTTTCAATATTACGATTTATTGGGTTCTTATTCTATTACTTATGTTACTTACAAATATTGTTGATCTTATGCAATCACAATTTACTTTACGATTTAAAACCATATATATTAGTTAATATTATTTTAGTATCCATCCATGGTACACGGTAATCCACGACAAGCCTTCAAATGGCGGCATAATTTCCAACTTTTATATCCACTTGAGGAGTTAATTCAATTTTATTTACGTTTCGTGAGATATGAGCCAGTTAATGGGGCGGCATTGTGGGAGCGGCATTATTGGTGGGTTGAAGACGTTGTAAAAATGGAATGTACTTATGAATGGCTTGAGGTTTCCAAATGCCGAGTATGTGGGGCAATAATGATCGTTTGTTACGTTTTCTGGGACAAGGCACGAAGTATAAATATTGATACATATCATGCCATTCCACGAGTTGAGACAAAATATTCTCAAAGTCTAGATGGTGCTTATTAGTGCTTATATTATGATGTTGTTTTACGGATAGATCACTCATGTCCGTTATTATTATGCATTATAAAGTGATTTTAATACGCATTTGAAAGACGTGGATTCTATGAAATTTTGCCGCGGTTCCACTCGCGTTAAGAAGTATTAGTATCAATTAAAATGGCACACACTAGCAACCTCTATTTCACTCCCTAAGAAATAAAATTTCCAAAATATTTTTTTAGTGGAAGCTAACGTCATAGTATTAAACTATCTCAATGTCAATTTAACAGTCTATTTGGTGGTTTATGCTGTCCGTTTATTTTAAGTAACAGACAGTTTTAAAAGTCTTACCTACACATTGAGACGAAACATAAATGGATCAATACAAAAGACATTTCATGAAACAACATGTGGCATTATTTACCTCCTGACAATATTTTCAGCCGTAAACTGGATGATAACAGTCCAAAGGTCAGGTAAGAGTTATGGCAGCGGGGTTTTATTTACTGGGTGCGTTTTGTGACCATTTACGTGTGTAACTTGGTATAGATTAAAATATGTTATTGTGAGTGTGGTGGAGTCAAGAGTTTCAAAATCGCCGAAGGACCTAAGAAACGGTTTAGAGATGGCAATACTATGACGAACAGGAAATACCATTTAACTAAATGGATTGATGCGTTCACAGAAAAAGCATACAATAAGTTTCAATTTCCACTAAGTAAATATAATACTAGAAACATACAAAAATGGATTTGCAAAGTCTTTTTAAAGATTTTAGAAAGCGCACATACTTGTATTCATGATTATGGTAAAACACTGCTTTTATATTTAATTAGTTAAGTTAAGAAGCAATTGTTACAGTGGTCTAAAAGAAAAGCCAAATGAGAGCGCGGTATTTTATGAGCGTTATAAAATATCTGTATTGCGGACAAATAACATTATCTATGCTACTGCTCTGATTTTACCGACATTTTATTTATGTTTTTATTATTTTAAAGATTTATTTTAAAGCTAAAAGTTCGAGGCTACCTGAATAAATCAATACTTCTTGATGTCAACAAACGATTTCATTTTTTTGATTTCTATTGTTGATGTAGTTCAAATGAAGTGGATTTTGATTAATGGTATAATTTTGATATCTGAATGACCAATTTACATGAAATTTGGTACATTGGACATTGCTTCCATATGAAAACATTATTATAAAAGCTTTTCTGAGTTGTTCGTGTCCATAAAATGTGTTTAAAATATTTATGTCTGTATAAACTAGTAATATATAACCATAACAATTTTATTTACAATTGTAAATAGCTTAACAACGCCAAATTATGGTTTCAAAAACTTGTAAAAAGCCAAAGTTCATTCTGACCGCCATAATATTTCCTTCGGTCATCCGTTAAACCCGTGGATTTGCATTTGCCTCCTCTTATCAAAGATTCAGACCTTTTTATGTAAATATAATGAATACATTTATAAATTCCGAGACCCTCTGGATTTGCATGGTGACATTCTGAAGGTAAAGCTTAGAGGGACTTCAAGGATTTCGCATAATTTAAATGAAGTAGGTACTAGGACAGGTCAGAAAGAATACTACGATGTTGTCGGAAACACGACAGGTTGAAAAATATTAATTACTGGAGCGGCCCGACATTTTTTTAAATTTTCCAATTCATAAAAGCACCATGCTTTTATGAATTGGAAAATTTTAAAAAAAATTTTATATGATTGCATGCTTTTTTTATGTATATCGCAATGAAGCGACAGATCTCGATTATTGTTATGGTAATCATAATGTAGGCTGGATGCAGTTAGTACGTAGTTTTAACTGTTTAAAACGTAATTTAAAAAATCTCAATCTAAAATAGTATAAACTCAGAATCTCATGTTTCGTTACGAGTAAAATGAAAATAAACATACCTATCCAGAGATTAATAAAAACATACTTTTATATTAGTAATGATTACTAAAATAAATACCTCATTTTATTTAGCATGATTAAATCTATACTAATATTATAAAGCTGAAGAGTTTGTTTGTTTGTTTGAACGCGCTAATCTCAGGAACTACTGGTGGGAATTGAAAAATTATTTTTGTGTTGGATAGATCATTTATTGAGGAAGGCTTTAGGCTATATAACATCACGCTGCAACTAACATAAGCGAAGAAACAATGGAAAATGTGAAAAAAAAACGGGGAAAAATATTCATCTTTGAGAGATTTCGTTGCGTGTGCTGCGAAAACGGTTCAAGATATCAAAAAAATATGTATGAAAGAATTATTTGTCTTGAAATGATCTAACAAAATGTCTGCAACAATATATGTCTATCTCTTAAGATTAACTCACTAGAACCGTTGTTATGGTAATAACTATTCCATGCGGACGAAGTCGCGGGCACAGCTAGTACTATTATTGTTATACAAGGGACTAATTTTAGTTCTACCAAATCCTACGTGGTTTTGTGATCAGATTAGTAGTAATCAGCTTATAATTAGCTCTATGTAAATACCTACATTGTGCCAATTAGCAAACACGATCACAATAATGATAGTTCAATTTAGAATATTCTGATAATTTGTGTATGTATTGTTAGGTAATTGTTGGTTAAATTATACATTTTCTATTTACAGAGTCGCTGGAATGTACCTACTTTCTATGTATTTGTATATTATGTAGGTGTCAATATTACAAAATATATTTTAAAAAAATATTCCGGGACATTGCACACATTTCATTACATAATTAATTTGTTTTCTTGCTATATAATCTTACCAAAATTTTATCAAGTTAGAGAAAAAAAGGTGTTCAAATTAGGAAAAACCAGACCAAAAATTTAAAGTAAAAAAACTTTAAAATTACAAGTTTTACTAGTTTGTGAGTAACTTTGAATTAAAAAAAAAAACTTCAGCTTGATAAATAATCTGGTTTAAATCAGTGTATTGTTGTATGGAGTTTTCCAATAATTATGCAAATTTTTAGGCTCACATTTGATTGTATTAAACCCGCGCGCAGTTCTAGTTACTACAGATAGTTATGTAAAATGACAATCATGTACGTGTTAGTTTAACAGATATATTGTAGATTCATAAATTATTTTGGAGACTTGTATCTCTGATCAGAATGTTCATGTGAAGTAGCGTATTACTTCACATGAACATTCTGATCAGTAATTACTTCACATGAACATTCGGATCAGTAGGCATTTAGTCAAGTAACTATCAGTCATATTAGTAATACACATGATAACATAAATAATGCAATTAACTAATAATTATCCTTTGGGTGTTACAAACGTATGCATATTTTTACAAATAAATGTTTATTGTCATGCACAGATTCGATAAACAATGTTTAATAGACGCTTGTAAAAAATAAGTATAACTGAACAGAAATGTAATAACCTAACATTCAATAAAAGCAAAAAATACAAGGTGGTTCAGGCAACTTTACATACTCTAAAAAATGGATTCGTGCTAACAAAACTTGATATCCAAAACCCTAAGTAAACGGTTAGGAGCTGAAACAGCAAAATTTTCATTATTTATCACAGCCAAAGAATTACGAATCAAACTTGTTTTACCAATCCTATGTAAACAAACCTTACCTTTCGGTGAAAAATTACCCAACACAGCAAAAAAGGTAAACTGAGGTATGCTGAATATGCAAGGTATGCGAATCCGGACAGGTATTTACGGAGAGGGGAAATTGCAGACCGATGTCATCAAATAATATATAAAATTGAAACAAGATAGGTAATACAACAAATATTTAACAAGTAAATAATAGTGCACTGTGTGTAGAATCAAGCTTAAATCATAATTTTGAAATAATATTTTTTTTGCATATGAACTAAATGACATGTGTTGTTATTCTTTGTAACTATTATTCAATAACAATAAACAATATATACACATATATACACTAAACTAAAAAGAGTATGTACATTAAAATACATGACTTGTATTTTCAAGTTATTTGTTTATTTGCACTCACTTAACGGTGAAACGGGAAACCGACATGTTTGAGGACCACAATATCCGAGGACATGTCTTCCGTGGAAGGACATGGGCGCCCACTACGATTGTCAAACAGTTTGTAATATTCAATCGGCTCAAAGAGAGAGAGGTATCAATAAATTGGTACGGTAAAGCAAGGATATGTTAGACACATCTACCCTTATCTACTCTCTCTATTGGAATCATAAATTCATGCGTATAGGACGCCAAGCTGTTTTGTATGCCGCCCTCTCGGGCCCGCCACTCGTGCATCTACTCACCCGATGTGTCACTTTTAGTGGCAGACAGTAATTCGATGATGTTTCGCGGAATAGGCGAGAATTGAAAACATTTCTTGTGGGGGAAAGTTGTTGAAAAAAAGAGATGTTTAAGAAAATTGTGGGTGAAGTGTTAACGTCGGTTGTCAATTGGTGTAAATTGATAACAGTTTTGATGGCATGCAATAAGAATGGTGGATTTACTGTACTGACAATTTGAAATTAAACTTGTTCATAGAACATGTCTGCGCAATACACTCGTATATTGATTATTACCACCTTAATAGTAGGTACTTCTATGTATATATAAATCAGATTTTTTGTTAAATCTGGAACGTAATTAAAGAAGATAAAGTATGACGTAAACTCCATCCGAATGATTTTTCAAAATACTTATTTTATGAGTCTGTTATATATTATGTATGCTAGATCTTATTTTCATAAGTCTAGCAAAAATTAAACGAAAGCGCTCAATTCTATTTATTAGATAAAACTCCTCGTAACAGTCAATTTCAAAATCTAATAACGCAGAAACTAACTCAAAAGCTATTTCTACAACACTCCAACTTGCAAAATTAATAATGATAAAATTCATCGAATTATTATGGTTTCAGAAGACAAACTTCAGTAAACTTTAACGAGTCATAAGCCTTTGATGTGAACAGACTTCTCTCTTTAGAATCCTACTAAGGTTACTTTTCTCTTAAATGTGTTTTTTAGAATCGTCTGAATAATCCCTGTTCCTTTAGAATCCATGGGTCTTCCAATCCAAAATAAATCTAGCACCCTAGCTGAAAAGTATCCTACTTTTCAGGTAGGGTGCTAAATTTTAATCTACTAAACTAGTTCGCTCAGTGAAGACGAATTAGGTAATTATTATAAAAAATATTTTATTTCAAAAGCCATAAGAACTAGAACTTCTTTTCGATCACCTCATTTTAGCAAACTATCATAATATAAACTTTGCTTTTTGATTATTGAATCTACTTTAGGTGTTCATTGATTTGAGTGGAATCATTAACTATTTCAACAGTGCCTTCGTCCGGCGAGCCTTGGGGGTGACATCTAGGCGTTTAATTGTGAATAGCCTGCGCAAAGCCTAGCTTTGGAACTCAGTAGTAAATACAGAGGACCTATTATCCAAATACTCGTACACAATATTAATGATAGTTGGAAGGAACAATGGACCTTTACATTCAGTGTTATGAAATTTTAGGCATAGTTTTGGAGTTACATATAGGTACATTGGATACAGTTACAGACATTTCTTGCAACTAGCGTGCAACGTTTTAGACTACAGTGGTGCTGAACATCAGGCTGCCTGTAGTCGAACGGTCAGTGCCCTGCGGTGTAACCCGTGTCAATCAGGGATAAAAAGAGCAATAATACGGAAGAGGTTTGATGAGTCAGCCAACCGGGACGCGCTCGCTGACTCGAATGAAATCAAGGAACCCCTAGCGCTCCGAAACATCAAGCTAGTTATCGCCATATTGTTTGACGTAAGCGCTAGTCGGCTATACTTAAAAAGATAATGATGATGTACCAATTTCAGGCATGATGAAATCTGTGCAGAAATCCAGCGGCCGAGTGAAATTATAGTTGAAATGCAGCTGAAGTGGAGCAGGCACGGCACGTTTGTAATACGGATAATGGAACACGCGAGGACGTCACACAAATTGTATTTAGCTTTGTAGCGTTTGGAACAACAGCTGAGATTGTATGAAATGCTGCATTATGGCCAGTCCACTTTGGTGTCAATTTCAAAACAGGTATGATGATATAGTTGCCATTTTCCATGTATCGGTATATGACTGTTTTTTGCAAATGAATAAAATAATAACGAATGAAGAGGTTTATTCTATTTACATATGCTCTATGTATTATATTTTTGTACGATATAATACATAGAGCTTAGCTACTTACTACTTTAACTACTTTACATACTTACTTACTTTATAACATTATAATTTAGTAAAAATAGAAAAAAGTACTCATAGGTTAGAGGAAATCAATGGCAGAAGGTATGGCCGGAATCATTACAAAAGAAGAAATGAGTTGTGATCTTTTTGTTACTTTTATTGATATTTACAAGAACAGGTTCCTGATGGTTATTTAAGAAAATTTAATTGTAGGGCGACATTTAATATTTTTATTGACTTCCCGTTGTCCCCGGTGACCGGGGACGGAGACCGGGGACAACGGGCACTTTTTTAATATTTTTATTGACTTCCCGTTGTCCCCGGTGACCGGGGACACGGCCACCGGGGAGAACGGGAAGGAACCGACATCATCAACATCTTCCAGATGATCATCCATTTTCCAGATGTTTTTCAGAAAATAGAATATTGGACAACATAACACTTTTTAAAATGGTAAAGATGACCGGAAATATCAATTACTCAGTTTACCTATTCAAGATACACTGAAAGATGAAAATATTTCACGAAATTTCAGCCGCAGTCCCAAAAAATGCTGGACTAAAAGGTTTGGTGAAACTTCATCTACGTGTCAGTATTTTGAAAGTTACAAAGGCTTACTAAAATTTTATGTAGTAAGGGTTTTTTTTTATTTAGATTAGATTTTAAATTTCAGTTTAAATCAATTTTTATATAACTTTAATATTTTAGTAAGTTGTTAGTTTTTTCGTATTATGAAACAATGACAGCGCTATCCAGACTTATACTAAGAAATGCTTGTGATATGGGTACTAGATAACGGTTATTATTATAAATAATTATACATATAATAGTTAGTTACTATTTTATAGATTTTAGAATAGTATTGGAATTTTATTAAATTCATTTTTTGTTTCCTAAGGATCATTCCCACCAGCAGGGTGTTTTACATATTTGTTTTTTTTTTATTAGAAACGTAACCCTTATTACAACTCTCATAATTTCTACGATTTTTCCTGATTACCTACCTTACGATAGCCTGTAATATATATGTGAATTTAGATATCATAGATTGTCATTCAGTTTCCGAATAAGAATATTTTTATTTTGTAAAACACTTTGTAGATCTATAAGTCTACTCTAAACAGTGCATAAAAAGATTTTAAAAACATCACAATGTTGCTGTTTAATCCGCGCATTACAAATTACAGCTATACTACGTATGTATATGCACACGTGCCACTAATCCCACACATTTACCAAACATCCCAACATTGTAGTCAAATCCTCCAACTAAAAACTCGCCAAAAAACGAGCATAGAGTAGAAAGGCAGACCACGTATCTGAACTATACACCGGCGCTGGAAAAAATGAAAACTTTTTGATTTGTCCGAGAGACAGATCCACGCCGCGGCCGGAATATTTAATGAATTGGTTTCAACATCGCCGCGAAATGAATTGTAACATGCCTAGTTGAGTGCATACTAAACTCTTGTGTTTGATCAACTGGTAAATATTCTATACGCACTGAATTGAAAAAAATATCGTCGCACTAATCAACTCTAACACGGAATGTAAACGACAACGCAACCTTGGCAAAGTCTAGTTCAATTTCAAGGACATTAACACTAATAAGTGAAATTTAACTCATTGTTCTAGTTATGGGATCAAAACTTAATAATTAAAACTGATACAAGTGAATAAGTCACCTAATAACATAATATAAACTAGCCGGTCAGTAGTATTCATGTAAAATGTTGATAAAATGCGCAAGTAAAACCACTGGCACTGATTCTGACAAAGACTCATCACTGACAGAACTAAAATTAGTTTGCCGAATCTCTGCTATACCTAGCACTGTTACAATATTATACCTGCTACGGATGTATTCTATAGATAGTTTCCTAAACATAGCTTAGAGGGGTTTACCGTGTTTAAATGATGTAAGTAGATATGTCATTCCTTTGTTCAAAATCTATGTACAGATATTATCACTTTTTTGTATGTTTTGATCAAATAGTCTGTGTCACATATGTTACTTTAGTTAATAAATAAATGCATGATTGTACATTGCACACATTCAAGCTAGAATATTAAAATAATAATACATGCCGTAACAAAACCGCGAGCCATGGGCATTTCAAAATACAAGGTTTTCGTTGTCGATGTCGACGCACCCTGAATATTCATTTATCGATGACTTTTCTAAAAAATCCTGGCTGAGTACAAATTGATTTCATGCACAATGGTTCCGTACTGCTAAGTCCTTAGTTACCCTCATACTAAAAAAATAGGTAGAATACTGAAATAAACCGTAAGACTTATTTTACTTTTTTTATTAATTGTCCTGTTTGCTGTAACTTAAATATATATCTGAATATGTACACACATAGCGAAGTCACAAATAGCGAAGTCTTAATAATAAGATAACGTTTTTAGCTTGTAACATTATATTTAAGTGTTATTATTATAAAGAGCCTTTGTCCCATTTTAATTACATAATACAGATATCAAATCAAATACACAGATTAAGTTATCAAGTTCATGCATCAAAACGGACCTAACTCAGCATTAAAATACATTTTGCTACTTGCGCAGGTTTCGTTTCCAAATGTCGTTTGGATACGAAACCCTAAAAAAATGGAAATGGAAATATCGTAGAGGATTACTGCGGCTTAACCATAAAATGGCCGAAACAAGGTAATTTTTTACAGTAATCTCTTGCACAATATCGGAATTGTAATCAGTGAATGTTGAAACATTTTCGGTTTTTGATGGAAGTTTTTGCGGTTTTAGTGGGTTTGGAGCTTATGATTTTGTAAAACCTGTTCGTTTTACCTTTAAGCTAGTGAAGCGATGGCCTTGTTGAAATAAAATACCATTTTATACAATAAATGTAGATTTATTAGCTCCTTTTTTTCATTCACTCATTTTTCATAACACAACAGAGCGCTAAATCGTCGTGGTTTTGGTACGAAGGTAGTAGATTATTAAAACGATCGCAATGCTTCATTTTACGACTAGTAAGTAATCACTTAAATCTGTACCTAAATTTTACCACACAAACACATCAAATCACAGAGGTGGTATGGACCCTTAAGGTGGTTTGAAAACCTCACACCAACAGTGCCGTTTTCATTCAAACTACACAAGAACTAAACATTCAATTCATCCCTACCATTTTATCCAGTGTTGCTATCTCCAAATCTCGCCTGTCGCTGCGTCGTTCCCTTTGCCCCATTACCCCTAACAGCTTCCAGAATTGCTTGGGTGGCTATTGGTCGGCCATTGGGCAACACTACGGGGTCTGGTGCAAGTTGCAGTCTTACTGGCTATTTAGAATGCTGGCAACGTAGTAAGGATAGAGACGGGTGGCAGCACCTTATTTATTATAAATCGGTTCCTCAGTGTATGTATAATTATACATACACTGAGGAGACGATTTAAACTCCATCTTGAAGTGGAAAACTTCAAGCTTGTCCCTTCCAAAGTGCCATAATGACAAACCGACTTTTGAAATTCAAATTATCAAAATATCAGTGTGTAACTACAGTGAACATTTCAAAGGAAGACATTATTCAAAGAGTTTTGCCACAATACTGTTGGTACTATCATATATTGGTGATTCAGTTCTTAACTGTATGATTCATAATTTTATTCAGCTGTGACACTTATTATGTCAATTTGTATATACGAAAAATGATATAAAAATTACAGTCAAGTAAGGTAAGGTACAATAGCAGAATATAGGTAATAAAAAGCCCTGCGTTAGATAGCTAAAACTACTACATACCGTACTGACTTTCAAAAGCATACTCTGACCAGAACTTTTAAGTTTCACTCTCATCCACGTGCAAAGTTATCTTGCGTAGATACTAGTGACTATTTCAACCAGCGAGCGAGTAGGTTTATTGAGTCGTTTGCTAGGAATGACTATCTTGCGAGAAACATTTGGAATTGCTCGAATTAACATGTATTTATGAAAGTTGTACGTTTAAAATATTGTTTCTTTAATACTGTTAATTTACACTGTGTATTTGAAATCTTAAATAATAACAAGTTCTTTCCAACTTCAAATAGTAGATATATAATATGTACCTCTGCTTATCCATGGTACTGTAATCCTGAGGCCTTAAAGGTCAGTTTGAACTCTCATACAGAAATATGTAAGTACGGACACTGAAAAAAGAAATTGTATGTATCAATATGAAATACATTTGTCAATTTACATTTGGACATAGGGACCTATTCGTTTTAATCCTGTAAATTGACTCAACTAATTATAATTCAAAGCCAAACAATTAAATCTGTATTGTACTTACAAAATGAAACAAAAATCTTCACTCTCCGCGAATGTAGCTATAAAAAATAGAAATAAAACAAAATCCTAAAAAGCGGATATTGGACAAAACAAAATATAAAAAAGTCGCTTCCATTTTAATTAGATTCCTCGTCGACTTGTTTTCTATTCTTGTTTTTTGTTTATCCGCTTTCACCTCCTAAATTACTTCTTATAACGGCACTTTAATGAGCAAAGTTTAAAGTGGCATTCGAGGTAGATGAGATCTTTAATGCATTGCTAATTAATTACTAATTCAATATTATATAAAAGGATAAAATTCAATGAGGCACCGAACATTTAATACGGCATGGTAATGGGTTAGAACTTGGATCATCCTTAATTTTTGCTAACGAATTTCTTGTTTTTTTTTATTTAGTAACATAGTATAATAGAGTTTTACCTTCTTATTACAATGTATGTTGTAGCGCTCAAATAGGATTAGAAGATAAATAACATAATTCAGTTAGGTAGTTGGTGTTATGAAAGTTCTTTGTTTTTTGAGGCTTAAATTATATCTTCACGTGTATATGTGACTTACTGTAGAAGTTAAATTGTAAACATATTGTTAGAACTTCTTAAACCTATTTCAGTTGTCTTGGACAGAATCGCCCTCGGACTAGCAAAAGTCGAAAAACTAAAATATCACAGTGATTTTACGTGACTTCACAAAGTTTTTTATGAGGCTTTTTCTATGAATAACTTACATCAAGAAGCGAAAAGTTCTAAGTATGGAAAAGTTTTCGGTTGTGCTCAATTTGCCTACTTTCGTTTTCATCAAAAAAGGGAAAGTTTTATATTCTGCTATTTTTATGAGGCTTCGGGTTTTATTTGCCTAGCGATGGATCTGAATGGGAAAGTGGACGATGACCCCAATTCTGATTTCTGAAACTTTTGTAACTTAGTGGAAATTCGAAGCATTTCACTTTCTTTTCACAATTCATCCAAACTTGCGACTCAAACCACGATGTCAGACGGGTGTCTGCTATTATCTACTTATCTACCTATGTATATTAATACTAAATTATATTGTACTCTATTTTCTCTTTCTTTTTTAAACAAAACACTGCGAAGTTAACGACATGTTTCGAAGAACAGAAAAGTTGAGGACATGACGTTATGTGACGAAGCCAATGGGCGTCAAATTGTATGTGTCGGCTTAAAATACCGTAGTTAGTGATTCTTCATACAGATACGACAATTTTGAAAAAAAGCTTATTTAGTTAAGCAAGATATAAAGTTATCCAATATAATCTAACTAAGCCCAGCTAATCAGTCATAATCACTATTTACAAGATGAATAAAAATATGTTTTATTAAAATTTAATAAATGTTACAAAAATATTTTGTTAGAACCAACTAATTCTACCCCAGTAATAATGTTAAGTAATTTTTCAATACCCTGCAGCATAATGAAGTTAGACATCCCGAGTTCAGGTTGAAACTTAGCGCTAACTTGGTACTCCGTAAACGGCTGCACTTGTAACTTAGTTAACTTACTATACTTAGTACTGGGTACGGTATGAGACGTAGAATGTGCCGCACAGATTCTAAATCAAAATAAATGTTCTATTTTTTTAGCATTTCGTTTTATAGTTGTGTATAATGTCAAATTTGCGAAATTTCATGATTTTGGTAACGTTTATCTTAAAGAGTTTATAAAACATTAACTTATGTAGCAGCAAATCAATAAATAAAAGTAAAAAATTAAAAATTCTATCTAATAGAACAACTAAGATAATTATTTAATAATGTTTTACACAAAAACTGATTTGATCATTAATAAATTTGATAGTAAATTTGTTTAAAGATAATACAGGTAATCATGAGTTTTTCATTTAATTAACTCTTTCATATGTCCATAAATGGTAATCAGTGCATCACAAACGACCGGTTTCACCGCGCGATAAATCAAAAGTTAGGCAATTAGAGTTAACTAGTGTTTAGTTGGACTTGAGTCGACGACGCGTCGGTTATCGGCACTCCGTTATGAATGGGCTTTAGTTGAACAATCTTTGCGCTGTAGTGCTTTAGGCAATAAACAACAACTGGAATGACAATTGTTTGAATTGTTACTAAAACTGCTATAAATAACTTTGTAACTGTGCCAAGTTCATATCTGTTTTGATCTGTAAACTCTTGATACTTAACTTTAAGAGTAGATAACCGCACTCAAATGGGTCTTTGATTATTGGATATCGCAAATATTTTTAAATACATACTCTTTGTATGGTAAGTCTCACATACATACTTCTATATAAAAAAAAACTTACATTTATTTCATGTCCAAGAACACCATGTATTCTGTGCCATGGATAAAATACAGCTATTTAAAAACACCAAAAATATGGAGTAGATGCTCTTAATTAGGGGCTATGCACATCTTTGTTTCTGTAAATTTAAGTTAAAAAGCTTTACATTTGTCAATCTCAGGATCTTACCATAATAGAAATCAACAACTCCGTCGCTTTTACGTGTAAACAAAATAATCAGACCAACTAGCACATTCTCATTGTTTTTCAAATGATACGTATATAATAATACGTAATTAAATAAAACTAAACTAAATGTAAAATTGACTAGATAACCCGCCCTTAATCATTCCCGGTACAAATGAGCCCATCAAGCTCGCTGCGTTACCGCGCTGAATCGCATAGCTAGCTGTCGAATAGCTTAGAATTAATCGAATAGCTAGCTGTTGCACCAGAAACGATCCAGAGCGGGAGCCACCGGTCGTAACTCTAAGTTTCTGATATAGATAGTTTTCAAATAGCATATTGTATCCATTAAATGTTAACCAACGTTTAAAGCACCGTGCAGTCGGCCCTCCTCAGCAGTCATGAGCAGTCATTAGGCAGTATACACACGAGCGTCAAACTTCACACGAAGTAGGGACTACAAGAGCTCACCTGTAATCCTGTATATATGATGTACACACATATGTAGAGTGTTTGGGGTTAAATCCTAATTCGAGGAATGTCTCTTCTTGTCGTCAAAATTTTAGTAGTCAAAATCCAGTTAACCCATAAACTCTTCAATTGGATACAGTCTATAATTGCAATGTATTCCTCTTAACAAATTAACGAGTGGTATAAATTAATACGGGGAGCACCTGGATTCAATCTGCGCAGGACCGGGACGAGCGGCGTACAAGAAGAGAGGCCTATGCTCAGCAGTGGGCGATAACTGGCTGATGATGATGATAAATTAATTAAAATTATTTCTTGCCATCGCCAAGTGTAGCTCGAATTGGGTTCACCTAATTTTAACCCAAAATTATACTATAAAATCAATTCATCGCGCAATCTTTCTAAGTTTTTTAATCATACTATAAATCAGTTTGTACAAGTACACGATAATTTCATGTTAAAAAAATCTAACCTCAATGTTTCATATTTCCAACTTCATCACCACATAATTACAAAATATATCTCAACAGTACAATTACTCGGGCTTAGCTCCTAAAGCCGCCATATTGTGGATAATCTCCCATTAGTGGGATTAACCGGGATATTAACGGGACGCCGTATCGGGCAAGAATTATCATACAATTACTATATCTCTTCATTCTTATAAAACGGACGGGAAGGTTGCATTTTGAAGAGACTAGAAGTTTTCTTTTTTCAAGATGAAGAAAATTTAAAATAACGGTTGGTAGATAAAATCAGGATTTTGCAATAAAGAATAAGGTTTGGACTTGATCGAATGTGTTTGTAGAATTCGTTTAGGTAAGTACATCTTAATTATTATAAACTTTTAATAAGTACATAATTTTACAATTAAATGCAACAAAAAATATCATAACAGAAGCTTTACCATGATATAAACTAATACGTATACCTATGGTTATTATGTATAATTATTGTGTGTTTCATTTAATTTTATTTAATTAATAGCCTTAGGGTAAAAGAAGCATTACTGGCCTATCAAATATTTCCCTTGACATCTTCTCGAGGGCGATCCAATACCAAGAATCATTAAAATCAGTATCAGAAAGCAATTACAATTTTCCGAAAAAATACGAGCGTTCGGAATTTATTTCGCTGCCATTCGCTATTCATTAGAGACGATAAAAATGAAAAGAGAGCCATTTCATCTCCTAATGATTGCCAAAGTGACCTCTTAGGGCCAGCAGACCACAGATATAAAAGATAGACATATGTAGTTGTTCCTATTAACCATGTCTCAATATATGAAGTAAGAATTCTGGTTTGTACATAAAACGGTTGTTTTCAGAGATTCGCAACTTCATTTGTCATATGTGTGATAGTGTCATAATAATGTGTGGAGAATTTTCAAAACTCTTTTAGTAGAGAAAAGTTAAAGAAATACGATCGAGGGTCGATTGTCTAAGTTTCTCGTGATACGTAGATATGTGTCGCTCAACATAATGTATATTGAAAAAATGTGAAGAAAAAAATGTAGCTTGTTGTCACATACAACAAGAAAAATGAAGCTGTTTTTACTATCGTTAGTCGACTAACACTTAACAAGCAATAACTTTGGCATGATAATGTCGTTATTAGCAGAACAAACTTATAAACATTTTTTTTCCTTTCTTACTAGAAAAATAAGAAAAAATTAGTTAAAACAGATAGAATTAAATAAACATTGCTGACGAAACCGTCACAATACGACAACCCTCGCTTATTCATCACAGAAAAATACGTACAAAACTTTCCCAATTCGGAAAACTTACATAACTTGTATTTTTACGTCTCTGGAGAGAACAATCAAAAGAATACTTAAAAATATTATTTACAAGGTTGAGGGAAGAGCGGTATCATTTGCAATTCATCAGACATTTTGGCTCCAAGACACCCTGGGAACGCAGTTAGGGCCTCACTACATTGTAACTACTATAGTTTAACTACCGCCATCTTGTTTATATGATTTTTAAAAAGAAGGATGAAAGTTTAGGTCGTTTACATAAGTTATTGATGAATCTAATAAAAAGACTGCTGGTCAAGTATTTTCTTGTGTTTAAGTTGTGTACTATTTAACAGAACAGGTAAAGATTTAATTAAATTTAAGATGGAATTCAATGTCCGTATAGCGTTTGTTGTCTAAATATTTTTGACATAAAATAACAGGTTGATTTTACGGATAAAACCATATATACCAGTAACAGTGTTATTTCAGTTAAAGTTAAAAAAAATACTGGACAAAAATGTACAAGACTAAGACAACTTCAAATATGTTAAAATATGATCAATATATAGGTACGAGTATAATTGGTCAAAACTAAAACGTATGATTGTGATGATTATTTCATTGATATTTATTGTGTAAGTCACTGTCTTGTGACTATTCATAAAATTATTAACATCATCTTTATCTGTTTAGTACATTTAACATGTCTATACTCGTCCTAAAACACCAAATGAGTTCGCAATAAGAGAAAAGAAATAAAAAAGCAAACGAGACTCGCCAACGTTCATTAACAATTCCTATTGTTTCCTGAACATAAAAGAAAATAATTAATTTACTTGCCCCAAATACTAAAACTACGTGGAATTTGTTTCTGATTTAAATATGATTTTAATTTACCGAGAAAAAAAACCGCAGGGGATAAAATTAGCTTGTTAATTGTGAATTTAACAATTGTTATCATATAACTGACTTAAATATTCTATCGACTCACTTTTGCAATGAGAAGATATAAGTTCAAAATCAAGATTGATGAAATTGGTGGACAGTACAGAGTTTCAGATGCATACAAGTAACATTTTAGACGAAATCAGACCAATTACAACGCATGACAAATAGTTTAAGTAAGTTAAGTTTATCAGTTTAATTTGCATACAAACTAATTGCACGTGAATTAAAAAGTGTTTGCACGTGTTCAGCTTCAATATTTCTAACAATCAATATCTTTTTATTTAATCAAGCTTGAGACAGGAAAATTTCCATCAGCAAATTACTAACGAAGATGGATTTATTGACAGCTATTTTTTCAACAAAAATCCAAAGCAAAGGTCCAATAATTTGGCTTACATAAGCGAAATTCAACATGAACATTTTTCTTAACGAAGTCCTTTTCCAATTTTTGTCTCACTTAAAATATTTTCGCTAAATAGCCTTCGTAATAGAAAAAGTTTTTGTTGCGATCCTTCCTTTCCATCAAATTTTTGTGAGCGCACTTTCTCAAGAGGCTACGAAGTATGTTATTTTAATTTATAAAGTAAACTTTCTTTGCTTATTGAGACTAACAGTTTTAGGCCATAACTATTTAAAAAAAAATATGTTTTGTGAATTTCAATGATGAAAAACATAAAGTATTTACATTTAACGTTTTTACGTTTATTCATTTATGTGAATATATTATTTTTATTCGTTATAATTTGTAGTTAAATTTAAGATATTTAAGCTATATAAGCGTATTAAACATAACTTTAAGAGAAAAGTGCAATTGCAACGCAGTTAATATGATGTATAGAAAATGTAGAAGACATTTAATTCATATATTTCATCCCACAAATGTAGTTATTGATTTAGCCTAAGCATTAATAATTATTTTAACTATAGTCAAATGCAAACCCGTTTAAGTTAAAAAAGAAACCTATTACATGTTATATTTTACCGCTTGTTATAGCTTCGCAGAATGAGCTAGTGCGAACCGATCCTCCCTTTTCCATCAACCCAGATTTATAAATTTCTTTCTAAGAATAAAATGTAGATCCCTCTGGCATTCAGATATTGATGCCGCCATGACGGACACTTTATATACAGTGTTATTACTTATACATAAAGGGCCCCTTATTACAAATCGTGGTTTAAATATTAGTCTAGACCAAGTCCGTTTTAGTTGTTCGAAAATTGTCTGTCTACTGTCATAATTATCAAACTGCCAAAATATACCAATGTTAAATCAAAGCTCCAATTTGAAGTTGACATTTTGATTGCTTGTATGTGATGTTTGAACAACAAGAACCCATTTTTTATTTTCAAAGTCCTAGACTAATATTTAAAACGCGTTTTGTAATAAGACGGATTGTGTTGTAGGTTAGGTTATCACATTAGAGAATAGTTAGTTAAAATATGCTATCATGCAGATGGCATATTTTTTTGAACCATTTTTTATAGTGCGAGTGCCATCAAACATATTAACTACCTTAAAAAACAATTTGATCGAGTAAGATATACATGTGATTCAAATTTATCACTCAAAGCAATTTTATGAGTCTAAGCTTCTCTTAAGTAAATCCATTCACTCCCGGATTCGTAATCACCTTCAATCAGGCCTGTAAGGCCGGAATCGTTCACAAAAAGGTCAGCTTACGACCGAATTAACCTTATTGCAGTAATCTACCACCTTGCAAAGGTGCTGGGAAATTGTGATCAGATTATAAGGTTAGTTAGGGAATTTTTAAGTGATCGCCTTAAATGGACACATCATAATAATATATAAATCTCAAAGGTGTCTGACTAACTGACTGACATAGTGATCTATCAACGAACAGCTCAAACCACTGGACGGATCGGACTGAAATTTGGCATGTAGGTAGCTGTTATAACGTAGGCATCCGCTAAGAAAGGATTTTTGAAAATGTTAAATGAGTGAAATAGGCGATGCATGTTTTACTTTTAAATCTGAGCGAAGCCGCGAGCACCCACTAGTGTTAAATAAGTTTTTAATATACTATATAATTTTAAATTTAGATAGATAAAGTCTGCTTTAACTAAACATATGTATATTTGTTTACTCTCTCTCCCTTTCAAAGTATTGAAATCTAGTGAAAAAGACAAAATAAATTCTAATTTGGTTTTATTATGTAGTACCTACTTGGTCAAACCTGCATAACGAAATTACTTAATTCCCACTTTCATTTAGTCCATAGCTTGAAAATCCAAATCAGCGTATAGAGTAAATCGGCAATCGACAGAAATCCGTCTTAATGGCTACTTAATTACGTAGATGTCCACTGAAACACGGAATTAAATCCAGATTAACCTCCCTTTTAACTGGTGTTTACTTTACTTTGCCTTTTTCGGATGTTTCACGTAAATAGATTTGGAGTTTCTTAACCCGAACAATGTTATTTTGTTCTGTGTTATTCTGCGAATTTGCGACTTTGTTTCAATTGGTAAATTTAATTTATTTTTAATGTAAAGTTAATTATGGATGAATTCGGTTCTTACATTGACTTGAAAATAAGCAGTATTCCTAGTCAGATAAGTCAAATATGTTATTTAAGTTAATTGTTAAGTATCATTCTTACTTCAAAATGTATCATCATATCAGACTGTGTCCCACTGCTCATAATTGTTTTATGTACAATTAAAACAAAATTATAAGTTCATGATTTCCATTAATTGATTGCAGTCCAATGACCATATAGAGCAGATTAGTCTACACCAATTCTCAAGAATAGAGTGATATTTCAACGCTGCAATATGTACTAGCTACGTAATACTAATATCTTATAAATAAGGCAATATTCGACATAGATAAAATGCCTAGAAAAGTATGCCAATAGGTACTTATTTAAAAATTCAAATTTCATTTATTACTCTGTTAAGAAAGTAAGAACATTAACCCCTTAGTTTAACTTATACTTGTGTGCTAATGACAAAGCAAGATTATCAAAAGAAGAAACTTTAAACCAACAGTTACTTATTTAGTCTTACTCAACCACCAAGTGTCATAGCAATAAATTGGTACCGCTAGCTGCGTAGACGGCGTAGCGTTTACGTAGAGCTTATCGTAGCCGTTCGTAGCAATCTCGTAGCTTAGAGACAACTTCGTAGACTTGATTTGTTGTTAGCTTATGGTTTCCTGGTACTAGAGAGGTGTGTACTATGTTTGTTTATGACTGCAAATTGATACAAAGATCCTTCTGACGAACATAATAAATGTTGCAGATTTATTTTTTTACTTCCTCCTCTTGAGTCGTATTTCCTCATGACTGAGGATCGTGACTCCTTTGCAGAACTTATTCGTTAGAGGAGTTTTCTTGGGCAGATACACCGTGGTGTGCGCCCAAGTCCTTCCACGGAAGACACATGTCCTGGGATATTGTGGTCTTCAAACATGTCGGTTTCATGTATTCCTTTCTTCTGAGCGAATTTAATCAAGTTTGATTTATTTATATAAAAGTCATCTAAATAATAAAAAAATATGTTCCAAAATAAACTTTCACCAATGACTCAACCTCTCAAAGACATTTTATCGTACCGCAGTATATGAATAATTAAAAGCCCAGGAACACGCTTATGCCTTGATGCGGTATCCTCTCTCCGCTGGGAGCACCTTGCTTCAACGTGAATTATCTGTATCCCGGGACACGCTTCGAAGGAATCGTATATTTCAACATTTTCGCCTCTTTATCAAGAAAATGTATAGGTAATATGGAGTCCTTAGCGAATATTTTTTGCGGAAGTTTATTGATTGACCTACACGAGCATAAAATATATTCAGAAACTAGTGGACGCCCGCAGCTTCGCTCGTAATATTTTGAGTTAAAACGTAACCTTTGACACTTCTAAGACCTTATACTAACTACATACCAAAAATCATGATGATCCGTTCAAAAATTCTAAAATCTGAAACTAAAAACGTGTTATGGATTTGAAGTATACCAAAACATTTTTTCAAAAATCTTCTCAGATCTTTGATCCTTTTCAGCTTTATAATATGTATAGATGTATAGACATCAATACTGCATAATAAACATACAAGTCTAAAAACTAAAATATATTTACAAACTGAAATCATTCCTGTTGCCAATATTTTAATTTCACTCGCCAAAGAAGTTTGTTAATTTGTTTGAGCATTAAACGTGCGGTTAAAAGGAGAGGTTGTATCTGACTAGAATAAAGACGTAAGCGACCGCAGCACACTGCATTGAGGTAGAGACGAACAGACGGGCGATTTTAACATAGCAAAATATGAATACAATAAATTACTTTTTTAATATAAAAATAATTATATTATAATTTAATAAAATAAGTATAAAATTTGGTATCTTTCAATTAAATTTAAAACCTTCTTATGATAGTCTTATTTTATTTTACGGTACTTAAACTATTCATTAGCTCAATAAAAATTCAGAGAAGAGTTGATAATGTTTGTTATCACACATTTTTTTAAAAATTAAATATTTTTACAGTTTTTACTGGAGAGTTAGTGATTAAGTGAATTCTAATTGCTTGCTTGCTTGTAATGAAACTAGTTCACAGGATGTTGGAACACACCGTTAAATGCGCAACAAGATATTTCATCGAAAAATGGAAATTATTTTATAGGATTGTTTTCAGACAGACAGAGGACTCTGCCATGGCTTAAAAAAAAACAATTAACTCAAATCTTCTAAAACAGTGTCTCGCCTGTACTGCCAGTACCGTGACACAGTAGTTCACGTAATTATCTTGGCCACCAGCCAGCAGCTTGCCGAATAGATACGGCTTAAGGCACTTCATTATACCGCCTACATACCAAATCTAAATTGCACTCATCCCAACTTAAGTTTCAATTCAGATTTTTAATTTGGTTCCGATCTCGGTGGCTAAATTGAATATTTACAGTTTGATATTTGCTTTTATACTATAGCAGTGTTTTGTAAAGGAACAGGGAGGATTGTCAAGAGAGAAGGTTGTAAGTGTTATCCACTGTTTATGATGAAACCAGTAAAAAAAATACAATTTCAACGACTCTTAGCCTTAAACTGTCATAATTGCTATAAATGTGCTATTTTTTTGCAGATGTTTTACAAAATTTTATATTTTAAAAGCAAGAGATGCTTATAACAAGCTTTTCAAAGTCAACCATAAATAGCTTAAGGTTTGGTACTATTTATTTAATACACAGCTGTATCTTACTATACTCGTATTAACAGTGTAGTAGGAAAGTTCCTCTAGTCGTTTCATTTGCAAGAAAATTCCGAGAAACAAGCAGAGTGAAGCTCTTTGCAAGTTAGCTGCTAATTTAATCAGTTGATTAAAAGACGGCTTCTCGTCATCCCTCGGAATTGTGGAAACACACAGTTTTGTTGCGAAATAGGTAATATTTGGGACGAGAAATAGGTGAAGAATTAATTACTATTACTACTTGTACTAATTATGTACATATTTTAATAATGTATAAGTAAGATCACGTTTTAACACTAATGTTAATTGATTACTTAAAAAATAAGAGAGATTGATAGAAGAAGGAATCGTGTTTGTATAATATATGTTCGATATTCGATTAATTCGATAGTTTTTATGAAATCGATTGGGAATGTATGCGGTCAGATTATTATATCCTTCTATTAGATTTCGTTATCCTATTAGAGTTCTTCGTTTGATTGTATGTTTAGTTTTTAAGTATAAATTGTTAGGAAGGTTATATGTGATAGATTATATGTGAAATATAGGTTCACTGTCTAAGATGATGTACTCACTGTAAGTTATTGTTATTTTTTAAGTGTGAATGTATAACTGTACGTCACTGTTTGTTAACTAAATAAAAAATAAATAAAAAATAAAAATAATATTAGCATCGTTATTCTCATTATTGAGGGTTTTAATTGTCAAATTCCTCATGGGATATTAATTTTACTTCGATAATACTCTCACATCGACTAAACAAAACGATATACGAAATTGACATGCAAAGTTTTCTAGATAAAATACCACAAATAATAAACAAAGGGAACAAATTTAGCAACTCAATGATCTGATTCTAACCTCTAACCCAAATTAACAAGCAGAAAAGATGATAAAAACGTCATAGAATATAAAATAAAAAGGAACAGAAGCGTCGCGTGGCAATGCCTCGCAGCAACGCAATTATATCTGATTTATTTAATTACGGCTTTAATTCCGACTGAAAAGGGATGAGATTAGGCTGCACAAAGAATGGGGAAAACAGTAGGCTAATTTGCGGAAGATAGAAATTCAAGAAAACGTTTGGATATTTTTATAATTGTTTTAAATGTTTTCTTTGACGATAGTGTTGTTTTTTATTTTTATTTGTTTATTTAGTCTTTAATTTAAATAAAAAAATATCAAATCAAAGTTTTTTTTATTATATTTTAGGATTTTAATAATTGTACGGCGTTAGAAAATTATTCAATACCTAAACCTTATCCACTAAAATAAAGTACCTTTATAAGCAATATTGGGTATATGTATTTCTCTGTTATTACATAAAAGTTAAATTGTGATGTATTATAATGATTATGTATTATATTATTAATCACAAGTTTTGCAGTTTAATAAATAAATAATTTATTTAAGTGAAACACTTATGAACTATAACAATATGTTCACTGCACTCCACACTAGGATAACCTGGGTTGTGGAGGGCAGGCTATGTTATTTATAAATGAATGTACAGTTTACTTAAATACATTAAAAATTCAGGGTCCAATCCTGCCGGTAGTGATGATTTTTGCTCATTTTCCAATGAAAAGTTTAAATTAAAAACACTTAAGCACTTGATAAATAACTCATAACAATATTATCATTATATGCCACGCCAAAATGTTCAGGAACAGTAGAAACTTTTATGTGTGCAGGTATTGTTAAACATTGTTAATCTCAGATATGAATAGGGTAAGAGTTGCTTGATTAGCTTCTGATAATAAAATTCCATGGTTGTTTGAATTTTTACAATACACTGGTATCAGGCAAAGAATGGCCTTTTAAAATGCATTTTGCAAAAGTAATTTCTAGTTTTAGTTTTGTTCCTTAATTTAAAATCAGTACATTTATCATTTACATACAAAGTACACAAGAGATAAGATTCTATATCAGTACCTTAGTATCCAATTTTGGTGGAAGTGTACGCTGTGCTGTACACTAGGCTTGCCTGTGTCGTACAGCCCAAATGCAGTAGTATCCACTAAAATACTAAAAATTTAACTTATTTTCTAGGTTTTGGATAAAAATTTGATACATAAACAAATTTCAAAGAAAAGTAAAACACTGTTAATGTCAAGTAATGGCTATGGAAACAAACATTTTGGCCGAACTCAGTGTTGTCATATGAAAGTCCACAAAGTACCCGTACTACTTGTTTGATGTGTGTTTTGTTCGTATGAGATGATTGTTTTTGTTGTTGTGTAGTGTGACTGGAGATAATTCAAAGTGCATATATATATATGTATATATTTTATTCTGTATTGTCGTTAGTGTTCTAGTTTTTAATGGAAGAGGATGTCTCAATTATCAGTGGATTAGATATCTCCTCTTAAAATTTAATGTAATGTTCAATTATATAGAATTAGGCCTAGTATTGTAAAATTAAGGTTATTGTGTCGAGCTATTTCAATTTTTTTTTTTAACTAGGTATAAGACCCAATCGCTTTAAATATTTACTTGTTGTAAAGATTCGTTCCGTGTCATAGTAGTCATGTGTCAATAGCCATGTGGTAATTTTCTTTTTACATTTATATCGTGTGTCGGATAATATTTGTAGTTCGTCATCGATTATTTTGTAAAGAAAAGGCCCTTTATATAAGAAAGAATTTTGGACAACAGTATTCATTGCACGAGGTTTGTGCCATGTGGTATATCGAGAGGTTACATGTGCTAATGGTTTCGCTGATTTATGGAAGCGGAGTGTCACTGCTAATATATATAATTGACGAACGGACAGATATTCAGTTTCTTTGTAGAGTAGGTTTGTTGGGTACCTGAACGGTTTTCTATAGGCTACTTTTAGAATAGCTCTTTGGGCTATTTCAATTTTCTTTAGTCTGGTTTTGGCTGCAGATCCCCAGCAAACAATACAATAATTGAGAATGGACTGGCATAGCGCTGTATACACAACTTTATGGTTTTAGGATCAGTGACTGCTAGTTTATTTCAATAAAAAACGGAAAAACAAATTAGTTTCACTGGTATGTGTTTCTAGGCTGTGTCATTACGCCTTATTTAAACGGGTTTTCTCCACCGACCGGTTCACGGCTTAACCCGGCAAAGCTCAGGCTTTTGTGACCTTAAAGGCAATAAAAATTAAGCCCAGTTCTACAATTACCCGGGCAAACAATAGTGAGAACTTAATTGTCCGGGTTGGACCATCGACATAGCATATTAAAAGACGCGACATACCTTCCGCCTAGCTTATTGAAGTGTTAACAACATATTATCTTAAAAAAATCGTAGGTCTGTCTATGATTTTTATTTCTGATGGTCAGCGTACCCGGCGCTATACGGTACGTCCGTACCTAGTACGTACGTACGTCCGTTCGTCCAGTCTGAAATTAAATTATAATGAAAGTCTTAACAGTTTGATTAGTATATATCACAATTACCATGACAGAGGCCGTAATGGATAAAAAACTTGACCCATAAGTTTGCCACATTCACACGAATTCACTTTATTAGTACTATTGGAAGACGGATACCGAAGGAAGCGGGATTATTTTTGTAACAATTGAGGTATGTACGCTTAACAAAACAGTACATTTAGACTAGTACATTAGTTTGTTTAAGTTCAATCCATTAATATTCTTGACTATGCCAAGGTTCTTTATGTCGATTTTAATTTGTTTTTACATAGTTACTTAAAATTATATCTATCTACTACAGTTATATGTCATTTCTTTGGACCGGTTTTTTCAAGCCCAGTCTTAGGTTAAGCCGGTTTTTACTGGACGGTTTATAGAAGCCTTAGGTAAGTGTTTAGAGCCAGGGACACTTTTTGCTGGTTAATGTTTTGTAGAGATTCAGGGTTCTATTTTTACTTTATAAAATAAATTAATAGAGTTGAGATGAAGGTGTCTCTCGAGTCGTATTTCCTCATGACTGAGGGTCGTGACTCCCCCGCAGAATCAATTCAGATGGGGCTGATACATCGTGGTGGGCGCCCAGGTCCTTCCACGGAGAATGAAGGTAGGTACGTATATATAATATATGTTAATGCAAAATACGATAGATATCAATGTTTTTTTTTATTAAAGCAGGTTTGCACTTGACCAATGTTTGCTTGATGTTAAGCAATAATATAGCTATGGTAAGCATGGAGCGTGCTTATTGCTTACTTTTTAACCTGAATAATAGTCTAAGATGTAGCACGCTTGTCTAGAAGAAACATATTTACTCTGGGTTTTAAGACCCCCGGGTTGTAATAACTCTCGCTTTGAAGACCAATAAAATGGATAAATAAGATTGTATTGCTTGACAACGATCTTCAAAGACATTCATGAGAGCTCTATTTTTCTGTAAACTCGAAGCGAGCTCACCGAAGTGCCTCTATATAGCCACAACAACATTTACAGACCGTTTCATTTCCAAATGGGACATTAGAGCGAAGACAAGTGATTTTATAATAGCCTACTTTAAAACCCTGCTCTGTATGGGCACTGCTGCCAACATTACAAAATGAATCCCCGGCTTCATCTGGCCAATGCCGCCAACCTTATAAAAGGCTCTGGAAAACCGCCATATCTGATACAAAGAGTTTTATTCGTTTGCGTAAAACTTAATAGGTATGGTATAAAATGAAACTTAACAACGATGTTGGAATGGCGTAATAAAGGCAAGAGCGTCTTGCTTTTAAATTTTTAGGTCTCCGCAAGATTGTGCCATTTTACATGGGGAATCAACCTAGTTAGATTTTTAAGTAATTTAATTATAATTATTAATTTTTTCCTATTGACTAAATAGCTACTGTTACTATACTTAATAAAGCTGAAGATGATAAAAAATCTGAACATAAAAGACACGTTTCAGCAGCTTTAAGAATTTTTGTCTGTTTATCAATTTGTCTGTTTAATTAAACGCTCATAACGCGGTATGTAGGTAGAATGAGATCTTAGAAGTATCAGTCTACTTTTTTTAATAATACGCTAGCGAAACCGCGGGTGTCCACATGTGACTAAATAAAATCTATTTGACCAACACCTATCTCAATCTTGAAATCGCGTACTGAACCAATTTCATTTTAGTACAGGTATGCTTCATTCTGTATCATAGTTTAACTTGTGCGGGCTTTGCAACAGAGAAAATATCAGACAATATTAATAACATAAAAAATATCTGAATTTAAAAAAAAAATATATATTATTAAATTCTCAGAACGTCAATAGAGATCCTTCCAGTCCCAAACCTCAATGCCACGGCCAAAGAATACTCATAATGGAATACAGAGAAAATTCCTTCATAAAAGATTACTCTCAGTTGGAGAGGCTTACGGCACCTTTCCGATCTACACACAATCGACCATTCAAGGACAAAACAGACCGTGGAAAACAGATGTGAATAATACCTTATATTATTAATATCTTCAAACCGGATATTATGGGACCGCATGCCGTGCCGCTTAACATAGTATTTAAAACCGATTGTCTTATGTTTATATGACTTTATAGTGATCACAAATGTTACATTATGGTTTTGTTATGTGCTGTGCAAGTTGTGCTTATATATGCAGTTTTGCGTAATAAAAAAATTATATAACATTACATTATTTACAACAGATTTCAAAATCTAACCGGAATTATCATACAATACATTTTATCTGTGGTGTATATAAAAATTAATGCTGATTTGTGAATAACATGATCCACAAAGCTTACCTATGACCCTCAAAATGGTCGCGTTTTGTGTGGGTTAAATAACGATAACTTTTTTAAGTGACAATATCCCAACATGTGTCACTGTATTTGCCAATACGTGTGCGTTCAAGAGAAGCACGTTTGAAGGCCTCAAGGGCTACTCGAGGCTCTGCAGCTGATAATCCGGCCCTTTGAGCTGCTTGTTGTGTTCTTGTTGCGGCTTCCACACAAATATGGATTTGTTCAGTTGTTCCGGTTTTTTGGTCGAGTTTTCGGAGATTTGTGTTGTGGAGGGTTGTTAATTTTTGAAATTTTATTTATATGGTATAGTTTTTTATTTATAACTAGTGGAAGCCCGCGGCTTCGCTTGCATTATTGTGAGATAAAAAGTGACCTATGGCACTCCTAAGACCTCATACTATCTACATAGGTGGATACATACCAAAAATCATAATGGTCCCCGTTTTTGCGTAGTGAGCTTTTACATAAACAGATAAACGGAGACAGAGAAACAGACAAAAATATAAAAACTGTCGAAACGTGTTTTATTCTAGATTTAAAGTATACCCTCACCTTTTTTTAATATCTTCTGATTACAGATTTTTGACCCTCTTCAGCTTGGTTATGTGTAATAGATAGCTATGAAAGTTCGTTCTTGCGCGTATTACTTAGATGAACTATACAACTATACGTAAAACATGATGTGATAGGTAACATGGTAGTTGTGAAACTATTACAAGCTCCAACTTATCCTTGGATTACTCTTAGATAAGGCATGTTATAACATTGCCTATAGTACGGTTACGAACAAGATATTTCATAATTAAGCAAATCTATACTAATATTATAAAGCTGAAGAGTTTGTTTGCACAAATAAATATGATGCCCAAAATAACTATTCCATGCGGACGAAGTCGCGGGAACAGCTTGTTTTAATATAAAATTACTAGTATGGAATGCACCATATGATACAACATTGAGATAAAAAATAGAGCATGTCACTCTTAGCTCCTTTACTACCACTATACCAAAAACCACGTTGATTCGTCGCGCCTTAGTGACGCGGCGTGACAAATAAACATATATGTACATCAACAACTTCATTCTTCATTTAATAGTAATGGTATGATATCGTAATATTCATTCAATATTGCCGTTAGTTTAAAAATATTAATACTTCTTACTGTAGTAGTTAAATAAGAAACTATATTCCAAAAGCTGTATATGAATTCCTAAAACATTTAAAATAGTAGGAACAAAATCCAATTTTGTAAAGCTCTTTTCAGGCTCTTCGATAACAATATAACGGAGCTTATCTCTATACAGCCACTTGTTCGAATATGCAACTTATATTACGTTACTTGCTTGCCTGGAAGCCAAAATAGTGTAAGAGAGAGGGTTTTTAAAATGTTGCCGCATGAAAATCCTGTGAAGCATCAGCTGTAAATTACGTCTATCACAAATCTTTAATTAAGATAGTCCTTAAAAAGTGTTTAGTTATGTATATTAGATGACATTTAAATTGTTTTCTAAGAAAATTGTTACTAAAACACATCAGTCAATGTCCTGTTTTAAATATGTGATTCTGGTTAAAATATAATGCAACTATCAAGAATTGAGCATAATTGATCATACCTAAACATGTTATGTTATACGAAAAATAGCGACACATATACCGATTAGGTACTACCTAATCAAAGTATACGAGTATACTATACCTGTTACTATTTGCACTATTAATGTTTGCACAATTTCATCATCTACAGCCCTTGGGATCACACTGCTGAGTATAGGTATATAATTATAACATATATTAATTATACTATAACTTTATAAAATTATAATGGCAATTTAGACTTCACAAAAAAGTAAATAAAGCCATCATCTCTTCACCCACGCGTTCAGTATTATGCAGTGTAAGTATCGTAACTATCTGTAGATGGGAACAGCGTGGAATTGGCAGGTGTATGTAAACTGATAGCGGAGATAATTTGATGGAGGCATTTTCATAAAATTCAGAGCTAATTTGTTGGGGAGATAGATAATATTATATATCAGGTGAACAGGTTTTTAATGTCGTGGCAAGTGTTTGGAGAGGCTAAGAAATGATGAAGGTTTGGTAAGCTGATAATGATTATAAAGTTTTAGTAGGAAAGCAGATCTACTATTTTTATTTAATTGCATGTCAATGCATTTCACCTAAAGCAAACTGCGATTTAAGATGAAACTCATCATAACTTGAAACTACCCAAGTTTTTTTTTATGGATGCTACTCGTATAACGGGGCTCACCAATTTTTACCACTTCAAATTGTGAAAAAAAAAACATAAAATTCAGTAAAAAATAACAACATTAAATCTAAAAGAACCCAAACCAAGCCGCATATTAAAACCGTTAAAACAAAACCGGAAAAACTTTGTCGAATAAAAAACAAAGTTTCCCTTCGTTTTCCGACTACTTCCCGCGTTCAAAACATTTTGGCGGCCATTACACACAGTTTTACGATACAAAACTCATTACAAAGAAAATATTTTAATAGTTCGCGCCAAACCCAGATGGAATAAGGCTTTATATACAGAACTAAAATATACTGCGACTGATTTTATTGAAATGCTCTAATACCACATACATATCATCAGTTTTATAATGCTGCATGATTTCCAATTTCATTAAAAGTATGATTGAATGAGATGTCAGAAATTACTTAATCTTTGACGAATAAATATCTGTTTTGTTTCAAACAAAGCTGTGATACATACAAATCTGCTATTTTTTGGAACCGTCTTGTTCAATTTAACTTTAAGCTTCCTTCTCTCAGAATTTCATATTCTTCATAACTTCTACAAATTAATGTTAAAGATGACTAATATTTATGACTTATTTCTACTACACATCTTTATACGAGCATACAACAAAAAACATACCTAAATACATCACTATGACGCACCGTTCGATACACCTATTACAAAAGCATGCGTCACTGTCACTTTCACAAAATACATGACGTAGCTATTCCAACACAATGTACATACACCTTTACCTCTTTGTATTCCGGCACCAAAACAAATTTCCCAAAGAAGTTTTTCTCCTTTCACTAAAAACGCTTTTTTCGCTCGCAACTGTGACGCAGACATCAAAGAATTCCGCTACACTTGTAGCCCACAAAAGTACCTACAGTTTGAAATAAAGTTCTGGTTTCGAGGACGCGGTCGATAAGAAGCTGGAATTGAAATAGATTTGAAAGTAGTTCTAAATAAGGTTGGATGCGTGCAGCTCAGCAACACTTCAAAAATATATAAACATAATAACATTATTTTCAAATAAAGTAGGTAATATGTTTGTATTTTTTTGTAATTAGTTAAAATTAGATATTTTCTAAGTTATAAGTAAGTATTGTATGAAACCAATAAACATTTTTGAATTTGGAATTTAAATAGAAGCGCAAGAATCGTTCAAAAATAGAAACTGAAATTAAAATAAGATCACGACCATATTTTCCATATTTATTTATTTGTTCATAATAGACAGAAAACAACTAACAAGCTAAAACTTATAGTACAGAAACACGATCTTATAAAGTATTTGGAACAAATGTAAATTTATAAGTCGAACTATTGTGTACAGCTTTCTTTATAATATATTATAAAATTATACTCTTATAGTTTATAAAAGTTTTGTTTTCCACCTTCTCATTGAAATAAATAGTTTATCGAAATCCCATTGTTAGGCCACATTGGTTTAAGCTTGTTAAATACTATGCATTGTCTCTATTCTGCTAAATAAACTGTATGAAGGCAAATAAAAAAAACAGTTAAAAATGTAACAACCTACATTACATACCTACATATTATGTAAGTATTGTAAATATGCAACCTTAAAACGCAACGTCTACTAATAATGTCCGCAACTATTTCCCCACTTCTTTGCAAAACACAACACTTTGATCGCTCGTTTGTGTGTGTATGTTTGTGGGTTGTTATATGTGATTAATGCTACTGTGTTAGTGGGTTTCCGTATAACTGAAGTTTTTCTTTTAATTTTTTAGACCAAGTGTAAGTAATTTTTATCAAAGTTTTTTTCAAATTTAATGGCTGCTTGTGTTAGATGTCTAAATGCGTTTAATAAAATCATTGAGACAGCTGGCTGTCAAATGTTTATTTAAAATGTGCATACAAATTTTAGATAACACTGTCATAAGTATTATTTTATGTGATTTTATGTATTATAATTTTAGATAACACTGTCATAAACGATACGAACGTGTTTAGGTTTGATTATATGAATACACTAGCTGTGCCAGCGACTTCGTCCGCGTGAAATAGTTATTACCATAAAAACGGTCCTAGTGAGTTAATCTTGAAAAATAGACATATGTATACTGTTGCGGACATTTCAAGAGGAATAATTCTTTCATACATATTTTTTTGATATCTTAAACCGTTTTTGCAGCACACGCAACGGAATCCCTCAAAGATGAATAATTTTCCCCGTTATTTCCACATTTTCCATTGTTTCTTCGCTCCTATTAGTTGCAGCGTGATGTTATATAGCCTAAAGCCATCCTCGATAAATGGTCTATTCAACACAAAAAGAATTTTTAAATTCGCACCTGTAGTTCCTGAGATTAGCGCGTTCAAACAAACAAATAAACAAACTCTTCAGCTTTATAATATTTATGAATACATTTCATATTTATTATAAGTGTTATATATTTATTTTCTACAGATCTAGATAACGAATTGATTACGTGTCAAAGATAATGACAGATTAGCTTAATGACAAGTATTTCATATGCGCAATTAAACCCGTACTTAGAATAAGGTAGGAGAGGATTCTATAGATAATAGGAGCCACTAACCATTACCAAGTTAACTTGCTTATTTTGGTCTCTCTATCAGAAAAACATCTCCTACCAAATCAAGTTACATAAATCCACAAGCTATCCAGGACGTAAGGTAATGTTTCCACGAGCGATTCGATTTAAAAACGTCGCGATCTGTTCGAGACAATACAGCCTTCTGCAGTTCGAACCTTGCGCCAATCTAATCAAAGGGGTGGGTGGAACAAGACATGGCAGGTAGCGGGGAATAAATAGCGAAATAGATTTTATAATCGAAAAAAAAAACATTTTGAAGATTTATGAATTTTTTTTTTGACGTCGGTTAAAATGTATTAATGAGGTAAATTGTATGTCACTTTACTGTACTGTATTAAAGGAGAAGAATAACTGTTTTATAGTTTAGTTTCATTTTTACTTTCGATAAATTTATCAAAAAAGTTCTGATACCAACAACACTGATTGATGAATTACAGATATAAGTTTGCTCCATTACTTGATGGCCAATCAAAAATATGTTCCTATATTTTAATGGATTCCGAATCAAAATTAATAAATAGAAAATTTAATACAATATATTCGTACAAATACTATCAGTAAGTTGAGGAAGGTGTATAATTTATTTTATGCAGAAAACTCTTACGATGAATAACACTTTCCTGTTTCAATATCCACCTATACCGTTATTATGTGGCTCCCGTGCACCACTTCTTTAACATTGTTTTTTTTTATAATCCATACGATTATGAGTTTCAAATCGCTTCAGCTTCTTCTTTTAAACCAAGTCTGAATGGTCTTTGGAGGCCATCCAAACGGCATTGCTACCTCAGTGGCTAAACGTATATAAAATAGCTGTATACTTTACTGATTGCGACGTATAGTAATAAAATAACTGCTGAACTTGCCAATCGGAGTATTTGATTTTAATTATAGTTAGTTCAAATCCTTAAAAAACTTATGACAATTTTATGTACCTACCTAATTTAGTTTAAAATAAATTAATATTAATTAGATAATAAGTTAATAATGTAAAATGTGACTTACCATAAATGACGATTGTTATAATTATTGGTCAATAAAAAATCTGAATCTGAATCTTACGTGATATGTCAAGGGTTGTAAAATCTTACTGACTTTGTATATTATAATAATCACAGCATTAGCAATAAGGTAAGTACGTTTTTAAAAGGAGGGCTATTTAATTATTATTATTAAATAAATAAATTATTGAAACATAAATATACGTTCCACTCGTCCAAATTAATATCGTTTTAAGTGAATTAATAATGTAGTAATGTTAAGTACAAAATTATATAAATTTAGAGTTGGATTGTTACTTTTGCATTTTTTATAGCGAGATTTTTAATCTCGATAAGATTTTTTAAAATTAATTTTCTTTTAAACACATTCAACACTATCTTTTTGTCTTCGACACACAAATGTGTATTAAAAACATTATTTTCGCCAATTCAGGTGAATTTCCTTACATTTCTTTGGCCAAGATATACAGTTTGCATGTACAGATTGAAGCAAATCATTTTTGCTAAATAAAATAACTACACGCTTACATCGCAAGGCACAAACATTGATCAAGCAAAGTAAAACCAAGAAGTAACAAACTATACCTACTTTTCTATAGTCCGCTCACGTATCAAGAAGTATTCGACGCAACATATCGCCAGCTGCGGAAATATCGAGACGTACTATACAACAATATGGAGGTGCAGACGAAAGATTTTAGCCGACTATGCGAAAAGATAACCAATAAAATGCATTATCCAACGACTCTTTACGTTTTTCGAAGGTTACAAGAAACAACATACTCAAAATGTTTATTCGAGTATGTTGATCACTTGTTGCATCCAAACACGTGGCTTTTTTTAAAACTAAAATTTTGTAAGTAGGCAAGGGTATTTGTAATGTTTATAGTAATATTATTATATACTTTCTTGAGGTCAACTGTATTTAAAGTCCATGGGGATGGAAACTGAACATGACAGGACCTAATAACAACAGAGAATTTTAGCTTTAAGTATAGTTTTACAAAATTATCTGTACCTTACTTCATTGTGTTGATATAGATGTTTTTTCTGTAAAAAATCTAAATTTAAAAAATTACATTATTAAAGTTTCTCGTGTACTTTTCTCTCCGCTTTCTATACTCAAGCTTGTTTGGCATCCGAGCTATAAAAACTGAGCCAAACTAAAAATAGATCTTGCTAAAACAAACTGAAAGTTTTCGAATAAATCAGGAAATAGAGAGGCTGTCGACGAACGGGGAAACTTACTTTGCCTTCTCTATTGAAGCTACGGATACAAAAACTAGAATAAAAATCTACAAGTTTTATTGTGCGGACGGTATATTTTGTTTAGTGGCTGTGCAACCAGGACTCACCCGATTCGGTTAAGATTTATTTGTTTACTTTACAGGCCAAGTGCAAAGTAAACTACAACTTTTCACAAGCCCTCGTTGGCCATGTTAAATTCAAAGTAGGGTTTTTGTTTCATTTTTCTGATAATCAAAAGTAATATTCTACCGACACATAATAAGATAGGTTTGAATGATTGTCCGTGTATACCTAATAGTATTTTAACCATTATATTTTTTGTTTGATTTTATATAGAAACACCAGTAATTACATATACTGAAAAATCCTAGGTTACAAACAGTCACACAGGCTGTCCAGGATATTTTACTATGATATCTGTAGAGACAAACATAAGCCCCACACTATGGTTTATTAAACCAAAATCACCGGAAATACAAAGACCCACGTGCATAAATAAAGTTTTTTTTTTACGTTTTTATTTGCAAAGTAATTTAACTCGGTTTCTGGAACGCTACGGGATCCCATAATGGAGGAAAGTTTTTTACGATCTCATTGTCCTTACATAGCCCTTTAATTTAAGTTTGATAAGCTGTTAACGCGACAAAGGTGACATTTTACCTTAAAATTAAGGTGTACAAATTATGGTTCAGAATTCAGGCTCGCTAACGCTATGACGCTTAAAAAAATATAATTTTGCTTATGTAGGTAAGATTAGGCAATTTTAAAGTTTAAGCCGTTTAAAAAATATGTTAGCAAATATGGCCTAACATTAAAAAAATGCTTTTATTATTACAGAAGTGTGATATAGAAATCTTAGTTCAAAGTTTATTTATTCATACGAAATTTAATACATGCATTAAAATGGTAGGTAGATCTCAGCAATCATATAGTTTGTTGTATCAAGAACGGAAAAAAATAAATTGGCTTTAAAATTATTTATATATTTTTGTAGTACATATTGATTTATAATATTAGTTTCTATAACTAGTACTCATGTTTTACAGTTCGAAGAATTAGACAAGTATAGATTATCTGAATAAAACTGTAGTTGGCGGTATTGTTAGGTTTTTGCCAGTTAATTAATCAGTAAGTTAATTAATGTAATTATTTCATCATATAATCGTTGACATTTTTATTATAATATCATAATTTGTGAAATACCTATGTTAAAAGTTTTTGACATTAGTTATAATATTTTTTCTTTTTTAAATGTTATATTGACGGATTCTTTTAATTCAATTACTTAGATCTTATGTCTGTAAACCTAACAAGGTAAAAACTAGCGTGCTAAATGTAAAATATTATTTAAGATCTGTACTATACCTAGTTTTCGGACAATAAATTCATTCATTCATTCATTCATTCATTCAATTACATTTTTGTGACCAAAATATATGTATTTTTTTCTCGTGCTCTGCAGCCGCTGAAACTCGGCTAATAAACTTCCGGAGTCAATAACTGAACGAGACGAGAAGGAATTTGAGTTCTCTGTTTTAGCTCACGATACATACGGGGATTGCGGTTAGTGAATAACATCCTGTTTGACTTTTTTGTGATAAGTGGGTTTTTTTCACAAATTGAATGGATCATTATTCGCATAGTGGTCTTATGTAGTATTATTCGATACATTTTGGCTTAAGCGATCGCAAAATTTTTGTTAGTGAAGTACTGTTTAATTGAAAGAAAGTAAAACATTTATTGTGGCATATAATAAACAAGTCAAAAAAAAAACAATAAGCCAAACTTCGTTCATGTTCAATAATTTGTAGAAATTTTACAGTTCAAAATCCGTTTCAAAAATAAATATTATTCAACTTAAATAAGTCAAGTATGAATGGAAATGTAAATTAACAATAAATCGTAGAATAAAATCTTGTTTGCATTTATTTCAAGTTATTAGACTAAACAAAGCTACTTCTTATAAGTTTTATTGTAGAATCCAGTAATCCTGTGACTTAGTATTAAAATTTAAACCACCACAAAGTCCCATACATTATATTCTCCATCCAGTCCTGATCAATCACCACAGAACAGCTCGCTGGCTGATGTCTGAGACTGCGCTATGAATTATCGATGTGCATTCATGGAGAGTGTGATTGATCGCAGTAGGATGAAGAAAGGAGAGGTGACCCTTTGAAGATTATAACTTAAAGTTGAAAATGTATTGACTTGACTTGCACCTTAAAATACGCGATAAGACAACTTGACTGATTTAGGTGTTGGTCAGATAAAGACGTGGTTAATATTACAAGTTTTTAATTAAAAAATTATAATCAATTGAAATAAACGTAAATCCGTACGAATTTTTTTTTAATTAACTAACAACGACCGTGTCCATACCTGCTTTATATTATACTAAAAAATAGCCTATGTGTTAATAATGTATGTAACGTTACAAGCAATTTTTATGATCTGAATACCAGAAAACAGACACAACTATTAGCATTATTTATGTTATTTAGAATTAGTATATTTATTTACAGAATCGTAAATGACAAAAAAGAAGATGATTAAATAAATATAATCCTTTGTGTTTTTGTAGTTTAATACGAGCAATGTGTCTCAGCAGTTGTAGCTGCTTAAATTTTCCAATAAAATGGAAGTGAAATGAAATCGGTGAATTTAGCAGTAAAGGTGAAGTAATTGAGACGAGGTATGTCGGCCAATTTCTAAGACTACGCATTTTTACCAATTTTTAGGGATCCATCTAATTTAAAAAAAAAATCTGTATCTTTTATTAACGTATGGTATATTAACTGTTTATTTTAATGAACTTAAGAAAACTACTCACATGTCTTCTTCTTCTTTTTATAAAAATGAGAGTGGCCAACCCTGGTGTCGAGAGTTTATGAAGCCGCCCCAAGGGCTTCACATGTATTCTGTTTTTATATTTCAATTGTTATAAAAACTGTCCTTATTTATGATATCAAAACCTAACCAGTTTGCATTCTAAAAAGCTGACTTAAACGTCTGAGCTTTAAACAAGACTACTATTTTAGATAGATAGATAGAATATTCTTTATTGTAACACACGAAATAAAAATAAAATACAAATAAATAGATCAAACATAAACTTATACTAGTGCCACATGTGGCGGCCTTATCTTATTTAATATAACTTAGTAAATATCGTACTGTCCAGTCTAACCATCATTAATGTAGATATAATAAATTTTGTATAAATGTAATGACTGCACATATCTATAACAAATATAAATGTGTCAGGAAAAAATCATACACCTAATTAAGCACATGACATGACTCAAGCGTTTGCTTAGTATGGGGCTAGAGGGCGCTGTCCCGAAATATTATCTTTTTATTTAAACTTATATAAAAAATAAAATATACTGAACCCTAGACGAAACTTCTCATACATCTTCCTCAACTTTTCCAACTCAACCAAACGTACGGGAAATTTAATTTGGCATACAACCCTCGAAATGATTTCAATCTTTTCTTCGGTTACAAAAGTTGCTGAATGATAGAAGTGACTGAATAATCTGTTCAAACTTTTGTCGAAGGCTCAAACATTAGGTACTTTTTATTTTTCGTGTTTCGAATATTAGTGATTTTACCGTAACAAAAAGAAATAATAAAACAACATTTTGCAATCTAATGTGGCCTTTAGTGTGTTTTGTAATTATACCAATTTTTGACAGAGGCTTATGTGACACTTTGAAACTCTCTCTTTCTTGTAATCAATAAATTGTTAAACTATTGCAATAGACATAATATACTTAAAGTACTTTGTAGATGGATATAACAACAAATTACTCATTTTTTCGGTATGGATGTAAGACCTTGTGGTAAGCCGCAAGTCCTATATATGTATATTTTTATTTCAACACAACGCTAGCTAAGGAAGCAGAATATACCCCCTTGTTATACCATAAAACAATTTCACTCCATCTCTCGCCGAGGTATACCACAATATGTTATATTAAGTGAGTCTGTAGTCTGAGTAAAGTAGGCGAAACGTGCCTCGGCGAGGGAACTGAAATAGTTCACTGGAGGTTTCTAAAACGAAATGAAGCAGAAATAATTGGAGGAAATTGTTGCACTGCGTCGCTTTTTATTTGAGTGCATTTTATTTGCTTGATCCGTTTGAAATTTTAATTTAAAAGAAGCATAAAAAAATATTTATCAATAAAACACTTGCAAAGTATATTACACAAATCCATAAGTAAATAAGTAAACTTTTATGAGAGTAACCAACTCAGATGTAAGAGTTTTCAAACCGCCTGAAGGACCTTTGACTTTGACATGGCATAACAACTGCTGTGCTGTGACAGACATATTTATTACAGATAAAAACAGATAAAACATATTATATGTATATGTATAAATAGCGTGTGTTAAAGCAAGTGTAGCTCAGCGGCTTTTACATCCACACGCACCCTGGTTCAAATTCGTCCCTACACCAATGACTTGGATTTTTCCAAGTTATGTGTGGATTAGCACTCGCTGTGCGGAGAATGAAAACATCGTGAGGAAACCGACATATTTGAGGACCACAATATCCGAGGACCGAGGCCGAGATACAATCTTCAGATTAGTTCGGAAAGTGGTGTGACTTTTTGCATGCACGCATAGCCAATGTTTATATTTCAACCTAACCTTAAAACAATCTTTTGTACTTCGTGATTTAAATTAAAATACAGAAAATTGTAATCGATGTTACTACCGTAACCCTATGTATCGTGACCAAACAGTTAAAGTTGTGTGAATGCGGTTAACTTTGTTGATGTGAACTTCTGTAATAATACCTAGGTAAGCATAGTTTTCTGTAAGTAGGCTAAGTTATGACAAATAAACATATTTGATTTTGATTTTGACATATTGTGTCTTCCGTGGAAGGACCTGGGCGCCTGCCACGATGTATCTGCCCAAAAAACTCCTCTAAAGAGTTAATTCTGCGGGGAGTCACGACCCTCAGTCATGAGGACTCACGACTCAAGAGAGAAAGAGAGAGCATATGTGTAAGCGTTGATACAAAAATACTTTATCTTCACTTCAAAGTAGGTTTAGAATTAGAGCGAAATTAACCCCTATTCTCCGCTTCTTAATGCCGAACTATGAATGGCGAAAGCCACGAGATGTGTAACGAATACCCTGCGAGGTAAACTTTATCTTAATTTAACACTCGTATATGTTTTATTGATGGCAAACATTTTATACATTTTTAGTTTAATCAGTAATTCTTTTTATACACCTAGTAGTATGAAAATGTGCTTGAGCATTACCTTAAAATATCGCTTGGTACCTATTCTACCTTGCAAACCTCACTTGTTAACAACACACTCGTAGTTTAGCATACCTCGTTCTAAGCCTCACACATTACAAATACCTATCAGTCGAGTCCAACTTACAAGCCGTTGTTATGCCCCCGCACGGACACGATCATGTGAACGTGACGACTACTACCTAACCAAATTACCAAACTACCAACATGACTTTACTACCTTTATAGACCTTATAATGCAAGACATAAGAGTGAGAATCGATTGTTGAAAACTTTACACTATTTTGTCGATAAGTTAAAACCGATGCCTAAGACAATACCGACCGTATCAGTGGAGCTTAAAGTCGAATATCAAATGAAGCAGACATTGTGAAGTAAAAATGCTTTTCCGGTTATAGAGAAGGTAGTGCAGCTATTAAGTTGAGGAAATGTAGTGAAAAGGTGGAACTGTGAAATAATGCTTGGAAATTGTGAGATGTAATTTGGACGTGACAGTGTTCGGTGCAAGGATCAAATAGGTTTTTTGGAAGATTGGTGAGTTTTGATTGAGATTTGTTCTTGCAATGTGATTTATTGGTAGAAGATAATATATTCTTTATTTAATATATGCCCATGTAGGACAATAAAAAATTATGGTACATTCTTTTACATAGCTGTCGCGTATCTGACTAAAAAACTGAATAAAAACTTCCACAGACTTGATAACCTCCTTTTTTGAGGTCGGATGAAATAGTCGTTTAGTTTCAGTTTTTTCTGCATTCGCAACTAAACTTAGTTAATATTTTAATAAACATTTGGAAAACTTGTAAATAGAAGACAACATTTGGAAAATATATGATAAAGTAAACCAATTGTACAATTGATAAACACTTATATTCGGATACGACGATTCGCTCGCATTATGTTGAAAAAAGAGTAGCCTATGTGACACTTCTAAGACATACTATGAGCCGTACGTTTAGTGGTTTTTGCGTTATGAGCGTTTAAATAAACAGACTACATTTTTAAAAGCTGCTGAAACTGCTGTGGATTAAAAAGTATAAGTACCCAATATATTTTTATTATAATACCTTCTTTGTTCATATTTTTGACCCTCTTCAGCTTTATCATATTATGTATATATGCCTCTTTATTATAAATAAATAAAGATGCGATCGTATGATGTACTACTTTTAACAAGTAGATACCAGTTCACTATCGACTTGTTACCGATTTTGGTCTAGTGACTTTTTCAGAAATCCACCATTATTTATATTCCACACAAAAGCACTTGACGCCTCTCAATTATTATAAAAGACTGTGCAGTCAAATTTCTACAAAATATGATCCAGACAACCTTGTCTACCAAGGTGATATTATTCCCTTTATGTTTTAGAATAGAGAGTGTTTTAGTGCAAGGGCCAAGTAAAATAGAATGATTTGGATTCCAAAATTTTTAATGTTTATATTATATTATTATATAATTTCTATTTTTCGCAATCTATGTACGACTTAGTCTAGTTAAATAAATTTTATATTAAATAGTTTTTCCTTCATGATATATTTGTTTGCAAAATTTAGTTTTCATGTTTATATATTAATTTTTACAAATAACTTTTGAAGGAATAAAAATACCATGATAATAACAGTTTCAGCAATAATCAAAGTGAGAGTGAACCGTTTCTTATCATTACTAAGCACGATCCACGTTAGGTCGAAGCTATTGCTTACCATCATGCAAACTATAATCAAGATCAAACCTGTTTTAGTAAAAAGAAGTTTCCAGTATGCCAGTGCCCTTACATTTTATTTACCCTTTTATTTAGTAACCGGGCAGTTGACTGTCGAGGAGACGAGGGCCGCCCGCAAAACAAATAAATCAACTTTTTGCCACTCTGCTGAATCGCGCAAAAAACGAGTAAAATAGTTTTTGGACATCTTACGTTGTAACATCTTACTATCTATCAAAAATGGGTCAGTGTTTGTCTGTATCTTTGGAATTAAATATTTGGTTACAAAAATGTGTAAATAAAAATATTTTATTTAATAAAAATAGATGAATTTTAAAATAAAGTTGTTAAATGGGTAAGTTTTAATCAAACTTCTACTTTCATGCCAAAAAAATACTATCAGTATTTTCAAAATGCTGTTTTTTTTACCTTTCGAGTAATCATGATTACTTAAATTTCATTAAATGGATTATACATTTTCATTTGGTTATGTATTTTGTATCTAAAGCTTTTGATATAATATAATTATTCGATGTGGCAGGTTAACTTTCTTCATCTTATTTTTTTAATAACTATTAATGATTCACATTATTTTTTTAAGTCACATTTTACATTTATTAACTTATTACTATAGTATTTTATACTAAGCTTTTTTAAATTAAATTGACATTAGAATTATACAATACATTACATTCATCTTATTATGACAAATGAAAGTTGCGAAAAAAGATTTTATTCACACTAAAACGAGTAACACTGCAAGGTATCACTAGTATTTTCCAAGCAGGAAAAGGAATCAAACACGACCAGCGTATATCAAGAGATACTTCGGTCAAGTAACAGATCGGCTGAGCAAAAAAATAGTTGTTCAACTTGTTAGATAGTTGACTCCCGAGAGATGGCGACAATAGAGCCTTCTTTTTGCATGACGAAGTATTTTTTCTAAGTTCCCGCAAAACTTTGCTTTGAGTTATTTATTGAACCTGATTTGGTTGGGGTTTCACATTGGTGTGTTCAATTTATATTTCACTACGGTTTTATAAAAAAAATGGTTAAGATTCAATGACTGATGATTACTCACTAATTTAATGATAAATCGTTCTTATCGCACAAAAATAAATAGTACTGGTGTTGAAAAATGATTTAAAATAATAAGAGTACTCATATATTATAATAAATCAGGAACATAAAAATAAAATAAAAAAACTCTAAATCAACTTTACTGATGATTAAAAGAACATATAATGTAATGTCTAATGAACAGAGCTTTCAGCCAATTCAGCGTTATTTCACCAAATTAAGTTAATGCAAGTTTTCTTCCATCCATCTATATAATTATAGTAGTTTTATGAGTATAAGGTTTGTACTCAAATTAACATAAATAACAAAATAATTCTGTCAGCAGTTTATAAAACTTAAACAACTCTCTACATCACAAAAATAAACACGGAGCGCAAACCTAACACGAGGGCATCAAATCTCAACAACCTTATTATAACTTTGTTAATTTCATGAACTTAGCAATTGAAATTACGCGCGTAGCACATGCTACGGCGTAGAGGGTCTACGAGTGTTCGTAGCACCGTAGCGCTAGAACTATTTGCATGCACAAGTTGGCAAGTTTGTTAGTTTGTTTTCGTATGAGTATGATTTCATGTGAGAATTTGTTTGTGGCTGAGATTACTCCACTTTTGATAGTGTTTTAATTAAAATTTCTAAAGCTTTTAATTTCGTTTCGTACCTTCGTTTTGTTTATTACAAACCTAGAGGGTAGTAGTGGAAAATACCATGGATTTTATTTATTGCAATCTTTGTAGCAACTTTACAAGAATACAATTGATCTAGTGTGAAATCCAATACTATTTCACATTGTCAACCGCAAATAAGTTTTGATTGCTTACTGAGCCCATTTTTCTGAGCGTCGTGAGTAAGATTTTGCAAATCTGTTTATTTTATTTGTATACTTTTGGGTTGAGCAAAATGTGGCGGCAGTTATTAACAAGCGATCTGGCTTTATGGCATTATATTCAATAAAATAATAGCGTACACAAAAAATATCTATTAGACTATGACTAACACAATATTAAGTTTATCTATATTATATCTCTTGAAAGACCATTTAGCATGTCTCGCAAAAATCAAACTTAAAACAATAGCAAGTAGCTTGAAAAGTTTCAACTCAACGATCGTTTCTTCTAATACATAGCTAGCAGATTGGAAAGTCAATTTGTCTTCCACAAAGTATATAAAAGAGCTATATTTCAGAGTCCTTTCTTGCTACATATTGGTCACGTGGTGTGCACCCGGTGGACATGTCGCATTGATCTCCATCAGTACAAGTACGCTGGATTGGCTGGTCGCCGCATCGTTTTGTGCCTATTTGATTTTCGCCATCTTGGCGCCGACAACGCCAGTGAAGTTCCACGGAACTAATAGTAGGGACGGGACAATGTAACAAATTATATCGACAAAAATCTAATTTTCGCATAGGCGATAGAGATACTTGTAGATGTCTATCCTTTTTAACCACTGACCTCTATTACTACTAGTACGCCGGACTGGCCATATAAAATTAAAACTATTTTGTGCCGATTTGAAGGGCCTCCCTTGAGTGTACTGAAAACTAAATTTGGCATTTATTTCTCAAAAAGCAAATTGCCATCGTGTTTTTTACATCCTTTCCGCGATTTTATTAACGTTTTCTTTATAATTTAGTTTATGCATATAAACAATGTTAGTTACAAATTTAAAGGAAAATGTAAATAGTCAGTAATTTAAACAAGTAGGTTGTAAGAAAAATTGTTAAGTAGTTAGTAAGAAAGCGTAGATTAGGTTCCCCCATAAACCACCTGGGGAGTTAGATGTATTCACTGTCTTTTAATCAAATCTTATGATGACACTGAAAAACTGGTGAGAGTGTACAACCTAGATTTTAGGCTGAATACAGAAGTAGACCTTCTATTCTAGCTAACTGGTGTTCGTTCTTAAGCGTAGTTAGATCAAAATTACTCAAACATTTTACACAATATGCACACAACATTCCCACACACACATACATACACACAAACACATAAATACCCTAGACTACTCATTTGAGATACCAAACATTCATACGTAATCTTTATAAACCCGCAAAAATCCTTGCATTCCTTTCATATGTAATGTATGTAATACGTGTAATACATTATCACATTATCTTTTTATTTTCTTGAAGCAGCTTCAGTTTGTACATTACTGTTTTGTAACAAGCACTATTTGCAACTGAAACTCTGGAGAAATATGTAGTGATTTTCCGCTGCGACTCACCACATATTTTAATCATATTTCTCCAGAATTTCAGTTACAATGGATTTCCGCAAAGTAACGCCTGATTCAATATCTTAACTTATGTTGAATTGGTTTTTGTATTGTATATTATATAATGCAATTAAGCCTTTAATCATTTAAAATCATTGTCATAGAAAGAGCAAATGTTTACCTCAAATATGTAATTCTTCCCTAGGCCTCCGAGATACAGGCATTGCCTAGTTCGGGGTCCGCTAGAAAAGCACATGTATATACTTAGTATGTAAAAAAAGAACGTAAATACCATGTCTTTATTATTTCATTAGTTAATAAAAAAATTGAATTTGAATAGGTATATTACTCAAAAAACCTTTGTTTTCCTATCTTTCTTCCAGTTACATAAATTGCAATGTACTTTTCGTCCACTTGTTGGTAGGGGTATGTTTGATGGTGCCGTTGGTTCTAATTCTGGTATTATGTTTCGGATACGGGTTTTGATATGCTGTGGAACATTAGCGATAAAAATTCTTATAATATGTAAAAATGTATGCAAAAATATGTTACGTATGTATTTAATCGCTACCGGGTCCAATAGACCCACACGCACCTTTTAGGCCCATAGCACTAACATGTAGCGGACTAACTGTCAGCTTAGATCGTTATCTACCGCCCTATACTATAGTCGAAAGGTATTAAGAACGGCCACATTACCTACAATCGTCGTAATTTCGAAATAATTCAACAAAATTCAAGGGACTGGGTCCACTGGACCCAGTAGCGAGTCCTTAAGTGTTAAGCCACAGTTTTAGTGAAGAGTCTTTTAACCTGTAATTTAAAAACGAACCGTTCATTGATACAATTTATGCCAGAAAAAACATCGACAAATATTGTCGATATGGAATATCGACAACACTATTGTGTTGTTTATGTTTATCAAAACTTGTCAACGTCATGTCAAATACGTTCTAATGTCATGTCATGCATGTAATACATGCATGGAATTAATATATAATAATAAGGAATGAGCACTGCTGGTCCAATTACGAGCAGAACGAGGCGAATGTATGACAGGCTGTTGTCTTTTTCTAACTATGATGATAATACATTATATAATTAGGATATTTCAATTCATCTTCCTACCAAATCTGGAGCAGTCTCTTTTGGGGCCCTATTTTACCTGCATCTTGCCAATCATGATAATCCCTAGCTCTATTGACGCGGTAAGTAATAAACACCAACAAACTTACTTACAAAAGGCACTTTAATTAACTTATGATAGTAACCGACATAAAATAGACATTTTGTTGTGTCCTTTAATCAATTGAATAACTTAATAATCTTGTAACGCTTATCACAAGATTTTAGAATACATATATGAACGTGTACCGTAACCACAAACCTATTTCACTTTAAATAAAAGTCAACCTTAAAAAGTTAAGCATTAGTAAAGTCGCGACGCCCCGAAAAAATATAGGTCACCTTAGTCCCAATAATGTAATCTTAGCATACCTGTTGAAAGATATATTGCAGTCACTATAAGATTCACTTCTGCATTCTGCATACACTACTATTTGTTATCATATTGTTATTTTTACAATAAAATACATCTAAATTAGTTACAAATGAAATTATTTTTTTCCCGCTACCTTTTGTCATAATATAATGTCATCATAATGTTGCTTGTGTGAAAATAATATAATATCAATTTGTTATTTATTTATTCTATTTTGTGTTAGTTTCACAAATTAATTCAGATTTCTTTGTGTCGAGTAAGATTTATAATCAATAAAATTAAATAATATTATTTATTGTTAATATGACTAGGTACGTTGACTAGACAGTGACGTTTCTCACAGATTATTTTTTAAACTGGAAAGCTGCTGAAACAGGACAACAGCCTGCCTACTATGTCTCTCATTTTTGATCGATTTCATCCCCGATTTAACATTTATAGTAAATGAACTGTAGAAACATAAGGCATCTATTCGTATAAAATCTAGTTCACAAAACAAAAAGAGAAATCCTGTGATAATGAGAGGGATTAAAATCCTTGAATAAATGTCAAATTTAGTTCTCAGAACCTCAAGGGAGGCGCTTCAAATCGGCACAAAAAAGAGCTGTCATTTTGTATGGTACAGCCAGTCCAGCGTACTAGTAGTAATGGAGGTCAGTGACATGTCGTGACTTGGGCCAGGGGAAATAATAGCTTTTAGCTTTCATCTATAACTAAACATACTTAAGAAAAGTCTTGTACAAAGATATTTATAAATTGCAGATTTATTCCATGAGCACAAAATTGACGACGCGGTCGTTTATTAAACAGGATATTAGGATAGATAAAACAAGTGGTAGTTTAAGTAATAAGTTATTCAACAATATGTCACTGGTAGCGAAGAGTAAATATTTTTTATATTTTTTTTAATTGGACTCCTTGCAAATGAAAATATTTTCCCACATTTTTTTCTTTACGACTCAAATTATTGCACAAAAGGGCATCTTTTTCCTTCCCTGCCTTTTATTTTAAAGGAAATACGACCCAATTTAATTGTACATTTGATATAACACCCCATTCCGGGCAGAATATACCAAAAAGATGTACAGAGTTAGTTGCAATACTTATTAAACTTGAGCTAAGATTTGATTAACTATGTTTTGCAAACATTTTTTTTTATTACTTTGTACGAAATACAATGGGATCATTAGATTATCATATCTTATACAAAAAACATCTAGATAAATGCTATTTTTGGTGCTTTATTTTTGTATGCTGCTTTTGGTATATCTAATCGCGGTTTAACCATATCGACAGTATTGTTCTCAAATTACAGTATTACTCTCAATATTGTTCACAAAATTCGTCAACAGAGCTATGAGTACTGGTATATACTGATTATGTTCACATTTGAGCTTTTTATGTATTATTTATAATTTAATATTTATGATTTACGTATTGTTCATATTTTTTTATCATACAACAGTTTGTATGTAAACTTCGCACAATACATAAATTCTCAAGTAACTCTATACAGCAGATATAAAAAGGCAAATATCGGTAGTGTGTTACCTGCTCGCGTCGGTGGGCACTAATGAAACAACATTTATCATTCTCACTGCCAAATAACAGCGGGGCCGGCGCACTGCAAACTGGGAGAGTTAGCGGAACTGGTGGAATTTTGTTGCTTGTTTACGCATGTTTACGTTTGATTCTATTAACTCATTTAATATTAAATCCAGTATAAGTAACTATTTCTCGTATATCTTTCAAATTCAAAGTAAATAGAGCATTAATAAAACATCATGCCTATAATGACCAAACACATGTTCGTAAAATATTTATATGAATGTACACAAGTCTAAAATTACTGAACATTTTTTATCTATTACGTGTTTTACCGTAAAATGTATTTTACTCTTATCACTCTAATTAAACTAACAAGCAATAACAGGAGTCAAGGTCAGTAACCTTCCAAAACAACAAGCTCATAAAAAACCTCCCGCACAAATTGCCGAGAAAAATACATCATAAAGCTAATTCTCTTGTTCTAATTCTCTTGGTCAGAAGTTTATGACTTGCGTTCGAATTTGGAGCCGGCTATAACTTTAATTAGAACTCTGGGAAAGAAAACAAACCGACAACTGGGTGGGGTTAGTATAGATAGCATTGCAATACTGGATGTGATTATTAATCTTATCAGCAAAACACTAAAAAAAAAATTGAAAAATGCTCTGGTTTTATTGTACAGTGCCGCTGTTTAAATCTAAACAAAGCCGTAAATTTAACTAATTTTTAAAATTACCTTTCTTAACATATACAAGTTTAAGAAAGGCGAAAAAAACCGTGTATCATATTTCTTTTTGCTATTACATTGTTAGTTTATTTCTTAGCCCTTTAACAATAGATAAATAGTTAGAAAAACTCTTTGTTGATGACACAAAATTAAAAATAGTACGTAAAACAAATGATATCTAAAGCCACAAGCGGCGGCCTTATTGCTGAAAGCGATCTCTTCCAGGCAACCTTTTGTGTCGGTACGATAGTTGATAATATTACATATATTATTATTTTGCGAATAATGCATGTGCTTTAATCACAAGTTCTGTGGAAAACATCTAGATTTCTGGGAAGCTCTCTCAGAGATGGAGTAGCGCTGTGACGGTTGTGATACCATCATGAGATTTATTAAGATTTACCAAATTGTAGTTTGTACAAAAAATAGTAACTTCTAATAAAACATTTTATAATGTAATACGTGTATATCCCAGGCCGTAGCAAGTTGTTATTTAAATTTGTTGTAAAAGAACGACCATTTTATAACATTCTTTGAAACTGGACACTTTTCCCAAGCAAACTCAGCACTTTTCAAGCAGAGATTATACAATAATTGCTCAAAGGAATATTTTAAATCATAGTGTTCTAGCCTGCAACGCCGAGTCTTTGATAATGTAGTAAAAGCTGTTTTAAATATTTTTGCATCCAATATTATATTTTTTTTAAATTAAATAGTCCTAGGTGTGAAATTCGCTGGAAAAGTATCAGTTTCGTTATAAATTTCATTTTGCTTTCGGCTTCGTGTCACCCTGTTTTACCTACAATAAAGTGAAATGTGAATCTGGAAAAGAAACTTTTACTGCCCAACCTGCTGAAAATATCAAAAATATTTTTTCAAACAAAATATCTATTAAATAATGTGTTTTTTTTACACTTAAAGTGTAGTATATTTTTACTGTAAATAGATTAGCATAATTTTTAATTATTTTATTAATGCCGCATAATATAATCCAATCTTTAAGTTAAATATAACTAACTTCCTCATTTAAAAAATACATAAATCCACGATCATCTAGTAATAAATTTGTAGTAAAAATATAGTATAAAGACAAAATAAATAAATCGGAAAATTCCCCCACATTTTTTTTACAGAAATGACCTTGCTCCTGTCAACTTTCCCGCCATAAACACAATCAAGTTAAAACAGCAGTAGCTGCGGCGTGTAATTGTAACTAGAGTGAAATAATCGTAACCGCCCGAGAGACATAATCACAACCGTTATGGTCGCCCGCCACAATGTCGAGCCGAGGTGATAGACGACGGAAAAATAAGATAAGAAGATAAGTGTAGCTTGAAGGCGTGTTCTGACAATACGAGTATACATACTGATATATACTCGTATTATAGTTACGAAACGTGTGAACGATATATATAACAGCAGTACAATCACTCATCACTCCTTAATTTAGATTTTTAAGTAACATGAAACGCTAATTATTTTTTTGATTAAAACGTTCACGGTACGGTTCACGTAATAGCAACAATGATTATATGTATTTGGTAAATCAAATGTACGTACTTATTTTTATTTGCTTTATTGCACTTTGTTACCAAACTGTCTATATCTAAGATATTTAATCAGGCGTAACTTTGCAGAAATCCATTGTAAAGGAAACTCTGGAACTTTAGAGTTTCATTTAGCTTATATCTAGCATAGATATGTTCAATAATATTTTCCAAATAAAAAAAAGTGAAATTAAAAAGTCAATAGTTTTTTTTTTCTAATTTAATTTGATTTTTGTCACTGTCGAACCCAAATCAATGCAAGCCCTCAAATAAAATGGAAACAAATACGACTTACGATTTATGCCAATAATATTAATTCACATCGCCCGTTGGCGTCGCAGCGATTCCTCGCTCTGTGATAATACTATTATTTAACGACCCACTTCGCTCCGTAACATCTACTCCACGACTGCAAGTAAGCTCAAGGGGAAAATCGTAACGACAGTTTGGAAGCGGCAACTGCCACCGCTGATCAGTTACTAGGCGCAATTGTTTTTCTTGCCTTTCACTTGCCTTCGGAACAAACAAGTTGTTTTGTTTGGGTTTCTGGTTTGTTTGGGAGGTATTTAAATAACTTGTGGGTTGTAAATTTAATATAAAAATGTTATATTATACCTTTGTACAATTAACTTATTATACTTTTTGGGTTAAGTTTAAACAAAAAGCCATGGAGTACAGATAAAAGTCAATTGAATTAATGTGACACAAAAGCCTTACATTATGTACTTAATTCATTTTCAGAATAAAATTGTAACAAACAGTAATGAGTATTTTGGCATATGTGGATCTGTCCATTTTTAAGTTTATAAATATAAAGTATAATTTTATAACAAACGTTTTATGTCGCAATTTTTTTTGGAAATAAATTATTTATTTATTGAATAATGTCACACAATTAATACATAATTAATTAAATTTTCAGATAAAGTTATTTAACTTACATGTATGTTTGTTTACTATTGCTGGACAGTATTGTATAAAAAATATTTTAGCAATGTTTCTATTTGACAAAACTCGTTTGCTTCTAAAATATATTATTTATTTAATACAAATACTTTTTGATAATTGGCGGTTCTTTATTTACTACAGAACAGGCCAACGTTTGACTTAAGTCTGCCTGATGTTAAGCACCACTGTAGTCTAAGATGTTGCACGTTTGCCTAGGAGAAACCTATTTACTCTGGATTTGAAGACCCTTTGGTTATTATTTTCTGGAAAAGAGGCTCCAGGTTGAGAGTTCTATAATCTGGCGTAAGACGGAGGAAGCGTATGTCTTGCAGTGGGTCTCAGTAAGCTGGCGATAATAATGATTTGAACCCATTGCCTGGTTTAAGAAATAATAATTCGTATTTCACGATACAACCTCTTTAGACCAGACAGTTGACATTTACCCTCGTAATGACGTAATTGTCAATGGAGTGTAGAGACATGGCGGCGCCGCGCCGGATATGGGAGTCTCTGCCACTCGTCAGCCCCCGCTTCTGCACCGGAACAGGAGCGTCGGCAGAAACATTGCAAAAATAATCGAGTGGGCGAGCTTTGAACCAACGACCTCAGGAATAATGAAGGCACTGGTGAAATTTTGTGGGAATAGCGGGTGTAAAAATTACTAGTTTTGATTATAATATTTGAATCAAAATCACAAAGTGATGGATAATCGACATTTCATATAAATTAAAGTTGCATAAATAAAGGTGAGTTTTGTATATGGCCGGTCCATATCAGTGATAGCTGTGATAATAATTTCGTGTGTTAGTAATACATACTTTATTTTTAGTAGAGTTATGAAGAAGATATTGAACTCTCATTCGGAATGATTGAATGAAAGATGATGTCATCATCTTGAATCACAATAGTAGATACTCGTATATTTCTATTATTCTGAGATACCTAGAATACATAATGTACTTTACCAAACATTAATTCGAATAGTGATTCCGAAAAAAGCGTAAAAGTAATTAGTTTCAGAGAGTGATTGATGATATTCGCTAATGAATTTCTCTGCCAACGGTACTAGGTAGTACAGAACTCGTTCTAAAGATCTCCGATGGACGCGCAAAAAGTTATTTGAAGGAAACTATATAGCTATCATATACAGGGTTATTTATTGGTATATATTGAACAATTTAAAGAAAGGTTTAAGTAAATCAATAGCAAACTGTTTGTAATTTGTAAACAATAACAAACAACATTATAATTATGTCTTGTGCTATTATTAGGACAAACTTGCTTCAATGTCTACCATCAAACATATTTTTGCAAAATCAAATACCTACCAAAACTCATTATGTAGAAAAAATTAGATGAATAAAGTTAAAGATCGTTTAGTTGCATACTTGATTGTTAAAGCCAGCTAAATCACAAGAGAAAAAAGCAATGTATTTTTCTAAAAAAACATTTTAGATATTAATAACCCCTTAAAGCATTACACTTTTACTGAATAAATGGATTTTGAATAACCCTGAACATGTTAAAGCTACATAGTGTTCAGTAGGTACCCATTTATTTTTATATTCAGCTATTGTTTAGCTTTCAAGCGAGGCGCTGGTCCTGCGTCGAGCCCATTATAGTCATCGGATTCGTTATTTATTGTTCACGACCAGAGAACTATGGAAATGTATACTTAGAAGAAAAACTGATATACCAATTGTTTGCGACTGCTGTGATGCACCTAGAATTTGAGAGAAAATTTCTTTACTATTCGATTGCCATTTACGCAGAAAAAATTTAGCTGAAGCCAAAATATCTGCGACCGAGTTTGCCAATTGCACTACTTCTGCTATTGAGTTACAACCACTCAAATAATCGTCGACGTAGAAGTCATTTTGAATGGATGATTTGACTTGATCATTGGATGTGGTGTCTGCTAAACTGACCAGACATTTCATAGCGAGGTAGGGTGCAGAAGCTGTACCGTAGGTAACAGTATTTAAATGTACGTCTTCAGAGGTAAGTTGGGGTCATCTCTAAAAATTATTTTGTTGCAACTGACGTTGCGAAGGAGTGAGTAGTACCGCTCTGTAAATTTTTTCGACATCGGCTGTAATAATGTACTTATGTTGTCGATTGAATTTATTAATTAATTATTGATTAATCGAAGTAGGATTGAAAGCAAATCGTTTTGCAAAGTAGGGCTTACCATTTGTATATCATTGAGAGACTTGCCTGAACTAGAGTTCATTGACCCATCAAAGACAAACCTGAGTTTTGTTGTTGTTCGTTTTTCCTTGATGACCCCATGATGGGGCAGGAAATACTCTGGTGTATCGCTTGTGTGAGGGCTACCAGAGCTAGTGTTTTCCGACATATGACCTAGGTTTTGATATTCATGCATAAAGTCAATGTACCTTTGTTTGAAGTCTGGGTCACGCTGAAATCTACGTTCGAGTGATAAGAACCGAGCTTTAGCAATGTCATATGAGTTGCCTAAAACATTTGGATCTTGTTTAAGAGGCATTGTGACTACAAACTGATTGTTTTCATCCTGATAGGTGTTTTGAGCAAAACTTTCCTCACATGCACGCTCTTCCTGAAATAAAGAGTACTTTGATGGAATAGAATCAAGTTCCCAAATCCTACTTACAGTTGAGTCTATTTCTGTCATTGAGTGATAACAGGTTTGTGACTGTGTATTTGCGACACTGAGTGCAGTACAGGACGTGTAACCAACCATCCTAGTTTTGTGTCCCTAATTTCTGGTAAATTTTTACCTAGCTTGATAGTGGCATTACCTAAGACACTCCAAAAGACGCCTGCACCGACCAAAATATCAATCTCAGATGGCTCATTGAAAAATGGATCTGCATATTGCAAATCTTGAGGAAATTGTAGTTTGCTGATGTCTATGTGCATTGGTGGTTGCTTTTGAGTCAGCGATGGAAGAACATTACAATCTTTATTAGCCTTGAAAGAGCTTGTATTTGATTCAATAGTTAAATTGCAAGTGTGGTTACAAGGAGTTAATTGATTGTTAATACCTGCAACTGTAGAATTGGTGTGTGACATGGACAGACCCAGCTTGTCACATGTAGCATATGAAACGTAGTTGCACGAGGTCCCATTGTCTAACATTATTCTGGCGTTGTACCTTTCACCCTTGTCGTTGACTGCTTTCACCAACGCTGTGGAAAGTAAAAGGTCGGACGATGTAGAAGACTGTCTTGTATGGTTGACATTTGAAGTTTGATTGTTGTTCATCATATCGACTGGTAAAGCCACATTTGGAATGTTGTTTGTGTGGACTTTTGATTGATCAATGTGTAATAATGTGTTGTGTTTTAATGTGCAATATTTGCAATGTGTAAGCTTGCATTTATTGGCTGTATGATTGTCAGTTCGAAGACAGTTTAGGCATACACCAAGTTATTTTGCTTTGGTGATTCGTGCTGTGATTGGTAGGCTACGGAAGTGCTCACATGCATACAATAAATGTGTTTTTGAACACATCGGGCATTGCAATACCTTACTAGAATCATTTGACTGATATTTGCTTTCATTTGATACTGAAAAACGTTGCTGTTGTTGTATGTATTTTGTATGTGTTAGATTTGTCTTGAATAGTTTCTAATAAATCAGCTTTATTGTTAATGAACATGCAAAAGTTTGATAAAGTTGGTGAATTTTCTAATGAACATCTATATTCCTCCCAATCTCTGCCTGTGGTTGCATCTAATTTATTTGAAATCATATATATTATGATCAAAGTGTCCCAGTGTTCCACTGGTTCATTTAATGATTTCAATGCTCGAATATTTTTATTAATTGTATCCACAAGACTGCGTAGTGAGGTGCTGGATTCTTTAACAAGACTGTTAATATTAAATAAAGCTTGCAAGTGATTATTTATAAGGAGCCTGTTATTATCATATCTTCACATAATAAATTCCATGCAATTATGTAATTACTTGCTTTAAAATCAATATTTGATATGACCTGCTGAGCATTTCCCTTTAAAGATGCTCGTAGATAGTGAAACTTGCTTATGTCATCAATGTACGTACTATTATGGATCATGGACAAGAACGTATCTTTATATTCTAGCCAATGTTCTAAACCGCCACAAAAGGAAGGAAGGTCAATCTTTGGAAGCCTTACATGGTTTTTTGGTTGACTCGTCGAACTCGCTACAGACTCGTCGTCGCTGTGGGTCGCGACGGGAGTGAGCAAAACTCGAGCCTGCGCTGCCAAGGCGTGAAACCGTTCCTCAAACTTGGCTCGCTCGGAGTAGGCCTCATCGACTTGCTCTGAATGAACTTCTATCTCCAGCTGTAATTCATCAAACGTATCGTATATAGCGTCGAACTTTGAAAATCTACCTTCGAGTTCAGTTTGTTGCAACTTCGATAATGACTTGCTTGACTGAATTAAACTGAGATAATTGCTGAAATTTGTTAATTTGGCCTTTAATGCACTCCGTTTTTTGATTAAAATATCTAGATTGGCCATATTAGATTAATTATAATGATTTTATTCATGAAACAGAATCGAAACATTTATTTTTTATTTTCGAGGGTACATAATAATAATTTTGCATATGTAATCGTAAGTTAATAGACACGTAAAAATGCCTTTGAATAAGATATGATACTGTGATAAGCGAGAAGATTATTATGGAATTTGTTTTGTTATGCAAACTTGAAGTTACGTTGAATGATGTTAGAAAATTATAATTTTTTGTTGACACTCGTAACATGCAAATGATTTTAAGTTAGGCAGGAAATGTTGAAGAAACAATGAAGCTTGTCTCAAATAGAATGCAATATGGAGAACGGGGTAAGGAATTTGACGGGATTAAGTGGAACGAACTCACAATTATGTCGTCCTGCTTCCAGTTTGACCCACAAAAATGTCGCCGATGTCTACCGCCGCTGCGTCTTGATTGCAGATGTTGCCGGAGTAAGGACCAAAAACTGTTGCAACTTTTCTCGGTCCTATTGGGATGCCTTGTTGGATGAAATAACAACGAGTTGGTATGGTTTGATACGAGTGGACTGTATATTTTGACTTGTGTTGCGCGTGCGCCGTGCGGTGCGATAGACGGGGTAATGTGTTCTGTTGGCGCGCGGGCTGCCCCCTGTCGGCGTTGGCGGGAACCTCTCCAGTTGGTCGACCTGTCCCGCCGTTATGTTGGCTGCGGGATGTGACGCTCCAACAAATACCACCTCAAAGAACTCTCAATTTGTTATAAATTAATTATTAGTACTTACCTTTTATTTACCAATTGCCGTATAAAGGTTTCATAGACTCTTGATGTCAAAGACCTTGCTTTGGTTCTCTTTTAGTAATGTAAAATAATAGTAAGTGATTTATTCACTCTTTTAGAGAAAAAAGTTTCTTTATTTATAACTGATATTTTATGGTCCGTCCAATACATACATGAATATTATTAATAGCATTCGTTACATTTGCTGTTGTGACACATTACCAATAATATAGTTATGAAATTTTATAATTTTATTTAATTTTTAAATTTTAAGATTTTTTAACAAAAATAGTCTAATTTTTAATATTTAGTTTTAAAGTTAGTTTTTAATTATAAGATATTGACTCAGGCGTTACTTTGCGGAAATCTATTGTAAATGAAACTCTGGAGAAATATGTAGTGTTTTTCCGCTGCAACTGCTCTTTAACCGACATCACACCTAAAAACCATCAAGTTTGTTGTTTGAAGTCGGTTAAGGAGCAGTCGCAGCGGAAAAGCAATACATATTTCTCCAGAGTTTCATTAGTTTTTAATGAGTTAAGAACTTTAGAATAGAATGTTTAATTTTTACAATAATTGAGTCTATGTAGGGGATTATTTTTAACTCTATGACAGTTGGTCTTGTTTGTTTATGAGAACTTTTGACCTTGAGCCAAGATTTATTCCTACATTTTTATTATGATGCCGGAATAAATGTGAAACAATGGAGATGATCTCTTTGTTGAAGTTTTTTAAGGTTATCCACTGTCTTTTGTTTTTTTCTTATACCTAACTTTGTTTTACCTCAGAACCTTAAATTAACAAATATAAAAAAAACCGTCAATGGTGGCACTTGGCAGGCATGAGTAGAAAACAATTAGAAATTCAATCAATCAGTATATGTAGCTCCAAAGCAGCGTAAGTTTATTTACAAAATAACCTAATCAACATAAAATTATAAAAAAAGAATGTTTTTATCTAAAATGTAAAACACGTTCCATATTATTTACGAACGGCTGAGTTCCCAGGAAGCTGGCAGCACTGTAAAATATTACACACATAAAAGAAACTGATATATTTTGTAAAGTTAATTTTAAATTGCTTTACAATACAACATATCTATACATAGTCCCAAAATTCCGTTGACATAAAACATATAAACTACTAAAATGTCAGTAAAGCCGTGTTTTTATCCGGCTTATATCTGAAGCACTATTCACGCTAAGCCGGGCGTACTAATGCGGTGCAATTTTAAAATTATCCGGATTAATATCCTGCCGTCTGAGTGGTAAGCGTGTGCTGTGGAGGCATTTACACAGAACTGTAATTCAGTAGTTAGTATATATTAAGTAGGTAATTGGATTTTACTATTTTAAATAGTTTTCATTACGTTGTCTTAAGTTGTTGGCTGTGGCATAACTGAATATTAGACGTGCAACCAACAAAACTTAAAAATAAAACGTTGTTTTGTAAAAAAAAACTTGTAATAAAACTTAACCTCCTTGGATAATCGTAAAACCGAAAATGTGTTTAGTGAGTACCATTATTTTAATCTATTAACTTAACACCCACGATTTAAAAATATTAAAGCTAAGAAAAACCTCATCATGTCAAAGACATAGCTCTAAAATAAATAAATAAACGCCAGCACTTTAATTAAATACTAAATAGCTCCTAAATTTTGCCAAAACTGAGGAACTTCCACTTACAATCCTCATGACACAAATCTAATACATTATTTTTGGTAGAAGTTTATTAATTTAACCGATTGTTACAACATAATATAACAACAAAATATGTATACCATTACCAAACTAAGATCACGTCAGTAACGTTACATTTCGGTGAAACAAGCGGCCGCTTTATAAAGCGTAGCTCACATAATTGGCATCATACTAGCTCGGGGCTGCTACCACGCAATTAGTAGCATACAATACTGGTATGTACACTCAGCTTTACTAGTTACTGGTTTTTTTTATTAGTTGATCGTTATCGTACCTTGGAGACTGCTTTAATGGTATTATAAATTAACCGAATTAGCTCCGTGATATATACCTACATAGGTACATAGATAGATAATTACTTTAAAACACCACATATAAAACAATAAAAAATGAAACATAGAAATTAAAATTAGCGTCTTAATTGGCGGCCTTATTGCTAAGAGCGATCTCTTCCAGACAACCTAACTAGATTATTTTTAATATTAAAAGACATAAGTACTCACAAGGTACACATACCTATCAGTCTTCATCGATCACCATTTACTTTACAGTGTCAGAAGAAGACGTATTTCTGTTAAATGCAGAGCTTAGATAATCGCCATGTAAAAGTAACGATCAAATGTTTTTTTTTTGTCATTTGTGAGTTTTATTAGTTTGTTGGTCAGTCTGTTCCTTTTTCTCACCGTAAATATTTGAGAAATTCTATTTATTTCCTGTGAGAGAGATAGAACTTTTTTCAAGCAAACCTGTGGCTTTGCTTAAGTTGATATTTGCTTAAAAGAAGAAAGAAAGAAAGAAAACATTTATTGTGACAGATTTAACAGAAGAACACACAGGAGTGAAAACATAAAAATCTGCCACAACACAGCCCCAACTCAGCATAATGCTGGTTGTGTGGAAGCAACCAGCGCTGGTCTTCCGTTGGGGCTGGCTGTGACGTCACGCACGTACAGGCAAACAAACAAAGACAAAGACGTATACAAAGAGGAACAAAATTTTAAATTAGACATACTGGTAGTGGAAGGAATGAAATAAAATTAATAAAAATATATTATATAAGAGCTAGGGCTACACTAATTAATACATATTACACACTGATATACAAAATAACATATATACTTATGGACAAAAACTTATGTACTGCAAATAAATATTGTATCGGTAGAATTGAACGTGAGTAAATTAGTATTAAGTCAATAATTAAATTAAAATGCGCTGGTGTCGTTTATGAAAAAAAGCATCCACTAAAAAAAATACATTATTTCCTAAGCTGACAGTACCTTATTCACGTTCCAAGCTCCCTTTACACTTTTCACACAAACATTTGAAAGAAAACTCACCTTCTTGAGAACATTCGTTACGAGAGCTATTAAACGCGGTCTTAATAAGCCCTTTTCATATGTTTGGGACAAAATATGTACGAAAAGTTGTTTTTGGACCAACTTTTTATAAAACTGATCCTACATAAATCTGGTGAAGCAATGCCTAGACATACTCCTTTGTTACTTGTTTTTAATAAATAGTTTTTATATAGACTATGTATATAAATTAATATATAAGTAACAATATTCTATATCGAATTTTATTGAAATCGGTTCAGTTCTTTGAGCGTGAGTTTTTTTTTAACAATAAATAGGCTTACGTTCGACTATAGCCTGCCTGATGTTAAGCACCACTATAGTCTAAGATGCAGCACGCTTGCCTAGAAGAAACCTATTTACTCTAGATTTGAAGACCCCTGGGTTATAATTAAGTTTAGTTACTTGCCTATCCCCGGGGAACCTAACAACTATTAAGGACAAATAGTGTGATAAACCAGGGCCTAGTCTACCTCCATACTAAATTTCATCCGAATCGGAAGCGATTCGGATTCAAAGCCAGCTGAAGAGCTGGCTTTGAACGTGACATAGAAACTAACATACACACACACTTACGCACAAACGTTCGCCTTTATAATATCAGTGGAATAGTGTAGCTACTGCTACCACCATATATGTATAGGTATAGTATTGTTAGTTATACATAGGTAGTTATAGAGTATATTTACATAGTTGCACAGATCTAGTGACCGAGTAACCACGGAACAGGCAGTTGGCGGCGCTCAAACCACCCATTCGACATATTTATGGCAACACTGGTACTGTTGTGTGCCAATAAACACCTAGTATTCTGAAAAATGTGGTATAAACGCCATTTTAAACTAGAGTTTATAGGTATCTTCTAGGTAAGCGTTACACCCTAGGCTGCACAATGCTTAACATCAGGCAGGTTGTTAGTCAAACGTAAACCATTCCCACGTAAAATAATGTCTTTTTTTTGTTTTTATCATCCCCCCTTAAGTCGTAATCCTCATTCTGAGAGTAGTTGTATTTTAATGATAAGACCCTAAAGATTTTATTTTGCTTTTAAGATATGGAATATAAAATCGCTTCCTAAGGTGAGTGAGACATATGAAACACAGCAAATTAATTAGCATTTCAAAATGTAATTAACACGAAATTAAGCTAATTTGTGTGGATAAAATCGTGAAAATCCATGTTCGTAGCAAGATCCGTTTTCATAACAAGTGGAAGTAAATTGGCTGAGATCGAGTGACTTCGAATACTAGGCACGTTAGCATAGCTTTTGGTGATTCACTGGTTGATTTAAGCAAAATTTACACGATGTACTTATGCGAAACCAAACCGAATTGACACTGACATTATGAATTTACTTTATATAATGGAGAAATTACTTATCGTACTCTTTTAAAAAGACGAAGTTATCGTTTTGTGGTTTGTGATTTTATGATTCAGACTGTTAGACTAATATACCTATAACTTGTAAATACGAGTCTGTTTTTTGACAAACGTATGTCCACATGATCGTTATTTTTTTATTATTGTGCTTAGAGTAAAATAGTAAGGAGAAAGTTTAGTATGATATAATATTGCATCTCTTTATTAATCTTAATTTACTCGCACAATATTAATTAAAGAAAAACAATAAAAAAAATAGGTGCTATCTAATTTTAAATCTTGACCTGATTCACAGTGACCGTACTAAGATCTCAGATCGCGTGACTCGTATTCAGATTCCTTCTCGCGTATTTTAATTCGCCGAGACAACAGCACTCGACGCCTATATTGAGTTTTGCACCTGATCTGGCCTGTTTTCCTTTAATTAAACGCAAGAGAAATGCTTTTATTTTCACTCTAAATAAGTTTACTTGACGACGACGGCCAAGTTTATTATTTCTTAATTCTTGCTATTTCGGTACAATTGTTACTTAAATTTGCTATTAACAGATGCTATGTAACAAAGACAATTTATCATTTAGAATCATTTATGCTATTTTAAACTTACATTTTGTTATAAACTAAATACTAACAATAGAATAAAAAACTTAAACTACTTCTAAAACTAAAATACTTAATCTTAAATGCCTGTAGTAGAAAGAAAGGTCCCCAAAACGGTGGCGGCATTATAATTTGTCATTTTGTATTTGTTTTAATTTATTTTTTATTAAGTAACTAAACTCTTAGTGATAAGGCCGCCAAAGAAGACGCTAATTTTGATATCTATTGCTTTTTGTATTGTTTTAAGTTTGGTGTTTAATAAAGTATTTATCTATCTATCTATCTAAACTTAAAATGCAAAAGTAATGTAGTTAAGGTAAAGACAGCAAAACTTTGAAACTGTTTACTGGGTAGGTTTCTGAGAGTTTAAATCCAGATGTTTTAAAATTTAGAGTAAATAGATTTATTGTATGCGTGCTACATTTTTGCACAACATGAAGAGGTTGTAGTCAAATGTAAGCCTATCTTGTATATCAAGATATCTACATAAAAAATATGTTTCAAGTGACATAGAACTACTTCTTAGCTCAGAAAACCTAAAGACATTCTGTATCCACATCAAACTCGCAAAAACAAAGACATTCCAACAATTCCCGAGCAAAAACTCTCATTTTAGAGCATTGATTGTTTCCATAACCTTCTCAATATCAATATTCATATTGGATTGAATTCGGCGGTCGGAGCTATCGCCGCGCGCCGTGTCGACACAGGCCGTTTGTTCCAAAAACGTGTTATTTGAACGATTTACGTAAAAATAATTCCGGGATTTAAATTGGTTTTTCGCTTTTATGCGGAGTGAATAAATTTTTGCAGGCAACGTGCTTCGTAGGCTTGGTCAGGCGAGATTGGAGCTTTCCTGTCCACGTTTTGTGGTTGTTTTACCGGATTTTGTGTGCGAAGTAGTTAGGCCAAAATGGTGGAAATGGTTTCGTGTTGTGCCTTATATTTTGATAGTTTCAGTAGGCAATAAAATAATCTGTTAATGGATACCATTAACAGATTATTTCAGACAGATTGTAACAGTATTTTAGTTTCACACTTACCTACTTATGTAAAAATGAAGTCGCTGAACAAAAAATATAAAAATAAATCAAAATTATGTCTTAATTTTTTTATGCGGTTAAAGAAAATAGAAAGTCTCCAATCCTCTCTTATGTAGATAGCACCACCTTACATTTTAAAGATTTTATAAAATGTCTTTCCATTTTCTACATCAGTAGCCAAGTCCCCCAAAAATACTATTCCCAAGAGCGGGCCAATATTTACCGCCCATATTTTTTACGACCGCAATAATTTCGTCTTCTATAAGTCTATAAGGAAGCGATATAATAGGTCCTTCTTTATTATATTGACTAGTGGAAGCCAGCGGTTTTGTCCACGATGTGTTGGGATAAAAAGTAGCCTGTGTTACTCTGTACCATATACTACCATAATGAGAAACACTATAATCCGTTATACCGGCATAAAAGGAAATAATCAACATAGGTACGTGGTTTCACTCTTTTTAACCGACTTCTGAAAAAAGACGTTATCTTTTCAGTCTATATGTAGATATTGTCAGTATTGGATTGAAATTAAGTATGATGATCCAACTACTTAACACGTTTTTAAAATTACGTTAGTATGTGTTTGTTTGTTTTCCCAGTAATTTCTCGCAAACTACTATACCTAAGTGATTAAATATATGAAAAAAATTGTGGCCAACTTAGGAAACAAAACAAGTTTTATCAAAATTGACTAAGTAATTTTTGAGATAATGGGAATCCACGGATTTCCATAAGGGCATGATGCGTAGCTCTAAGAGAAGTCGGATATTTTTTTCCTATAGCTAATGAATCGTACTACTTGTATGTATAGTCATAGTATGATATTAGTACCTATTATATCTAAAATCAAAAGGATATTAATTTATACCACGTGTCACATGTCATGCTCTCAAGGGTGATACTCGCTTCTTAACCAAACAAGCCCATCCATCACGGCACCAATCACATTCCGTCAAACGAGCTGAAAAAATCACTCAATATTTCTGTATGAGAAACAATTCATTAGTAAGCTAAATATTAATGACTGAGAAAACACAAATTATTTATGGTCAGCAGATTTTTTATTTAACAAAAAAAAATTACTTAAAATATTAAAAAATTACTTCGGAATTAGTCTATTTTTTATAAATTACCGTGTTATTCGAATAAAAAGTAAACAGTTTTGTTCCATGCTATCCTTCAAGCATGTGATAACACATCTCTAAATCACTTGTCAAGGATTAATTTGTTGCTACATTAGGTCAATATTATGTTGCTGCTAAGTCAGTCAAAATGCTGGCCCAATAATCATCTATTTCTGAATGAAGGCCTCTGTATTAATCCCCGTTTAAATCAGTCTGAAGCGTAGGTAAATATTGAAGGGATGTTGCCAATTCGATGAACAAATTGTATTTTTGGTCGCATTTACTTCTGCCATTTCCGGGGGATTTCCTTTTGATGTGCTCTCAACTGGTAAAATAACTTACCTATGTTTCGAAATAGGTTGCACTTCGGAACAAAATCTTAGAATACCGACATTTGGATTTTAGCTATGGATCATATCTTCAGATAGGTATATCTTAGGAAAAAAATAATTTAGTGTTACGGTTCGCTCATAAAAAATTATATTAAGTACAAAAACTTTTATATGGTTTTTAACAGATGAAATCGGTCTAGTTATTATGACACTTCAGCCATCTATATGATGTAAGTATTATAGCGGCCGATAAAAAGTATAAAAGCACATTTAGCACACATCAACCATACTACTTACTCCAGCATTTTTCCTCAGAAATCTCATCCTTGCCAATTTATCAAGCACACACAGAGCTCGGAGAAGTCAACACAAGACACCATTACCAGTAAGTAATGTCAGTCCAAACATCATTAAAAACCTCATAAAGACATCGTATTAATATCTCCGCCGTTCCGTTGCTCAATAAATCATAATGAGTGCTTCTCTTATATATTTGTCAACGTTTATCCTGAGTTGCTCTGAGAGATGGGGAGCTATTAAAGGGACTCCATCTTGGGCCATTCAGGACAGCGTTCTTGGGCCTATTTGTCGTCGAAGTCGTTGATAAATGGAAGTGTCTCGGCCACTAGTATTAACCAGCATCGGCGCCTTCCGAGGTACACAAGCGGTGGAATATTGTGGAATATACGGGAACGCGTTTTGACGTACAAAGCTACGATGAACAAGCGATTCCAACCTCAAGAATGTGTCCGTTGCTCGGCGATGTGCTTTTTTGTTCGTGATTACCAAACAGGTATGTCACAATTAAAGATATACTAATCATAATGCATTATACAAGTAAAAAAGCAAGATTCAGTTGAATAAAACAGTACTCAAAATAATAGCTTGACTCCTTATCACTCAAAAACCTATTTAACGCTGCCAAAATATATATTTTAAAAACTAACGATTCTTAAATTAAACATAAAACACTAGGTAAGTTTCGTGTCCAAAATACCTGCCCGTATACTCACTGACAAGCGAAATAATATTCACCATCACGACATCATAACGCTTGCGATTTTGCGCCTTACTGCTTGCATTTACCACATATTTTGGCATAAAATATCCGAAACCAACGTACCCATTATGAATGGTTATTGATGCGTTTTTTTATCGATGTTATGTAGTACTTTATCTATTAGAGTACGTATGTGGGGGCTTTTAACGTTGATTTGTTGTAATACATGGGTATTTACAGAGGAAGGGAGCGGAAAATGGTGTATTGTCGCGGTGCTTTATTGCCTGTGACGTGGACCTAGTGTCAACAACATACAATGGATGTCTCCGTTGCTTAGAGCCTATATAATATAATAATAATAATAATAATAAAATAATAAAGCCTTTTATTCAGAACTTACAGTGTTTGAAGTGTTATTTTATAATTCTAGTATTTCATGTTTATGCACTTTTTGTAGATCTGTTTGCCAGTCGGCAAAGGCCTCTTCCAACCTTTTCCATTCTTTCCTTTCTTGGGCCACTCTGTTCCACATGACTCCTGCCACCCTTCTGATGTCATCCTCCCACCTTTTTAATGGTCTACCTCTTTTCCTTTTCCCTTCTCTGGGGTACCATTTTGTAATAGTTTTGCTCCATTTGTCAGGGCCTCTTATCATATGGCCTGACCATCTCCACTTTAGCCTTTTGACTTTTGTTGTTATATCTGTAGTTTTTGTTTTATTCCTGATCAAGGTGTTTTTGATTTTGTCTGACTTTTTGATATTCAACATACTTCTTTCCATTGCATATTGGCATGTTGCGAGTTTGTCTGTCAGTTCTTGAGTTAGGCTCCATGTTTGGCAGCCATATGTTAAGACGGGTAGTATGCAGGAGTTGAAAACTTTGGTTTTTAGTTTTATATGAAGTTGTTTGTCTTTCATAACCTCTTTCATGCTCCAATATCTTTTCCAGCCGTTTGTGATTCTTCTTTGTACTTCCTTATGCATGTGATCTTTTTGAGATATTGTTTGCCCAAGGTAAATATATTCATCAGTATAGTTTATTTCAGTTTGTCCTAACATTATAGTTTCTTCTTTTCCATTTGTCATCGCTCTTGTTTTCTCCGGATTCAGTTTTAAACCTGCTTTCTCACTTTCAGTGGCCAAATCATTTATCATAATGCTTAACTCTTCTGAAGTTTTGGCGAAGAGCACTACATCGTCAGCGAACCTCAAATGTGTCAGTGGTACTCCATCAATGTTGATTCCAGCTTGTTTCCAGTCTAGTCTTCTAAAAATTGATTCTAGCACTGCTGAGAATAGCTTCGGAGATAAGGGGTCTCCCTGTCTAACACCGTTATTCACACGAAATGGAGCACCTTTTCTTTCTAGTTGTATCCTTGCTGTACTATTACTGTAGACGTTTCTTATTATTCGAATATATTTGTGCTCAATTCCTTGTTCCTTCAGTGCTTCCCATATTTTATCATGAAGCAAACAATCAAACGCTTTACTGTAATCGATGAAGGCAATGTTGTAAGTTAGCTGGTATTCATTGTACTTCTCTAGAACTTGCCTAACCACATGGATGTGGTCTAATACAGAATAGCCTTTACGAAATCCAGCTTGCTCTATAGGTTGCTGTTCATCTAAGGTTCGTTCTATTCGGTTTAAGATTACTTTAGCAAAGATCTTATAAACATTTGACATGAGACTAATGGGACGGTAGTTGCTAATGTCATACTTGTCACCTTTCTTGTATAAAAGGATGATATTAGATTCTGTCCATTGATAAGGAATAATTTCTGTGTTTATGATCACATTAAACATATCTGTAAGGACAGGTATCAAAACTTCTTGGCAATTTATTAATATTTCATTATTGATTTTGTCCGGGCCTGGAGTTTTTTCTTCTTTTTGGGTATTTATAGCTCGTTCAATTTCATTATAAAGAATAGATGGAACGTTTGATTTTTCATTTAGCTGGTTTTCTGTTCGGCCAGTATGTACTTGATAGAGTTTCTTATAATAGGATGTAGCTGTTCCTAATATGTCTGTTCTGCAATGATTCCATTCTCCTTTATCATTTTTTATTTTTACTATCCAGTCCTTCGAATTAACTAGTTCCTTATAAGCCTTTTTAACTCCACCAGTATTGACTATATACTTTTCAATAGTTTCCATTCTTTTTTGTTTATTATCTTTCCTTATGCTGTCTTTAATCTCTTTACTAATTTCTGCCAGTTGTTTTCTTCGGTTCGGTGTATTTCTCAAACTGATAATTTTACTTCTTTGCTTTAGTAGTTTTAAGGTGTTTGGTGATAGGGATTTCTCTGAGGTCTGCATGGTATTCAGCATTTGTTCTATCTGGTTTTTGATGGTGTTTTCTAGCCAGTTATATTTTTCTTGTGTTCCTAGCTCTGCTGTGATAGCTTTAAAGTCTGTCAACTCATTTTGCAGGGAGATTGTCAATTGTTCAAGTTGATGTATGCCAAGCTTTGAGTTCCCTACATTTTTTCTTGGTCTTGGTTGTTTTGGTTGTTTTGTCATAAGTTCTGCTCTGATCAATCTATGGTTGGTGTTGAAATTCAGCTTATTAACTATCGAGAAATTGCTGAAAAATCTGTTCCTGTTAGTCAGTATAAAATCAATTTCGTTTTTTGTTTTCCCATCAGGTGAACACCAGGTCCACATATTTTTCTGTTTTCTCTTGTACATGGTATTGAGTATGGTCAGGTTGTTTTCCATTGCAAAATTGATGATTTTTACACCATTTCTTGATCGAATTTTGTTTCTAAGTGTAGATAGGCCTACAATTTTATTTTCTCCGGATTGCATTCCACCAATTTGACCATTGTAGTCTCCAATAACTATTAAATTCTTGTGGGCATAATCTTGGATAGCTTTATTCAAATCCAGGTAAAATGAATTTATTGTTTCTAGGTTTGATTGCTCTGTAGGTGAATATACCTGTACAATGGTCCAGGCCTCCTCGTATCCAGGTAACTTGAAATTTATTATGGCTATGCGCTCAGAGATTCCGATGAATTTTTCTATGTATTTTGTGAGATGATTTTTCACCATAAAACCAACTCCATATAGGCCTTGGGTCTCCCCTATATGGTATAGAAGATATTCTGGATAAGAAGATATTGTTTCTCCCATTCTTCTTACCTCACTGAGGCCAAGAATGTCCCACTTGACATTTTTAAGAGCTGTTGTTAATTCTATAAGATTTTCTTCATTTTTCAAGGTAAGTACATTTAGGGCTGCTATATAGATGGTTGGTTTTCGTTCCTTTTTGCATTTTGATGTTGGAAGGTTGTGGTCTTCTTCCCCCACGAGGACCAGTCGGCTTGGGGGAGAATGTTGTTGTGTTTGGTTAGTTTTCTGGGTTGGTTTTGAGTTCCGTTTGCCGTTTTTTAGTTGCTATTGGGTTTTAGTGGTAGAAATAATGGAAAGAGAGCTAGACCTCATTCTGTCGAAAGCATTGGTTCTATTCGGTTTAGTTGACGAGGAGGTTAGTTGTTTCTTTTTAGCCTGTATGTTAGTTGCTGAAGGTGATGTAGAGGTTTCTCGTTTTCTTTTTTCTAGGTTATTGACATTGCCTTTAACAATTAGTTTGTCGTATTTCAGATAGGCTATATTACCTTTGTTTCTCTCTTCCACTAACCTACTTTGTAAAGCTTTCCTCTTTTCCAAAACTTCTTTTGGATAGTCTTCGGTTATATAAATTTTCTTGAATTTCTTTTTGTTCTTAATGATCTCATTTTTCCTCCAGTTGGATACAAAAGTACATAAAATTGGTCTGTGTTTGTTACTTTCAGTGTTTTTATTGCCAATTCGGTGTATTTTGTTCACTTCATGGTCTAGTATGCTTATGTCTAAATCTGACTTTAAGATGCTTTTAACTATTTGTAACAGTTCGTGTGTGGTTTTTTCGGTTTCTTCTAAGCCAAATAAAATAATGTTATTGTTTCTCTTTCCTATTTTCATGTATTCTATCTCATTTTCCAGGTTTTTTACTTGAATTTTCAGTGCTTTGTTTTCTTCGACGATAGGTATTAATTTTTCTTCCATTTTTTCCATAATACACTTTGTGATGGAGTCCTTCAACTCCGCCGTTTGGTTATGCATCTCAATTTTCATTTTGTCAAACAGAAGCTGGAATTGGTCTTCCATTATATAGTAAATTTGTTGTTTTTAACGCAATTTTCTCCAAATAACAAAATGTAAACAACAAAATGTAAACAATCGCCAGTAATGTTTCAATTGACAGTCAGATGTCAAACTCAATTGTCTTGTGATCGGATGACAATGACATTTACGAAGTAGGATGACGATGATGATGATTCTTGCTGTCGCAATCTCAATCGCTATTCGATACTTTTCGGTGCTGTTGAGTGTTTATTTCTCTTTGATTATTTTCTAACCTCAATTTCTGGTCAATTTTTGCTTTGCATTTTTTCATTCAAATCCAATTGTCGCACAACACTGATCCTTTGGAAACACTTCTTATTGTTTGTACTTTCCTTTTAAGAGGCAGGTAATGTGCACAGTTCATTTAAACTATTTTATTTTCCACTTTTTCCACTGGAGATATTCACTATGATGTTGACAGTTGTAACGCCGGAAACGGAATCCAATATCCAAAGAAAATATAATATATAAGGTGTTAAAAGAAAACACAATGCTTATTCTATACTTGTCTATTACGACGTCTTCTGCCGACTTTTTCTTGAACCAAAAGAAATTGTAGTTAATGAAGGTCAAGAATATCTTGATTAAATAATGATAACTATATATAACGTACCTATATATCACCTACCTATACTTTTTATGTTTGACTTGTAATGTGTATGTTTTATTTAGTTTAGTTCAAAATTGAAATAGAAAAATATTTATTTACCAGGACAACATTAGAAACAAAAATGCACTTATAAATAATCTGGGAGACTTATTAAGGTTACTAATTGTTTTAGTTAGCTAGGCTTCAAGACTACTGAGTTACCACCTACTGTTTGTGTACCAAACCAAAATATACATAAAAAAATTCAGTATTACACGCATAAATATTTCAAACAGTTTATTTTTTTGGTCCAATAAAAAACTAATTATTTACAAAATACTGCTATTCACATTAGCTAAGAGTACATATATTATATGGTAGTGATAAGTGTTTAGGATTTTTTTCAAACCCTTAATTAAATTAAAATTATCCCATTACAAATAACTAGGAAGCAAAATGAAATAAATTAAAGAATAAACACACACCAATCTGCATAGGTAGAATTAAATTTACAATAAAAATATATGCAATAAAGTTATGTTTTTTTCACCAGCTAGTAAGCGGCAACAAAATGAAAATTTTGCAAAATTAATATACAGATAAATGAACTAAATAAATTTCAATAAAATTAATAACTCTATAAAATTTAGTAGGATCTGTTACTTTGCCATTTTATACAATTCTGTGCGTTCACATGTTAAAATGTATCATTAATTATTTATTAAAATTACACGAAATATACATTCATATCTGCATAAAATAATATAACACAAAACACCCGTTTTAATCCAAAACTCGGTTTTATATATTAGTCCAGGACTTTGAAAACAAAAAGTCGGTTCTTGTTGTTCAAACATCACATACAAACAATCAAATGTCAACTTCAAATTGGGACGTTGATTTATCATTGGTTACATTTTGAAAGTTTATTTATTATGTCAGTAGACAGACAAACTTCTAACAGCAAAAACGGACTGCATATTTTCAAAGTTCTGGACTAATAGTTAAACTACGTTTTGTAATAAGGCCCATTGGATTTGAAGACAGCATTTTCAATATGGCATAAATTGTGTAACTACATACGTACATATATTATAACTACTTCAAATATATATATTGTACTTTTATTTGGTAACTGATTATATTACAATGATTCTTCAAATCCTAGCCATATCAGTTTCAGGGGCTAATCATCACATTTTTTTTAAAGTACCAAATATATGTTGCAAAAATTCAAATTGTTATCTTTGGAACATAAATTATAATATTGGTAAAAAATTTAATACCTATTCAACTCAATTATAAGATAAATAAATAACTCACACCTTCTGTTCAGTACATTTACCAGCTTTTAAATAAATAAATAAATAAATATTCCGGGACATTGCACACAGCGCCATCTAGCCCCACACTAAGCAAACGCTTGTGTCGTGGGTACTAGATAACGGATATAATACTTATATACTTTTCTTTTGTAAATACATACTTATTATACATACAAACGACCAGACTCAACACAAGTAATTATATTTTTTTTAAAGTACATAAATACTTGTGTCATGCGGGAATCGAACCCGCGACCTCTAGATTAGAAGGCAGAGCCACTACCAACTAAGCTAACAGGCCAGTCAAACTACTTTACTGTGATCTACTCCTAATATACAAAAGCTATCAGCACTATTAACCAAACTTAGTAAGATCACATAAAAATACATTATTTAATTCCACCATTTGAACCAATTCTGCCTTTTTTCTAACTAAAACGGGTTTGCACTTGACCATAGTTTGCCTGATGGTAAGCAAAGGCTGTGGCTTAAAATGGAGCGTGCTTACCCGATAAGAACCGGTTCATTTTCACTCATTTTCTAATAAAAGTTCAAGTTAAAACAACCATAGTACGTGTTTCGCACTTGACAAAAATAACTCATATTAAACCGGTTCACTCTCGCTTTGAAGATAGCTGGAAAATTGATACAAAAATATGCTGAGTCGAATAGGTGATTTATTACCAAGTTGATATGATGTAAGACGACCTCTATGCTTTATATTCTACAGTAGTTGGCATAGCAAGAGTCTTCGTTCCTTTGAGTGTTGTCACCATGTCCAATACGGATGTTTGAAGATGGTGTGTCGGACTCCCAGAGACCTGGAGTCTCAATTATCTAAGGGAAGAAATACCCATTTTAGCTTTTGGTAAAGTAATTCATTCGTTAAAGAGTGTTAGAGTCCCCTAAGGCGATTTGAAAACAAATAATGTACCTACCACCAAAGAATTATGTACACTCTTTGATAATTATTACATAAAAGGTCTCAAGTTTATTTAATCATGATTTAGTGCAACTCTAATCTCTCAGGATGAACACATTTAAAACACCTTCAAAATCAATTTCGGCTATATAGGGAACTACAATGTCCATCCTACGGTTGCCTGGAAGAAATAGCTATTTGCGATAAGGCCACCAGATGTGTCACTATTTTTTAAGTCTTTTGTGTTTCTGTTTGTCTTTTTTCAATGTGTGTTACAATAAAGAGTTTAATCTATCTATCTACAATGTGAACAACCAGACATATCCAACTTATAGTATAAGTACCGTTTTATCTGAAGGATATTATTAAAAACTTACCTTTTGTGTAAGTTCTTCAAATGCCAAGTTGATACCCTCCTGAGTCTTGGCACTACTCTCTATGAACAACATTCTGTGTTTCTGAGCAAACGCCTGCCCTCTTTCTCTGGGTACTGCTCTAACCTACAACAATATAAGTACATTTTTAATAGGTTACATAAAACTTCTAACTATTACTATATAGATAAAACTAACTAGATGGTAGTGGATAGAAATCTAGATGAAACTGTTGGTTACTCTAATAATAAGGTAAGAAAGAGCAAGGTTAACGCTATCTTAGACAGATATATGTAAGTTTCTAATTAATTATTTATTTCGGCTGCTTGTCTAGTATGGCAGTCATCAAGCCATGTCAGAGGCCCTTAGGGCGGCTTGATAAACTCATGACAGCAGAATTGGCCACTCTCATTCAATAAGAAGAGTGATTGCAACCAACAAGAAGAAATTAAAAGGCAACTAACTCCTACTATATGTATGATGTGTTTTTATTGCAAAAATGTTTAGATATTTTGAAACAATTATAAAAATTGAGGTGAATTATGTATGTATTATAAATTTTTTTTTGAACCAACAAAAAGGAAAAACTAACAGGATATTTATTTAATCCTGTTAGTTTTTCCACTTATATTCTACTTTTCATGTTTGCTTATAAAAAAAGTTTTTTATTGCCATTCTGCAATACCAGTGCAAAATTTCACAAGTTCAAGTTACATACCTGGTCTATTTTGTTTCCAACAACTAAACATACAATATTTTTCTTGGTGGTGTAAACTTGCAGCTCCTCCACCCATTCCTTTAACTTGTCCAATGTTTTTGGGTCTGACACATCATACACTAATATGGCACCGTGGGCTTCTCTGAAACAAACACCAGTGTGTTAATTTCTTGTCATAAGACAAGAACTGGTGGTTTTGAAGCAGCTATAAAGCTGCTTCAAAATTTCAAATTTCGGTTGAACAGACAAACACATAATATAGAAATTATGGTGTTGGTAGAAACATCGGGTGGAGGGTTTGGGCCAGCCCCTCCTCACTGGTTCTCTAAGTAGACACGGACCAAAGCTTCATTTAAAAGTAGTCATGTACTTAAAACACATTTCATGAGTTGGAGATTAGTAGCTTAGAGACATTATGACAATACATGATATGGAAATGAGCATAAATAATCATGACTGGCAGGATTCAAACCTGTATTACACAAAACATAGCAAATAACTCATAAACAATACCTGTAAAAGCTAGAAGTCAGTGTCCTGTACCGCTCCTGCCCAGCTGTGTCCCAGATGCCGAGTTTCACCTTCATACCATTCACCTCCACTTCCTTGTTATTGTAGTCTACTCCAATGGTAGCGGGGTACTGGGGCTTATAGTCACCTTTTGTAAATGCTAGGATTATGCTGAAAATGGTTTGGGAGTGAGTTAAATTGCCTAACTACCTGGTGTCTACAGTTTTCAAACTAACTTAGGGGCCTCGGATAAAACCTATTGATTGTTATGCTGTTACAAATAGCCTTTTTTATAAATGTATGTGTCATCTGCCCAATAGTTATAGCAATAGTTAGTTGGCTAATAAATATGACAAACTTCACCTTCATTGTCAATTTACTCATTAATATCTAAGTAAGCAGCCACTGTATAAACCTTTCTAATTTGTTGAGAGCTAATTTTAAGTAATTTTTTCTTTAACAACATATTTGTATTTTGAGTTGAGTTTCTCACTCAGGGTTGTAATTCCTCCACATAATCAGTTTATTATTGCTGTTTTCTTAGGTAAATAATATGTTAAAAGCTTCCAGATCCTTCCGTTACCTCAAGTTAGTCACAGCAATAGTAATTCTAAGTTTATCAGGCAAGTAGGTAAACATGAAAATTTGAATACCTACTATAAATTCAAATACTAAGTCACATGCTAATTGAATAATTTGGATTTTGATGTCAAGGTACGAAATAAGTATTGTTTCACAGTATGAGTCTTTGTTTAGAAATTTGATGTTTATTCACATGTTATAGCATTTAAATTATATTTGGCGTGTATTTCGCAACTGGGTAACCAAATTACAATGCTCATGACTCAATGATAACGCATGTATGTAGAGTTATTTACGCAGATACCAGTACAAAGTTTTGGTCAGTAAAATAAACTGAAATTTAAAGAATATCTTACCTAGACTTTCCAACGCCACTTTCTCCTATTACAAGGATCTTCAATTTAGCAACGTAATCCATCTTTAGACACGAATTTGCTAAAAATAAGGTGAATTCAATACAAAAAGACGACGGTGATTTACCTACGTGACGCAAACACGGAAATACTTTGATTGTGTCCAATTAAACAAATACCACTTTAGAAAAACGTTTAAATAAACTGTATAAAATACTTTCGATAGCAGAATTAGCAGAAATTGCACAAGAAATCGGAGTTTTATAAATTTATTAACACTAAAACAATGTTTTCATGAAATCACTCGCTGACGTTATCTTATCGTTGACTTGACGTTTATGACATAAGGTTTATTTTACATTGACAGTAGCTTCAAGCTGCTGCTGTTAATGCCATGAAAATGAATAAGCATTAGTTTTTTGCGTTTTCCTATCGACCAATTTTCCAAATTAAAACTGATTTTTCGTTTATTTACTATCTTGTAATTATTTTCACAAGATTTGAAAATTAAAGTGATCGAAGGAAAGTTACAAAATAAGTGGATAAGTACTCTTCTAAATGCCTTGACCTATAACGATTCTCTCTCTCTCTCAATAGAAAGTATCTTTCAATGAAATAGACTGATCTAGAATCTAGAGACATGTCGCGGCGTCAATAGGGTTGAGTCTATTCAGCGTGGGTATTTAGGTCTCGAGTCAATGCAGCGAGGGGGACAAAACGTTTCTTTATTTCATTAGAATGCATTCACTGAGCGCGCCATTGTGTCTGCTACAGAGGCAAGTGCACCGTGCAACCTCTTTTCTAAACATTTTCACCGGAAAGAAAAGTGAGCTGCTTTTAGAAATTAATGGCACTTTATAATTTTTGCCCACACTTTGTACCTACGTTATGCTTACAAAGATTATTGTGAGTAGGTAGTTATTTTCCAAAGTAAGTTTATAAAGCTTGCCCTTGCTTAGGTAGGTACTTTATGTACGTCTACGAGAAAATGTGGATTGTGGAATTTTACTTCAGTTTTGGAAGCGTCAAAGCTATAAAATGTTTGAATATATTGCGTTATTTAAGCCCCAGGTATTTAGCATATTTTTTCTTAAGTACAACTGTATTTAATATTTAACTCTGTCGTTCCTTGTATACACAGGAAAAAAAATCTCGACTCTTGTCCATACGTGTCGTAACGAGTAACATTCAATCAATCGGCTATCCCATCATCCCATAAGCAGGCTGAATGGAAGACAAACAGGATGCCAGCACAGCGATTCCCCAAACGGCAGCAATTGAATGAATGACCGACTGAACGAATGAACCGAACAGAACGGCTGGCGCGGCGGTGCCAGGTAGGGTTCAGCTATTATTTTGATTGGTTAGGGTTTAGGGGAGATACATACGGATTTAACTGTAGTTTTTTTGGTGTGTCTGGTCATCTGGATTGTAAATTAATCTGTGAACATCTTATTCGTCAGTCACTTAAGCACATAGTATACTTTACACTCGTCTTACTAAGGCGAAACTTTGTGCATTTATGTGTTTGTTATATGTTTGTTACTCCGATAAACGGGCGAGACCAATTTGGATGGAATTAGTCACGAAAAAAAAACTAAACTCTCGATTAACACATATACGTAGATTACTTTTTTATCCTAGATTAATGCGGCTGAAATGCGGGGCGCCACGACTTAGTTCATACCTATAACTAAAGCCAGACTTATGTCTGTCTTTAGTTTTGTTTTTGCGAGACTGGATGATTCTGTGGGTCTTATGTCATAGATAGGTGAATTTACTTAATTGTTGATACCAACTATTTTTAACCGACTTCAAAAAAGGAGGTTTTAAGACTTCTGAAAGTTTTTTTTCGTAATGCAGTAATCCTTACAGATTTGTAGAGAAGGCCTTTTGGATGGTCTAACAACCCTCGAAATCAGTTGGCACTATTTAATAATATTTCTGCCAGGGACTTAGAACTAGATAAGCCTAAACAAAAAAAATACAGGTTGAAGATTATAATAATACCTACTCCCATTCTCATCTCATTCTCAATAATAAGTTGGATAAGGCCGTGTGTATCAGAACAGTAACTCTGCAAGTACTTAGTTGGAAGGTACCGAGCAATATGGGAGTTGTAAACTTCCAACTCGGGTTCAACTTGGAATGCATGGGTTTCAAATGATGGATATAATTTACATGATGGTTTATACGTGAAAGTTTGAGGGGTGATTGAGAGTTACTGAAATTATTATAGTACTTTTCAAAGTGTAGGGAAGCACGTTGTTATATAAATATTATTCAATTCAATTTTTCCGACAAAATTTGGCTTTTATTTGAAAAAAAACTTACAAAACACAGTGATTACTAATTAAAAATATAAACTTAACTGATGAAAAACTAACTTATAAACTAAAACTCATCATAAACCTACAGATAAAAAAAATATAAGATTTTTAAGTAACCCTTTTTTTTTATCTGTGGGCAATATTTTCAGCATGCTGGCGGCATTGCCACGTTGGATGGCAATGGTTATTCTTTGCGCCAAGAATGCGCCAGCATGCTGGTCACGCTGCCTGAACTATCTGTAAACAAACAAAATAAGTATTAGTGTTAATAGTTAATATTGTATTGGTGAAAAAAATCATAGTTTCCAATTTCCTATAAGCTTAGTGTGCTCGCGGCTTCGCTCGCATTAGGAAGTAAAACTTGCATCCCCTATTTCACCCCTTTAAAAGTGGCATTTCCAAAAATCCTTTCTTAGCGTCATAACATCTACCTTCATTTTAAATTTCAGCCCAATCCGTCCAGTGATTTTGGCTGTGCGTTGATAGATCACTATATCAGTCAGTCGGTCAGTCACCTTTGAGTTTTATATATTTAGATTTGTGGTAATTAGTGGTAATAAAAATGGAATATTACACACTTGTATTGAAATGGATCTGGCCCGCAAACACCTTGAGGATTTTGGCGACATATTTTACGTTCGAAGATGGATAGTCAGCCAGGCGGATACCAGAGTGATATAAGATAAGATATGTATTTAATGCACACCAAAGAAATTACATAATGAAAGTTATAGGTGATATCATATTACCCACCATGCAAAAATGTATGTACCTAAAGATAAAACTGTAGCTATTATACCTATAGTAGGTATGCAAAAATTACAATGTAGCAATGCTCAAACGAGACCGCAACAAAACCGCGGCTACAAACTAAATGAAATCCAAACTAATGTGTAGTTTGTTGGATGGTCATTAAAACACCTGGTCACTGGTTTCAGCGGTCTGTGGCTCGCTTATTGGTTAGTTTAAACTATTTGCTCCACCAATCAACGGGCTAAATAGTTAATGGTCACTAGTTTTAACTATTTGTTGTACCAATCAACTGGCTGAATGTTTGATTGTTATGTTAAATGGTTTAATGTTCAATGCATGCAGATTTTTTTTACAATTTTGGGCCTCTTGTGATAGTTAAGTACTTTCAGTTATTTATATGGAACTTTTCCTTAGAAGTATACATAGTTTTACCAAAAACTTGTGGCAACATACTAGATAGTAGTGAGTGTTTAACAAAATTAAGAAATGTGTTCTTTTCCTTGACATTTTGGCAAACTGTTAAGCAACAAAGATGTTAGTAGGCGGTTCTAATTAACTTAAGAGTAATACTGGAAAGGTTGTTCTTTGACCAAATTTACTGACCACCAAATAACAGTGTGAAACTAATAATAATACAGCATAAAACTTTAACACCTCTTACACACCTACCTATATAAGTCTCTTAATATCCCTTTGAAACTGCCCCTTAATAAGCCATACCTGGTCGTGGGGCGTAAAGCGTTAGCTCTAAGCAAGTGCACTTTGTACATAATGTAACTTAATTGCACTATCGTCTAGCACAGAGGTTGTGCAACTGTTTTGGAGACAGAGCTTAACATAAAAAAAACAAGGATTTTAAAGGTATTTAAATGCAAGTTGTGTAATTAATCTGTGTTTTTTTTTATTTAGCTACTTATAGGATAGTCTACGAATTTATGCACTATATCATCTGATTTGATACATGCACCCACAACGCTGTGGCAAGGATTAAGTACATATACTTGGAATGGAATTTGCTCTCAATTGAGGCAGTCGGAATACACTGTTTAAAGATTTTTTTTTATAGAACGGGTTTGCACTTGACTTCAATTTGCTTGACCTTACGTTATTTTGTTGAAAACTAGTAGAATCTGATTGATCTTACCCAGAATGGGTATATGTTCTCAAACGTATAAATGACTATAAAACTGCATAATAAAACAAATCAATTGACCTGGTTTCAATTTGCACAGGACCGGGATGAGTGGCGTACTAGAGAGGCCTATGCTCAGCAGTGTGCGATAACAGGCTGATGATGATAATGATAAAAAACTATTTATACAAAGCCCTCTTATTACGAAAACCATTGCAGCCTTTATAATGCATTAGAAATAATAACAAAACTACATTATTGTGTACTAGGCTTCAACTTTGAGAACGCCTGACCTAGGCATTCTAGGTTGTGCTGGGCTAATGTGTTTACCGTTCGGTGCTGAGAATTGCAAAACAGGATTACATAGTGCTTGTGTGGAACTTGGACCTAATTTATTACCTCAATAATTTTGTTATTTGCTTTATACCTGGGAATATGTCTTTTAATTTGTTAAAGTAATCATTGAAAAAAGTATGCCTTTGTAATCAATGAGGATTCATTGAAATGGAAGGTTGAATAATATTACTCCATTCTTTCTTTTTATAGTGCTAGATACGAAGAAGGATAGTGAAAAAAATACTTCAAATTCTATTGTCCTCTCTTTATACGACTTTAATCAAATTTTTATACAGCAAATCTCAACAATAATTTAAAAAAATATGAATCTTCTAAAGTAATTTTATAGTTGTGACATTTACAACTAATAGTTACTGTTTATTTACAAAAGTTTGTTGTAATAAACAGTCATTTTCTAATATCTATTACTAGCTGTGCCTGCGACTTCGTCCGCGTGGAATAGTTATTTTGGGCATCATATTTATTTTCGCAAACAACCTCTTCAGCTTTATAAATTATAGCTGTTACCCACGACTTGAACCGTTTTTGCAGCGCACGCAACGGAAGCCCTCAAAGATGAATAATTTTCCTCGTTTTTTCCATATTTTCCTTTGTTTCTTCATTCCTATTAGTTGCAGCTTGATGTTATATAGCCTAAAGCCTTCCTCGATAAAAGGTATATTCAACACAAAAAGAATTTTTCAATTCGCTCCAGTAGTTCCTGAGATTAGCGCGTTCAAACAAACAAACTCTTCAGCTTTATAATATTAGTATAGACTAGTGGGTGCTCGCGGCTTCGCTCGCATTAAGAAGTAAAACTTGCATCCCCTATTTCACCCCTTGAAAAGTGGCATTTCCAAAAATCCTTTCTTTAGCGGATGCCTACATCTTAAAATCTACCTTCATTCCAAATTTCAGCCCAATCCGTCCAGTCGTTTGGGCTGTGTGTTGATAGATCACTATATCAGTCAGTTAGTCAATCAGTCAGTCAGTCACCTTTGAGTTTTATATATATAGATTAAAAAAACGAATTACCCACGAGGATGAATTAAAACTTACATTTAACATAGCAAGTTAGTCTAAAGGTTCGAGCACATTATGCCGGGCCGCAGCGTGTCGGGGCGGAGCGCAAAAATCCGCTCAAATCGCTTTAATACAATTTGTATGAATTATCGCACACTGTGCCGGGCCGCAGCGGCTCGCATTAATGCGAGGCGGATTCTCGTCCGTGCGATGCGGCCCGCCCCGCCCCGCTAAAAAAAAAAAAAAGTTTAAGTAAAGCAGGCAAAAAAAAGAAAGTTCTTCGTCAGAGCTATCCATAACGTACAGTTGCATGCAAATTCTGGCAGTACACTGAACTCAAAATCCGTCAATGCACTGTGACCCGGCCCGTCACTAATGTGCTAGGTAAACATTTTGCGCTGCGCTGCGGCCCGCTCCGCCCCGCTGCGGCCCGGCATAATGTGCTCGAACCTTAAAGGTCAAACAAGTAAGTAAAGCACCTACAAGCATACAGAATATATGTACACACCTACACAACAAGTATCGAAGTAAACCAAGTACCTACAAGTATAAAATATACATACACCTTACTCTGATATAAATCTACTTACGAGCATTCGTCCATTTTATTTCAGTGGAAGGGCGGTCGGAGGTCCTTCTACATCGATAAAGGCTTTGATTGCGCACTTTCACTCCTCCAGTAGAGATGTAACCTGAAATCTTGAGGCTGAATTGGATATTGATTTTGGTTTTATATTTATTTTATTATATATAAGTAGTAGAATGTTATAGAAAATGTGTGTTTAATGTAGTACAATGTAAAACTATGTCAGTCGCCCTTACCTAATGTGTACATACAAAAAATCTTGATAATTACTATCAATAAATCTTCTTCTCTAATATATTAAATATACTTAATAATATAGCACAAATAGAATATTTAAAAATGTAAAGTTGATTCTACCTAGAAGTAAGATAAAGACGAGTCTGTTTTGAAATTAAGTATTACTTGGTTATGTATAACTGTGATATATTATGACATTATGGACAATAAAGGAATTCTATTCTATTCTAAAACTCTTGACACTAGGGTGAATCACTCTCATAAGAAGTAGCATTATTATGTATCTAACTATTTGAAGAATATTTTTTTAAGTACAAAAGAAACAATACAGACTATATACTTGCCAGCGGCACTCGCGGTTACCTGCGTTAATCCAGAATTAAAATTCCAACCTAAGTCCTTATCCAAATTTCATCTCAATTGGCTTAGCTGTTTGAGCTTGAAGTAGCAACAAACGTACCTACGTGGACAAACTTAACTATAAGTGGTATTAATTATCTGTGTTTTTTAAAAATAAATTACATATATTATAATGTGAGCGTCCCTGTATCAGATGACCTCATCTCTAGCCTTCAGCCGCCATAACTTGAGATGGTTAAAAATATTATCTACATAAAAATTGTTCTTTTACGAGAGAAGTGCAGCTACTAGTTTTATTGCGGTTATTCGGTGAAATGTTGCTGTAAAAGTTAAGGCTTTTGTATTTGTTGTTTGTACGAATATTTCTGTTAACGCGTTGATATTTTTGATTTTGGATTTTCCAAGGAGCTATGTCAGATCAGCATGTCGTTAGACACGTCATCCGAACAAGCGACGGTGTGGTTGATAATGTATATAAAATAATACAGTAAACATTAAATAATTAATACGTGCATACTTGGAAGTCGAAGAAAACCATTTAATGAAGGTGGAACTATTTGGATACATGGTTTGACGTGGGATTAGATATATCCTATTCTAGCTAGGAAATGCATGCATACTGAAACTGACCAAGTTTTCTCCTATGTGCTTACCTATTTTCCATACAATGACATAGCTTGCCAGAATCTAGAATACAACATTGTCATCTATTTGATAGACCATACCTCCTGCGTTTGGGTTTCAAGTTACGTCGATGCAACCACATACACAATGTTGTTTACAACCAGACGTCTTTTCCAGCGAGCTTTATCACCCTTATCTTGAAGGCTGTAAAGTTTAAATTTGCATGTTTGAATGTGTCGAGAATTATTTTCGCCAAAATGCAGCGGACACTGTGACATAGTTGTGAACGTTTGGAGATAAAACGGATTACTTTCCACAGAAACAATAGTTACAATAAGCGCGTTTTAATTTTGATTTACTTTATAACTCTTAATAACATAAGGCACAGCATTTTATTCACACACACATGTATACTTAATATATACACACATGTACACTCTCATGAGTACCTACTTAAAGTTAAAACAAACTGGAAAATTTTGCACTCATAATGGACGCAAATATAAGAAGCAAGGCGTAATTAATTTGCTAAGATCCAAAAGCTGTAGGTAACTGCGACGATCTTTTTTATAGTTAACACCTACATATGTAGGCTTTTTATACAGAACATCCCACAAAGACAAAAATAAGACAGTTATAGTGCAATACCCGACTTATTTTCACCAAAATTCAGAAGCTAAGGTAATCTGCCCAAGATACAAAGTTCCAGTTTGAAGCGCAACTCTTTGAGCGGTATTGTGTGGTATAGGGTTATGAGACGGTGGTTAGTTGCGATTTGTATGTTATTCTCTTGTGTGGTATCTATAGCAAGGCAAAAAATAAAAGGGCTGTTTTGTTCAAACATTTTTATAGATGTGAACCAAAGGAAACACATGCCAAAGATACATTTTTGATATAGACTAATTTATCAAATCTTGTTGTGTTAAGTACAAAGTGCTACAAAGTGCTTTATATAGTGCGGTCTTCACTTTTACAAATTCTTTTTGAATCCATGTCAACTTATTTCGACATTACTTCTCGGTTTATAAATGTAAACAACAGCAGTGATCAATTTCATGGATACGAATGAAGCCCTTACAATTCAAATAACTTTCCACCAGGGTAACTCACCAGCAAAAATATTAAACAAGGCAGTATAAAGAGAAAACATAATAATGGTAAATTAAATACCAATTTCCTGGCAGTAAAAGGAGAAATTTTATAACGCATAAAATACAAAAGCGAACGTAAACCGTTAGTCTCTTTAGCTAATTTAAAGACCAGGAAAATCTAGATAGGAAAATGTTTCGAAGAACATGGGAATTTAAACTTTATCGACGTGAAATAAGGTCTATAAATGATTTATGGAAATTGATGAATGTTATGAACCTGAAGTTCGGTACACATACCAGATTAGGAAAGATTGATAGGAACATACATTAATTTCAGTTGAAATAATATTTGAATTGCTTCTTTAGATAGACATGAAATGATGCCCAGCAGTGAGTGATAAGGGACTGATAGTGATGTTAGTATAGATTAGAATAGTTTTTACTTTTCCTTAGTAAGTATTATATTATTATGTTACCAAATTAGAGATGATTTTATAAGCAACATGTCATTAGAACTCTCAGAAAAATGAGTTTCTCCATACATTCGATAAACAGAAAATGATGTTTTTTTTTGTGGAACAGCTTATTTTAATTGCTGATTCCCTATATTTATATATCAATAGTTGTTATTTACCTTGTATATTATGAAATTTTGAGGATTTATGAAACTGTGAAATATATTTCAAATTATGAACAATTTGTGTTACATCAAGTTTACCGTCTGATATATTCTTCTGCTACATGTACTGGCCACCGTGGTTTCCACAAAACAGCTAGTATGCTCAATCTTATAGGTAAGCTGGGATATTTTCCAATAACGACAGTAAAGACCTATATAAAATCCCACCAAAAACATTCTGTAAAAAACTAGCCAAGTCTCGATGGAGCTGCTTGTTTATCTCTAAAAAGTAATGAAATCTAGACAAGCTCGTGCCAAGTCTAAAGTTCGTTACTGTGATTTCTTTATTATAATAGTTAATGTTATATCACTGACCTTTGAACATTATTTATACGTTAGTGGGTATATACAAGTCAATGGCCAAGTCTAGATTTCAAGTGTGTCCGTATAGCTTACCAGATGACGAACATTTTTGCGTTCTAGTCCCATCCAGAGGTTCTCAAACAGGGGCCTGAAAATGTGGCGAAATGGTTCCAGTAAAGGATGGTAAGGCAGTGTTTGCTTCGCGCTCGACTTGGCGGGGGCACTGCCCTGCCCCCAGATCAACAAAGAGTTCATAGTTCTTGTAAAACACTAATTCAAAGAGATATTTATGAGCCATTACTGGTTTCGAGATTATTTTTATTACTATTTAAACCGACTTCGAATAAGGAATTACCTATTTACCTACTATTCTGTTTTTTTAATATGCCAAATAATTGACTGGCCTGTTGGCTTAGTTGGTAGTGGCTCTGCCTTCTAATCTAGAGGCCGCGGGTTCGATTCCCGCCTGACACAAGTATTTATGTAACTTTAAAAATGTATAATTACTTGTGTTGTGTCTGGTCGTTTGTATGTATAATAAGTATGTATTTACAAAAGAAAAGTATATAAGTATTATATCCGTTATCTAGTACCCACGACACAAGCGTTTGCTTAGTGTGGGGCTAGATGGCGCTGTGTGCAATGTCCCGGAATATTTATTATTTATTTATTTATTTATAATATGGATTTGATTTAAAATTCAAAGACTAGTGAGATGGTTATCATCAAACACACATCATGTTGTCATAAAAACAGAACATAAGTCGGTTGATGTCCTTAAATTTTCTCTAAACGCTGGTCACCGTACAAAGTAAGAATGGTATTCTCTTGGGTAACTTAAAATGCAAGGAAAATACTTAAGTGTATTGCAAATAGTTCTCCAGTCTGTGATTACTCAACTGCATGGCATTTTATTTACTGTTACCAAGTTCACATTTTAACTGGTTCGTTTCTTAGTAATTGCATGTACTCGTATGTCTATGTAATGTCTTTTTTCTTAACAATGTTATAAGAAAAGAGTATTCTTTTTACATATGCAATGTGTTAATTGCCTACTGTTGTTCCATATTTATTTTAGCATTCCAACTTGGGATCCGTGGATCGGACGACATGATAAATTGTAATTTTTTTATTGTTTGTCATAGTACCTACGGCAGTCGTTAAGCCATATCAGAGGCCCTTAAGGTGGCTTGATAAACTTAAGAAGAAGTTCCACTGGTGTTAACTGTATAATAAATACTTTATTCTAATTCAAACTAAATGTCTAACAAGCATAATTTACTGTTAAGAGTTTGAATGAAATACGCTTTGCCAGTTTTATGTCTGACTATGTATTTTGTGGATTATATTCGACGTAGCTTCAAAGATATAAAATCCGGCCTTATTACAAAACGTGGTTTCATTTTTAGTTCAGAACTTTGAAATAACTTCATCCGTTTTTGTTTTTCGAAATTTGTCTGTCTACTGTCATAATAATCAATCTTACAAAATAAAACCAATGATAAATCAACGTTCTAAAGTTGACATTTTGATTGTTTGCATGTGATGTTTGAACAACAAGAACAGACTTTTTATTTTCAAAGTTCTATACATTATTTAAACCACGTTTTGTAATAGGACGGCTTGTGTTCGATCCTTTGACCTTGAACAGATTTTGGTTTTCACGAGACCACAAAATTGACATAGTAGAGACGTCTCCATGTAGTGAGCGACACGTCAACGGCACGATTCGCGAAAGCTTCCCCATAAGCCGAATATTCGGCTCTACTACGTGACCGACTTAAACCATTCAACAATGGACGTATTAACTGCAGGACCTTGTTATGTTATCAACATTTTTGGTAAGCTTTTGAAATCTTGAGAATTGTATTTAAAAATAAAAATAATCAATTATCCATACTTAGATTAAACTTGCTATGACGCTATTGTAATATATTTAAAAAATATTGTGCAGGGCCTTACATATTTAATTTTTATTCTAACAAAAAAAGCTCAAGTCTTTTTAAATTTTATTGAGAGCCAAAAACCACAAGTTAAGTGAAATGAACACTATATCTTATTACCTATAGGTACCTAAAACTTTGATTCTTAGAATTCAAAATCAACAGATCAGAAATTTGATTTTACACTCAAAAAAATCCAAGATGGCGTCCCACCTTAATGTAAAATGTGACTTACCTACCATAAATGACGATTGTTACAAATTGGTTAATAAAGAATCTAAATCTGAATCTGAATCCCAGCACATTCCACATCTACCCCTTTATTCATTAAAACACTGAGTATTCAGTAGGTGACTCGGTGAATAAAAAATCCATAGTAGGTGTTTGAGCGTAGATCACACGGAGCTATGGTTTACAACCGCCCCGGGTGGGGGCGAGCGATCGGAGTAATATTTTGTGCTTGGACAAGCAGCTCTCTCATATTATCCACGGACTATTACTATAGTTGTCATGTCGGAGGTCAAAGGATTGATCGAAAACTGGGAAGAATGGTGCATTGACTGTTTATTAACATCATATTACTTGCTGGGGAAAGCAGCTCACTATCATTATCATTCATTTCTATCATTGTAAATTATGTTTTTTAACATTTATAATTTATTTTATCACGCTACTAGTATACGTCTAATTTACTAAACCCGATAATTGATAAAGAATTGTGTGCTCGGTGGTACTATTTCAAATCAGATAAATAGCCGTTTACCTAATCCTAAATCTAGGTACTATTGTAAACTGATAACCCTTAAAATCGGTTAAGCTGAAAAAAAACAAACCATGTACAATTCACTTAAACACTACTTATTCACAAACTTTCACCTGAATTGCGATGGTACGGAACCACATTTTTACATCACATGCCTTATGCTTTACTCACATTTGGGTTTTTATTATAATTCTAAGATAGCTGCTTAACGAGCACTACCCTAAACTTTCAACTTTATTCGCCACTTGGACCTGTCAAAGTTGGGTAAAAGGTTCGAAGGCTATATTTATGACAATTGCTGTATTTGCTGTTACAGGTATGAACTCCGCTCACTCTGACTCTACTCTCTAATTAAAATATTATGTAGAGAATGACTTTGTAATTGAGAGTTTTCAAATGTAGCAAAAATCAACAATATTTTCACTAATCCACCATAAAACACTATCTAAATCTTAAGTGAAATAAGTTTGTATCAGTGGCAAACTGTACTGCCAAGAATTTATCACAAACCAAGTCTTTTGATATTAAGCATTTTTTTATATTAAAACATCGAGTTTCCCAAAGCACCTAAGGGCCTCTGACATGACGCCAAGTCTATACCACGACAAATAGCCGCTATCTCGAGCTAATTCAATCTCCAATGCATAATAAGCATAATTTCTCTCTCAAAACTATCAGAATGTAGGTCAAAGCTAGCAAAATCTCTTTAACGTAGTGAAACACGTTAATCTCGTAGATTTAAACGAACATCCGACCTAAATCTGGAATTCTGAAATGCTGGACATGAGCATCCCAAATTAGATATCGCGAACGTTCGGTTAATTCCTAAGGCTTCTATGTAATCGCAGCTGGTTTTAGTACGCGGGTTTACTTGCTATTTTATAAATAAATGGACATATAAATATACTATTGCTGTTTGTAATGTTTTGTGAATTAACTTAAACGGGATAATAACTGATTTTATTAAAAAGGAGGTTCTTATTGCACTGAATGTTTTGTCGTCATGAGTTATTTGCTACTGATTATGTTTTTTTTACGCTTAGCATTTGAACACAACCAACGTTGTGGATAGTGGTCGAAGGTAAATGATGCATAGCACTGGTTCTCAAATGAGGCTACCGGACTTCATAAGTATGGTGTCAGTAAATTGCTGTCGTAGCCAAGAAAGAAAATAAATTCTACTTTTACTGCGACCAGAATAAACTAGAATCAATGTTAAGATAGAGGTCAATTTGTTTTACTATTAACACTTAATATTTTTACTAAAATAAACAAACAAACAGTCTCTATGTATAATAGCAGTGATATCCGAGAGTGGAGTTAGATTAATGTTTGCGCCGCGAGTACCTATGCACATACCTAGTACATACTATCTCGGGTCTTGGTTCACTCTCTCACTCTTCTTGTTAGTTATGTGGTGACATTATATTACACATAGTGATGTACCTATTTACATAAAATTGTCATTTTAATCTGTCCAAAACAGTTGTTTTACTCTTTTCAAAACTAAGATTAATAATGAAATTCAAAATGTAGAAAACACAGGCTTTTTCTAAGCAAGCATGTTCTATCTTTGGAATCAGTCGAGTTGTAGTCAATAGTATGATTAAAAAATAACAATTTGAGAAACTGTTAGCTCAATCAGCCTAGGTACTTTAACACATAAAATAAACTTGTTCAAGTTTATTGTGTATGTTCCGTTATAAGAAGTTATTTTAAATAGTTTTTGTAAAGTAAAAAACTTTTCTGTTTAAATATTTCCTATTCGTAGGCAAAAATAGCACTTTAATATATGACAATAATATCGTTTACAGCAGCAATGCACTCAGTTCAGAGTAAGCACGTACACTTCGTAAATCCAGTGATATCTATCTACTGGGAACATGCAAAGTGTTCTCAGTTCGATGTCTAACAGCTGCTCGGGAGGGGTGCACTGGGAGACTAATAAAATCGGTTTTGTATGCAAAGAAATCCGTTTTATTGTTCAGTGTAATAAATTCTCTTGAATCTGTTACGCAACGCAAAAGATAATCACATCACGCAATGATAGCTTTGCATATTTATGTTATATTTGGCTTCGTTTTTCATTAGTGTAGTAAGCTATTGATAAATTGATACCATTTCTTAATGAGTTGTTGCAATAAATGCACTCTTGATGTAATTTGAACCAGATGCTCCAAAAGAGCTGTTAATGAAAAAAAGGATGACCCCGGTTCAAATTTCAGGGGTCTTAGGAGTATCATAAGCAACTTTTCATCCAGAAATAATGCAAGCGAAGCCGCGGGCGTCCACTAGTAAACCATATAATTGCGTTTAGTGTATCTCATCTCATCATACAAGAAGCTCCGGTAGTTCCTCGAACGTTCTAGCAAATAATTAAACGCGTCACGTTGCATTGTCCCGGCGCAGGCTGCGCGTGACGTCACGATGGATGTAAGTTGCTGGATATTGTTCGGATGCTATTCTAATTACAAGACAGAGTAAACCCCTTGTTCTGGGATCTACTCGTACCTAGAATACCACGTTCTCGGTTGAAACCAGCAATACCTTGTGCTAGTAATTACCTTTTATAGTTGTGTCTTGCAGTGGTATTAACTAAACGCCAGTGGGTCAGTTGTTAGCGGAATTATATCGTGATTAATAAAGTTAAGCAGATGTTTTCGTGGTCAGCTTTTGTACCGGTGAGGGATTGAAGAGCAAAAAATGCAATGAATTCAACACACAAAAGACTAAATAAATTAGATCACCTTTTAAATCCATTCATCTTTCTGACTTTACAACAGACATAGCTTAAGTTGACGTTCTTTATTTTAAGGCGGTTAATATGTTTGATACTTATTCTTTCACTCAGTTATAAAATATCCACAAATCAGCCTCTAGTACATACATATTGTTAACCCTAACACTGCGAGGGCCAATTCTATTACACTGGACCCTCTGGACATTTGTGGTCACTGTATATGGACAGACAGTTTTACGGGTCTGTTGAAATGAACATTGGAGCTTTAACGGTATGATAATTTTGCCGTAAGTTCGTATAGTTTTAATTTACATTGTATATATTTACAAGTCTTAAACATAATATTAAAATATATAATATACCTAAAATAAAATATGAAGTAAAATAAAACAAACAAAAATTAATCAAAGAGCCCACCCCGGATTGCACCCGGCGCAAAGGTTCCCATTACGCTCGCCGCGTTGCCACGTTGAATCGCGATGGCTAACCTTTGCACCAAAAATGATCCAGAGCGGGTGTCTCCCGTCTTCTCGTTAATTCTTCGGCCTAACTCCCTGACGAAATCTTTAGCGTCACCACTCCAACTGCCCATGGTCTCTACGGCAACCGGAACAAAATGATGGAGCGTTTCCAAGGCAGTATATTTCTGCTTTTTGCTTCTGCAGGCGTCCTCGGCAGCAGCTGACGGTGAGTGAATGGTACGACTCAGGTGACTGGCGGCAAAAGTGCAGACACAAGTTGCGTCCCAAATTAGGCACTTGCCGTTCTTCCAGGGCACCAGAGTCAGCCCGTCCGGTCTCTTGCCATCAGATCTGCTCAGCCTCTTTACAGGCACAGGCTATTTACATTGTTATATTACATAAATTAGCAAATTTACGCAAGTTAAATTAAAAATAAATAATGATGATACGTGTATTTAGAATATTATAATGTTGCTTGAGCGAATGTTGATTAAATTATCTTGTTACATAAAATGTAAGATGTTTATTATCCATCTGATTAGCTACCACAAAACAGAAACATGACACCAAATGCTTTCGAGAGCCAGTTTCATAATAAGACGACCTTGTATGTTAAGTGTTACACACATAGATATTTTTTATATCATTTAAGTTATAAAGTAGGTAGTTCAAGTTTTTAACTACTTGTATAATTGGCTGATTACAGATTATAGTTTCTTTTTAATGCAAAGATAAAGTTAAGAGCTGTGATACTGCAGTTTAGTGTGCGTTGTGGTCACCCACTATTTTTGGGCGACCCAAGCTTTATTAGGGGCCCTAATAAACAGAATTTATTGTCATCCCAGCTTATGTGTTGATTTTTGCGTGGCATTTAAAGGTTGAGTGAATTAACTTTATAAAGTGTGATACGTGGTGATACACAGTATTATCAGTTACAAAAATTAATTACGTTTTAACGTTACTGTATTTTTGGTATAGTGGTTTGTATGACAATCATATTTATATTATTTTTTATCAACATACAGCAAACGTGATATGCTTTACGTGTGGGCAATTTACATGTAGCTGGCTCAAGCGGTAGAAATAAAAATTGGTATAAAAAGAGCTAGGCCTTTTTTTCATTATTCTAAATCATTTCAATATTTTACATAAACTAGTTCTTGCGGTTTCGCTCGCATTACGAAACATACAACTTACTTTCCCTATTTGACCCCTTTAAACGCGGCATTTCCAAAAATCCTTTCTTAGCGGATGCCTACGTCATAATATCTACATCTGCGTGCCTAATTTCAGCCCGATCCGTCCAATGGTTTGGACTGAGCGTTGATAGATCACTATGTCAGTCAGTCAGTCAGTTACAAGAGTTTCATTTATTTAGATTACATTTTCGTGACAAGCGATTTAATGAGTGAAACGAAATTACTTTCGTCCCTTATTTTCAACGTAGGTCCTTCGTATAAGTATGTTAACCTTTAGCGAGTTATGTCACCTGTTTCTTTACTTAACATTTCTTAGAATAGATTCCTAAACCTCCGCATACGAGTACTTAAATATACAAAACATAATCATGACATACAACGGGGTAACCACATATTTGGATAGGTAAGTCTGGGATAGAATAGCGTGGGGTTTATATATTATATGTAAATATTACTGTTAATCTTCAGACATAGATAAATTCGCTTCAGACGGATACAAATAAGTTGAAACGTTATATTTATATTGCCACGAGGTGCATTTTAACTGCTGAACTATTTTAGTGTAGCAAGCATAAAATACTTATTTTGACAATGTCTTCGTAACAAAATTCACAGACTGTTTGCTAAGCATATTTTTTTTTAAGGAAATGTCGTGATTTTATGGGTGGAAAGCAGAATGCATTTGCCCAAAAGGACTTCCCTAGTGACTAATTCTGAATTGTATCAGAATCACAAATTGTCATATTTTATCAAATAACTTATTACCAATACTGTTGACTGTATACGAATCCTAGTAATAACCAAGCTTATGTATAATATACATTTATATTGCGGCATTTACTATTATTATAGGTACACGTGCGTACAGGTTATACGTAAGTAAATCTTTGCTCGGGCAAAAAGGCCCGGATTCTCGGTTTCTTTGTTTACTTAAGAAACCTATATGATATTGAACAAGTTAATTCCCTTTACGACCGGATATCCAATAAAGGCTTACTTTGAAAGCAATATATTTTCCCTACGCCGGTATTTGCAGAGGTATGAAACTAGACAGAACGGACTTTATTTTAATATTAAAACTTTCGTGAGACATTTTACCAAAATGTTAAACGGTCTTTATTTTGGTAATTATAATATTGTTCTTGATATTTAACAAGATTGCAGTATAGACAATAAAAAATACTGTAATTTTTTCAGTTGTTTTTGAGGTAAGGGTATCTTTTATCTACGCACTCTCTGCCCCCTTTGACTAGAGGCGTATTTTAGTGAGCGTACTGACGCCTACTCGTACTTAAGGAATAGAAAGACTAATGTATGGTATTGACATAACGATGCGCTCCGCGGGGGAAATTGTTAAGTAACTCCCGTACATTTGTCTTTCTATTCCATGAGTGTGCTTCAGTATGCTCACTAAAATACGTTTCTTATCTAAGGGGGCACGAGTGGGCAAGGCTACCAACAGACTCCTAAACTAAACACATCATCGCGGCGCGTCACCGTCAGTTTAATTTTTCAAATTGCTGCTTGAGAATAGCGCCATTCCTTCAAAACTTTCATCCCTTCTCAAACAGCAGTTCAACTAAAAATGTTCTCGCGTTATTAAAGCGCTTATCCGCCCCGGCTGGAGGTATTTAGTAGGTTCCAATCGATTCCATTTATACACCGACCCTTGTTTTACATACAGAACGGATAGTTGTTGTTTCCGCTTGCTTTGCTAATGTGCCGGAATAATTATTGTAGTTTGGGGCTATTTTTGTGAGGTTTTGGGTTTTGGTATCGGTTGTGTTGTGAATGATTGGGTGAGAGAAAATTTTGTGTGTTGTAATAACTTAAGGATTTTGATACCCCACGCTCTCTCACGTCGAGTCGTATTTCCTCCTGACTGAGGGTCGCCCTCCCCCACAGAATTAATTCGTAAGGGAAATTGTCTTGGGCAGATACATTGTGGTGGGCACCCAGGCCCTTCCGCGCAAGACACATAATATCCTCGGATATTGTGGTCCTCAAACATGTCGGTTTCCTCACTATGTTTTTCTTCTCCGTTAAGCGAGTGCAAATTCACACATAACTTGAAAATACAAGTCATTGGTGTAGGGCTGGATTAGAACCAGGGTGCGTCTTGATGAAAAGTAGGCACAGAAACCGCCAAACCTCACTCGCTTGACTCTACGCTCAACAGAGAATAAACGCTTTGAACAAAATTTGTCATAATCGTCTTTTTTTTATATGCACTATCGTACCTATATCATATTTATGTATTTACAGCAGTTTACACAATTATCTTGTCTACAATAACATATACAGTCACAAACATAATCTATTATTCGAATATTTTATCCCCTCCATACCTAATACCGAATATTTAGCCACAAGTGTGATCCGCACCTTGTATGTTATTAGTTTAGGAGTGACATCTTGTCCCAACACCTGTACCTTATTGCTAAGTGATAGAGCCTATTTTGGCTTGCATTTAGCGTAAACTGGTGACAGTCTGGTGACAGTTTAGCATGTCAAAGGTAACACACATACACGTGCACGTTATCGGGTTTCGTGGGCGTATCATCCACAACCACTGATGTAGGTAGTAAATTTCTTAGATGTGTAAATATTAACCGAAGATCTAATAAAATATTTTAAATACGCTAAGCGGCCTTTGGTGATGAAAGGTAACCTTAGGAACAACTCAAAAACCAAATTACCAAATATATATAATATCATAATCATAATCATCATTTATTCATAAAGCCATTTTACGTCACATTGTACAGTTGCAAATACAAGAAAATAATTACACTATTTAATATATATTATGTAAATTTTCAAGTCAAAAACTAAATTGTTCTACTTAAGCGTTATTATGTTATACGTGAAATTACAATAAATTAACATCGATATTGATGGAGGGAAATCTGAACCTTACGATGCGACGCGAGAGTGAACCAGTTTGTAACAGGGATTTTACAGATTTTTCCTATTTTGTAGTTTTTTTTCCGTTTGTGACTTATCTGTACCGTATTTTTTACTTTATAAGACACAATAAAACCCTGGCTGTAGTATTTTACACCTTATACCGTATCTACATCGCCAAGTCAACGGCTTCAAGTCAATCAGTGCATGTTCCTTGTGAAATTGGAAACGGTACGTTTGACGGCAGATAGGTGCGAGAGGGTTTATAATTGGTGCTGGTGGGGTGATAATCTGTCGAACTATAGGTAACATAGATCTTTAGAAGTCTGTAGATGTGTATTATGGTATCAGTTTGCCTTAGCAAAGTTAAGCAACTATCGGCGCGCTCAGTTCTTGGATGGGTGGCCGTGGTAACAAGACAGAGTGGCAAGCAAGCAGCAAGAAGGCAATAAGGTGCTTTTCTGGGTCGTGTAATACGTCAAATAGTATGTTGGGGATGTTGGTCATAGTACTGCTGTCGTTTAAACATGTCAGAGGCTATTCGGTCTCAATACAAGAAATAAACTATGTTGAAATATATATTGTGTTGTCAATAATAACAATACGTCGTGTATTTAAGTGTAAATGCCACTTTTTTATGTGATTAGAATTACAATAACAGTTTTTCTGTTTTATAACATACCTACAAGTGTATACATAAATAACTTATTTTTTGCTCAGAGAATGTAACAGCTTTTCATTTAAAATTGTATCAATTCATAAAGAGCAAGGGCCTTTTTTACCTTTAATTTTTGAATAATTAAACGTCACATGCGCGCCCCAAACCGATTCGATGCGGTTTTGACTGAATAATAGAATCGGATACGAGAACAAACAAATTTTCCGACGAAATTTAATTCCGGGCACGTGACAATCAATTCCTATTCAGTCGGGGTTAGAATATTTACAAAGTGAACGAATGTTGTACATCATAGATAGATACATAGATAGAATATTCTTTACCTATTGTAAACGAAGTGAAATACGCAGAAAAAGATTAAAAATAACTTATACTAGTGCTACAAGTGGCTGACATATCGCTAAAAGTAGTCTCTTCCAGGCAACAATTGGATAACGTAGATAAGATTTTTTTTTATTTTATAATGTTGGTAAAACTAGGTAATTAACTAACTTACTTCTACAAGATAATACTTATTCTTATTTTATTACTTGCTAATTTTAAAATCTGTAAAATTAATGAGTCACATCAGCCTTATAAATCACTAATTAATAACTTAATAACAAATTGAAATTTGAAATTACGCAACGCCGAATAGTAGAATACTCATAAAATAAAAAAATGATTGTATAACGATATTTTGTAACTGATAAAAAAAAATATAGATTTTTTTTGGCTGAATGTTATATATCTTATATCTTAAATAACGGTTTTAGGCTACGTCTATTATTAGGTATACAAATAGGACTTGTTTTTATTTTTGATTAAATATCAATTAGCCAGGAGGTATTTTAATTAAGTATCTGAAAATTGTTTTCTTTCAGCGCCGTTAATGTGTTTAATGTGTTGTCTCCGTTAATTCGAAGTGTTACTGTTAAAAGTTATATACAAGTGCTAATGTCAGTCACCATCTAATATGTTGAATTCAAAATCTGGATAGTTAATGGTCTTATAAATACACAATTAATAAAAAAAATATATAAACAAGCACAACTCTGGCTGTGGATGCCTCTCTATCTATTCAGATTCAAACGTACGTACGATAAAGCGATTTGGATGTAATTTGAATGGCTTACAGCTAAAAAAGTTATTTCAAAAAACGGCAGTTCGTAAAATTACGTATTTCTTAATTCTCTCTCCAAAATTAGTCTAGACACAAACCCTTATACATCTTAATATCTCTAATTTGTTAGATCTTTACAAATGCATTAGATTAACCAACAAGACGTATAGCCAGTAATGTTAACTCTATATCTGTGTGATTTGTACCGGCGCCGGGGCCGCAGAATTGGTACTTACGAGCGCTGGTTGCCAATCCATACCGGTCGGACGGCGCCGGGTTGGATACGTCTCGGCTTGGTCTAGGGTACCAGGCATAAGAGGTATGTATGCTTTAAATTGGAGTAAATACTAACAAGATACTATTATTAAGTATATCCGTTATCAAGTACCCACGACACAAGCGTTAGCTTAGTGTGGGAATAGATGGCGCTGTGTGCAATGTCCCGGAATATTTATTTTATTAAAACGTGTTAACTAGTCTGAAGTGTTTGGAAATGAGTGTGGATTTTCGCGCCCGGCAGAAATACGCAGGTTTGAATCCTGCCGGTCGTGATTATTTTCGCTCATTTTCCAATAAAAGTTAACTTAACGGTTAACTAAATTAATATTAACCGTTATAAATTAGGTGGCAAATGAGGTTTCTGCTTGAAACTATAACAAACGGAAAAAGCAAAGCTACTAGCAATACAAGAATATAAAACTGGTCATAAATCTCTCTGCAAAATTGTCTTGTTATTATCAAGTGCAGAACAGTTTATTATAAACTAGCTGTGCCTGCGACTTCGTCCGCGTGGAATAGTTATTTTGGGCATTAATACTTAGAATTTTGAACCGTTTCGCAGCGCATGCAATGGAAGCCCTCAAAGATGAATAATTTTCCCCGTTTTTTTCCACATTTTCCATTGTTTCTTCGCTCCTATTAGTTGCAGCGTGAAGCTAAAGCCTTCCTCAATAAATGACCTACTCAACACAAAAATAATTTTTCAATTCGCACCAGTAGTTTCTGAGATTAGCGCGTTCAAACAAACAAACAAACTCTTCATTTTTATAATAATAGTATAGATAATCAAGTACCTACCTACATACACACATTTTGTATCAGACAAATCCATTTCCATACAAACTGTCGTATACTCTTAACTAAGAAAGATAGACTGATGGTTTATATCTCAAATTGTTGGTATCTAAACAAAGATCTTCCTCTAGAAAACCAAAGGCATATGTTTTTTAATTTAAAATATGCAAAGTATTAGTTTTCAACAAATGTAAAAAAGTTCTTAAAATTCACCACTAAGACATAAGAAACGGTTTATTCTTGTTTTCTTCACTTGGACCACTCAGTAGCATCGCAATGCAACGTACTCAAATCGTTAGACATTTGTCCGTATAACACCTCTATTTATTGTACAAGGGCAACGCCTTCCAATCGCGTGCAGGCTTTGTCACGCGTTCTTTGTTAGGTTAGGTTAGTTTGGGCGAAAAATTGTTCTTTGGCAACTTTAGATGACCCTAGGAGAGATCACTTTATGCGAAAAGGTTGTCCATTGTGAATATACAAGGTGTGTTTAATTTTACGTTGTATACGTTTCAATATATTTTTGCTACAAGCGGCTGTGATTGGACTTATTGAAAACAGGATCTTTGCAGGATATGATCCTTATACCTATAATTACCACCGCAAAATTCAAGGTGTTTTTTTTAGTTTACTTAGTCAAGCATCAGAATTTTTAACAAAGTAAAATGTAAAGTGAATTTCAAATATGGGTCCCAGTAAACCGAATATAAATGAATGAGATAAATGATTTTTTTTTTATATATTATTAAAATTAATATTTTTATAACTGGGATTTAAAAATGACAGATAACAATAAATTGTGAGAAAAACGCATTTTCAGCTACTCATAGTTTCAATAGCTTAATCTTGGAGCTGAAGTGCGAAAAACTTTAGCAAACTTTTACCTAGACTAAGATCGAGCAAATAGAAAATACTATTTTATTCGGTGCACATTGGGTTATAGTATTTAGTAATTAATTGAAAAAAATAGTTGAGAAAAGAAATAAATTGTCCTACGACAATTTATTTATTTTTTATTATCTTGTTTCTACAAACAAAATACTTTCTTAATATACATAATGTTATTTATAAATTAATACTTTAGAAAAGGATTTTCAGATTGTATTAACACACTTCCTGATCCGTTGTGTAGTTTAAAAGCTCTAAGCTTCTAAGCATACATACAGACAGAAGCGGGAAGCGATTTTGTTTTTTACTATGTAGCGATATAAAAATGGACGCCTGTAGGTTGATGATGAATTTTAGTAATTAGCAACTAAATTAATCTATTTTTAGGAGTGTCATAGGCTACTTTTTACTACGTGAAATAATGCGAGCAAAGCCGCGGGCGTCTACTAGTTAGCAAATAAACTAATGTATTTTTGTCATATATAGCTATATGTGCGTATGCTCTAAAGTGTACAATACCTTTACCCCGGTAATCAAGAAAACTCGCAAGTCTGGCCAACGTTATTCAAGTTTCCAAAGCACGAGTAAGCTGATCTAGAAAGGTTTATGTTGCAAAACTCAACCAAGCTTGCGGAGATAAAGTTCTACTAACAATAAAATTTGCCAGTTGGCTTAAGTGAGAATTATTTTAACAGATTTTCTGCGGTAGGAACTTTATGTTCATAACTTGGAGTGCCACTAAGATTGGAATCCATTGTTGCTTATTTAAAAAAAAGTTTTACATACTCACAGTTTTATTTTCATATTTATGTATGTATACTCGTATATGTAACTTATGGATTTTTAAATGAAAAATTAAACAAGGGGCTAATGTTGATTGTGTATTTTTTTAAAGTATATTATTTAAACATCATTGAATAAGGAAACTTACAGAAGCAAATGATTAGATTTCTCCCCAAATAAAAGCTCTCGACTATCCTAAATATTTAATGGACCCGGAACAAATAATTACTGAAACTAATGTGTTTCTGTCCAAGAACAGAGGTAGTGAGATGAGACCGAATACAAATAATATTGAAGCTGGATTAATTATATATTTTAAAAAGTATAGTATATAACTTCACTCAGAATTTTTTTTTTTACAGTTGCATGTTTATAAACACTTACTTTATTTCTGGGTTGTTTACAGCATCGATCTTTATTTGACATTGCTCATTTATATAGGATTAAACCTATGTAGTTACTTATTACCTAAATACATTTTGCTTGAGTTTACTATTTCCTACTGTTCTTTGATTGTAAACGTTAATAGTTTTGGATTAATTGACAGGCGTGATAGTGTTGTAATTTTAATAAACAATTATTTATAACATAGGAATCGCATAATAAAGTACTTACTATGTCTGCCAAATATTATCTTCTCTAAGGCTCACTATACTAGGGTCATTACTAATTGCTTTAGCAGATTAGGACGAAGGGAAATAATTAACGCCAGAACCTAATATGTGGCCCTCTGACCTATATGGCTTGTGCTCCGACATTGCACAATAAAATACAGGCAAAAACACTATTTGGAAGTGAGCAAAAATAATCATGACTGGGAGGAATCGAACCTGCATCTTCAAATATAAGGCCTGTCTGCCTTGACCGTTAGACCAACGGTTCACAAATTCACAACCACGGTAAAGACGGAGAAATTGACTATGCTTGTGCATTGTCAATTTGTTCAAAATCTTAAAAAAGAAGTGTAAAACAAAATATCACATTTTGATTAGTACTATCAAAAGACGAATACGGAATGAAGCATTTGTTTGACAAACTCTTTGTTTGATGTAAACTGAGATTGAGGACATTCCATTACAGTTTTATGTCAATAGACTTGAAAAGACGTCTATTACCGTGTCTATAGGTTGTGTTGGCTTGTAAGTAAGTAATGAGTTTTTCTTGGTGAACAAAGATTAATTAATTAATACCATTGTTCATGTGAATGGTGTAGTGGGCAAATGCTTGAGCCTAAAAATATAAAACACATTGATAGAAATAAGTAAAAAAAAAAATTGAAAATACATTTATTTAATTTAAGTACCTACCTAATTTCTTTCACTAACTTCGTTTAAGAAAAACATGCTACAGATTTTCAGAACAAATTTAAAATTAAACTAAATTTAGCGCCTTTACGAATGAAGTTAGCAACACTACAGAATCGAAAAGAGCGTCGTTCCTTCACCATTAATATTACATTTAGCTTCGGAGTAGAGGGGGCAATTCAATTTACCAATTACCTACGATGTTGGGCTCTTCACTTTGAATAGAAATCAGTTACTAAGCTTTCATTTTTACTTGTCTGTCAAACTGTCAGTCAATATCAAATTATAGTACTTAAATTAAATAACTAATAATTAAATTTGGTATATACCTTCTGATTTGTATAAATAAAACCACACAAAAAACATCAACTATAATGCCAAAAGTAGCTAAGACAGGGAATGCCTTGATTTCGAATACCTTGCGCTGACAAAATTGACAGATCCCACGAAGAGCCAAATTTCTACCACTACAGAGTTTGAATCTTACCTACTCATGGTTTTTGGCGCGTAGGTAGGATGAGGTATTAGGAGTGTCATAGGCTACTTTTTATCCTGAAAAATTCGAGCGAAGCCAGGGGCGTCCATTAGTACTTTTTAACAAATGCACAGGATCGACACAGATGGCACATGCCATATACGAAGGGAGGCCAATACCCAGCAGTGAGATCCAAAGGGCTGTAAATGATGATGATAGATGAATAAAAAAAATCTTATCTTCACTATAATAAACATTCTGTAACTCAACAACATGTACTTATTTTTGACATTCTCTACTGCGTTTTCGCAGTCCCTTGACACCCGTAACGTTATTAAGTAAGGAAGAATCGCGACCAGACTGCCAATATCGACTATATTTTATTTACTATCTAAGTCCGGCATCGTTTCGTCTTTTTTGCTGAAATTCCTTTCACTTACTTGGCGATCGCCGTGTTAAATGGTCGGAGATTGAGTAGACAAATATATTAATTGAAACGTATATCGTTTGATATCGGCATTTGTTTAATTGCTGCTATTTAAATGTTTAAATATTCTAGTATACAGTCAGAATTAATTCTTTAGTTACAACCCTCAGTCATGAAGAAATACGACTCAAGAGAGAAAGAGAGAGAGTATACAGGCAGCAAGCGTGCTTGTTTGGCAAATGATGCCTCTTGTGTCCAACTATTTAAACTCTGATAGTCTTATCATTGTTTGACAAATAAAAATGTATTAAGTATGTTTTAAACAATATAGTAAATATTCCAGACAAACGGGTCGCTTGGTTCTCCCTTCATTTGTTATTCCATAAAAAATACATAATTTCTCATAACAGAATTAATTTCAATACATCCGATATAAACTTATGTGATTTCCTATTTACAAGATAATTAATAAAGCACTTACTAATCATAAAACACAGTTTTCCCGGAGGGATCTCAGGCTAAATAAAAGAAGGTTGAATGACTGTAGGTTTCCATAAAAGCAATCTCGTGGGGTTTTCCGAAATATGGTATTTATGTATAGGTAATTGCAATTAGGGAAGATATCTATTTTCTGATCGGAAGCTTCCCTTGGGCGCTGCGAGCTTTTATGCTGGAATATAGGTTAAGCTTACTGTAATCTTAGTACTTTTATATTTTAGTATGTCATTCAATCATCTATATCATCTTCTTCAGGCATTGCTGAAACTGCCAATGAGTAAAAAAAGGTTGTTTATTTTGTAATAGCAGAAGTAGTAATTTTTAATTATTTTCAATTTTTATAACAAAACGCTGTTGATGATTGAAATTAACAAGTACCAAAATTAACTGTCAAAAAATATTATATATGATATCAATTTGTATTATGTTCTACATTTAACTCTCGTTAGTTGGACCGAGAAAACAATATATATGACGAAAATGTTTTACGTGAATTTTTCCCACACCCGGATAATCCGTGTGGCGCCCGGTTTGACACGGCTGGGAAAGCTAATATCAGTAGATGTAGTTTGGCAATGGATATAGCAGAATTCTACACCCGAATAAACATATTTAGAAACCTAATATACTTAGGATAGCTAGACTTACCTTTTGGGCAAAGTACAAGCCGCCATTTTGAGACGCTGCCTTTTGATAAAGTAGATTAGTTGGATTGTATATATTTCATGTTTATTGAAGTTGAAGTGTATTTCTGGTGTAATTTTGTTGTTTTATAAATATTTCTATTTACTTTGTATTGGTATATTTATAAAACCATACTAACACTTCAACTTAACAACTTAAGTAACCACTAGAAAATAAAAAAGTTTTTTTTTTTTATGAAGAGCTAACTGTCTCAGTTATCCCACGTATTGCCTTAAGGCAGTATGCCCAGTATACTGGCTGCATTACTACGTCAAGTGGTATGTTAATACTATGATGAGGTTTTGATCGCAGGTTAAATATGATAGATTTATTTTATTATTGATAAATAATTAGCGTATCACTATGAGTATATCCTAAAAAACACTGAATGTCCTTTTTTATATATTTTTTTACAAGGAATGGGTTTGCACTTGACCGTAATTCGCCTGATGGTAAGCAATCATTACTTGTACATATAATATCATTGATCATTACGGTCTAGGATGGAACGTACTTACCCAGTAAGAACCGATTCACTCTCGCTTTGAAGATCGCAATGTTATATTCCGCGGGAAATAGGGAGTCAGGCAGGGAGTTCCACAATTTAGCACAATTTAGTTTTTTTTCCCACAGTTTTAGTTTTAGCATTTTCCCCGGCACCGAACAAAAAAGTAACTTACCTCATCCATTGCCCCGTGGTCTATGGAGTAGCATGGTGACCATTAAACCAGTTTGTTTAGGGCACTTTACACGTCATTATGGTGTTATTTCTACCTATCAGCCGCCGTAACATGGACGTGGGAGAAAATTATGGAATATAATTTTCATTTTTTTTTCTTTTATTCTTAGTAAAATTAAACAAAGAGTCTGATACTATCCTATAAGGGCATGCCAAAGTTTTTTTTATAATACATATCTCCAAATTAACCTATGATGGCTGGTCATCCGAATATCGAAGGTAATTTATTTTTTATCAGTTTTAGACATCAGTAAAGAAAGTTACACAAGTTAGCTTCATTTCCATTAACAAACACAAAATTACAACATAATCGCTAGTAAATCTCGTAACTCCAAAACCCCCGTTCCGAATTTAAACGTAGGAATCAGTACATTGAGTCGGCCGCTGTTTCCTGATTGGACGCTATTGTTCCCGGATTATCCGCTAAATAGACGGCGCTAGCAGTAACCTTCTAATTACGGGAGCTAATTCTCTTGATTGGACATTATGCTTGACCTGACTCGGTTGCCGAGATCAATGAACTAAATTAGAAGAAAAAACCCTCGACTTCCTGTAATGACGAGATATAATTTAGCGATCCTCAAATTGAGAAGGAACGGGTTCTTAATGGATAACGTCTGTATTTTAGACCAAAATGATAGCTTACCATCATTGGCTTACAGGCATTGTCAACTGCAAAAATATTCAGGGTAAAAAAACTTTAAAGCGAGAGTGAAACGGTTCTTATTAGATAATCACGTTACATCTTAGACCACAGTTATTGCGAACCAACCAGAAGTGTTATGGTCAAGTGCAAACATATAGTCGTAGTATATCGAAAGTGTTTTGTTGGTTTATTGGACAGTTTGTACCGATTTTAAGCCGCAATGGGAACAGTTATGTGTTAAGTCTATTAACTTCATTTTTTTACATGATAGGCTCACGCTTGACTACAACTTGCCTGATGTTAAGCAACGTTATAATCTACGTTCTAGCGCGCTTGTCTAGAAGAAACCGGTATGATATATATATATATATCTTATGATATTTCCTACAAATTCGTCGCATGTGGTATTTTTATCATAAGTAATGTCTTTTCAAAAGTTAATCTGAACCACAACCCTGAAAAATGACAACTGAATTGGATAAGTCTTTAAGATATTTTTGTTTTACTTAACCTAACCCAAATCAAAAATTCTGACAGATTCATCAAAGTACTTATACCAAGTTCACTTTAATAAAATAAAAGAAAAATTCTTTTGAGTCCACTACATAATTCAACCCATATCATGTAGGTACTTAAAATGAACAAAAAACTTTATTCATATCTCAAAAAGTATTTGTAGGTAAATACATTTTAAATTAAAATATCTTGATAGGTATTTTCAAAGGAAAGTATTTTGATATTGTGTCAAAAGTCAGCTATATCAGCTATCAAAAAGTTCTATAGAGAGTAAAAAACTAGCAATTTGATTTGTGTAACGTAATATACAGAGTGAGCAGTGTGACCCTACTCAGGCTCTGTCACATCCAATCAAATGGCGTCCGAGTGTTGCCATTTTGTTAGTCCATAAATCTTATTTCTACAGCATTAAAGCCTAGTTTGTATTGGCAACATTAGGTATTTTATCATTAATATGATAGATGGTTAATTTTGACTATAGAGAAGATTGTTGCAGATTTTTAAATATTTGTGTTAAAAATAACAGTAAAACATGATCTTTTCCAAAAACTTAGTTATTACACATATTTTATTTAGAAAGTGTGTATTTTGAAGTTGGGTCTTCAAGCTTAAATAGCTAGATTGGAAACAATCTAGATGACCTTTTTCTGGCTCAACGTATCAGCATTGCCATCCAGCGTGGTAATGAGGTCAGTATGCTGGGCACGCTGCCCTCTGGTAGTGGGCTAGAGCACTTAGATTATCTTTAGGCTTTTCTAGAGATTTTCTAAGTGCCCCTTTTTATGTTGTAATTAGAAGTAGTAAGTTTAGTTTTTCTTCCCTTGTTTTTATGTTTTATTATCTAGATTAAAAAATAAACAATTTTTATCCAAATGAAACGCAGATAACTCCTCAAGGCTTTTCTTGTTATGTATACTTTACAGAACCCTAAAAAAAATCTTGAATCTTTGTTAGTTATATAAATGTACAGAAGCCTAAAAATTAACTTCGTTACCAATACGCAGGGTTTCATCAAGCAGATTGATCAATTTAAAATATGAGCCATTATCAAGTAGCAATCCGAGAGTAATTGCCTCCGCCTGATGACATTTATGGGGCTGTAAAAATCTACATAGCTTGGTCACTAAGTAATTAAAGATAAGGGTACTTACGTTTGGTATTGGAGTACGGTTGTATTGGAAACCTATTATTATATTGTATTTATTTGTGTTGAGTCTAGCCTGTCTGATCGTTTCTATGTATAGTATAAATAAAAGTATTATATCCATTATCTAGTATCCATGACACAAGGGTTTGCTTAGTATAATAAGGATAGAGGGCTCAGTGTGCGATGTCCTATAACATTTAAATAAATAAAAATATTTTTTCCGGGACATTACACACAGTGCCATCTAGTCCCACACTAAGCAAATGCTTGTGTCAAAGGCACTAGATAACGGATATAATACTTATATGCTTTTCTTTTGTAAATACATATGTACTTATTATACATACAAACGACCAGACTCAACACAAGTACCTAATTATATATATTTTTAAGTACATTAATACTTGAGTCATGCGGGAATGGAACCCGCAACCTCTAGATTAGAAGGCAGAACCACTACCAACTAAGCTAAAAAGTCAGTCATTTATATATTTTAATTCCAGGAAATTTCTCACATCGCTATCTAGACCTCTATACAATTTGCCTAAAATGCTTTAGTTAATTATTAGTTTTATAAGTGGTAAACTGTGTGTTAATATTTCTGTAGCTGTAGCTGTAGCTGCATTTATAGGTCAACAAAGTTTTTAAGTCAATAAAAAATGTTAATTATGAGGTTTTCATACCGTTTCCGGTACCTCGGACTTAGCAGCTACCTTGGCAAATAGCGGGGACTTAAAATTAATTCTTTAAACAATCTTACAAAACATAAAATACTTAGCTAATAAAGAACTAACTTACTAACTAAATCTTATGATAAACTTAAAACACATAAAATATATCGGTAGGCAACGTTCCCAACATGCTGGCGGCATTGCCACTTTGGTATAACCTAACCTAACTTAACATGTGTCACTATGAAAGGAAAACTAAAATTATTTGTCTTAGTATAATTGTATAACTAAAATATACATAATTTAATGGAATAGATCTTTGATCGAATAACAAAACAAATTAGTTCCACCAATGCGCGTATTGTATAGAGTCCATTCGGAGTGGGCGTGTAACGCCGTTATACGCCGTTATTCCGTGACACGCCGTTACGGCTCGTTACTCCGACAAATGAGTGTAATTGACACGGACTAATCCTGACAACGTTGTTCTAAATGTTGTATATTAGTAATAGAGTAAAATGAAGTATATAATATTAAGATGTTTTGGTCAACAGTTAGTAATAAATTAGTAAATTAGTTTAAGTTGTAATACAGATTTATTTATTTTATTTATTTTAAATGCAATTACATACTATGCTAACAGCTTACACCAAAAAGCACAGTATGTTATAACTTATATACTTACCTATATTTTACAATACCGACCTTTATAAAAGCTTGGGTCACTATTAAATTTTATACAAAAAATTAGCATAGAATTAAATCTAGTATTGAATAAATCAACCTCAGGGATTTGAGTAATCATATCGTTGAGTAGATCTATGGCGTGTACCGTGCATGAATACTTGGCAGTGTC